>OVBL01000817.1:0-508068 GCA_900406555.1 Pseudoturritis turrita
AGAGTTGCATTGCCCTCAGATCCTTTAATGATGAGTCCTCCCATTTGGTTCTCAATTGCACGGCTTCTGGACTGTGATCTCCTTGCGTCGGCTTAGTTGGAACACCAGTCTCCACCACTTCCCACAATTTTCGTGTTCTTAAGATGGTCTTCATCTTTATGCGCCAGAAAGCATAATTATCCCCATCGAATATGGGAATAACCTGTTGTGATGTTGCTTCCATGATTTCAGATTTTCGATAGAACTTTTTCTTGTCTTTGTACTCGGATTGGCCCTCGAATCAATAGAGCTCTGATACCATGTTAGAAATTAAGAAAACAAACTTTCTGTTGTATTCAGTAGAAAAGGAAAAAACGAACAACATTGTTTCAGCAATACAACTTGTGCTTAAATAGACTTCAACGGGTTTGAAAGTCAAGAGATGCAACTCTCCTTTCTTGTAACCCTTAAGACATAACTAACTTTACTTAACAGACACGACACACACCTTTTGACTTAACATACATAATTACTTATATAATTATTAAAAACCTAAACTCAATTATCGATCAACCAAACCATGGAAGCTACGTGTCTCTGTTATCGTTGTAGGTTCTGGCAGTTTTTGATTGCTTCGACCTTACTTTCATCTACTGATAAGCCATCCTTCGACACGACATAACCGAGGAATAAAACTTTATCTGTTCCAAAATCGCATTTGTGCCTAGCAACAAACAACTTCTCGGTGCGGAGAACAGTGAGAACGTCACGAAGGTGTTGTAGATGTAAGTCCACGGCAGCACTGAAAACCATGATGTTGTCAAAATATATGACCACAAATTTACCAATAAATGGCTGAAGAGCTTGATTCATGACTCGCATAAATGTGCTAGGTGCATTGGATAAACCGAAAAGCATGACCATCCATTCGAATAAACCCTCGCGTGTTTTAATAGCTGTCTTCCATTCATCTCCTTTGCGAATTCAGATTTGATGATAGCCACTTTTCAAATCTGAGTTTTGAAAATATTGTTGCTTTGCCGATTTGATCAAGTAAATAATCCAATCGTGGGATTGGAAATCGATAGTGAACAGTCATCTTGTTAATTGCATGGCTATCGACACACATTCGCCACGATCCATCGTTCTTCGGAACAAGTAAAGCAGGGACAGCGCAAAGACTTAAACTTTCACGTATATAGCTCGTTGTAATATTTCTTCCACTTGACGGCGGAGTTCTTCATGTTCTTTGAGACTCATACGATAATGAGGACGATTAGGTAAAGTTGCACCCGGAACCAAGTCAATGTGATGTTGTATATCACGAAGAGGAGGAAGACCACGTGGAAGTTATGATGGAAATACATCATGAAACTCGTCAAGTAGAGTGGTAAAGGCTGGTGGTTCGTCATGGCTTTTCCTTGGTGTCACAGAGGAAGGAAGGAGTGCAAAAGCAAAACCTGTATGTTGCAAAGTCTCTTCAAACTCAGAGCGTGAGCAGAGAAAGGCAACTTTAGAGGCAGAGGATGGTGTAGTAGGATCTACATGTGTTTTTATAATGGAGACCGGAGTTAGTGGTGGATCGGGAAGAACAATTTTGCGGTTTCCAAATATGAATGAGTATGTGTTTGCCCGACCATTGTTGGTGACATCTCTGTCAAATAACCACGGCCTGCCTAATAGAATGTGACTAACTTCCATAGGAACAATGTCACACATAATTATATCCTTGTAGTATGCTCCAATTGAAAGAGTAACCTGTGCATGTTGGAATACACGAAGCTCTGTCTCTTCTTGAAGCCAAGTGAATTTATAAGGAGCAGGGTGGTTTTCACGTTTCAGACAAAGCTTGCGAGCAGCTTCTTCGGACACCACTTTTTGACAACTACCGGAGTCAATAACCAAGCTGCAGATTTTCTTATTTATAGTGCAGGTTGTCCGAAAAATCAGTGAGCGTAGGCCATCATCTTCTGTTTGAGGAGGTGCTGAACAGATGCAACGCAACACCAACATTGGTCCTGAATCACCACGAGTGTGTTCTTCAATAATATCAGAGCCAGATGTCTCTTCTTCAGGGGAGCTGTCGTAATTAGGATCCTGAACATGCTGATTTGAATCAGCAAGTAATCCACGACGAGATTGGTTTGGGTAAGCTGTTTGTCGGTGACCTAGTTCTCCGCAAGCGAAACAGCGAAGCGCATTAGGTCTGGTGGAACGACAGAGGCCTTGATCTTCACTTGAAACATGCGGTCCATCTTTTGAGATATTGCGAGATGAATCTGCATTCTCACAGGATTGAGTCCCTGATTTTTCAACAAGTGGATCAGTTGTCGTTGTAGAGAATGTGCTATGTCTATAGCTAGAAGCATTCTAGTTATTGTTTGAGGAACGAAACTGGTTTTCAAACGCCATTGCACGTCTGTGTGCTTCTGATACTATTGTAGGATCGAACTGGGCTAATGTATTCTGAATTTGTGTCTTTAATCCTCCAATAAAACGTGATGCAAGCTGAACTTGACTGTCGTTGATTTCATTGCGTGTGAGGAGCTGATAAAATTCTTCTGCATACTCATCGACGCTCCGAGAACCCTTTTCAGGTTTTGTAATCTCGTATACATGGTGCGTTCATAGTTAAAAGGTAGAAAATTTTGTCGCATGTATTTCTGTAACTTTTCCCAAGTATTGATCTTTGATTTACCGGAGTAAGCTCTATGGGACTTAAGTTGCATCCACCATGTTGCAGCATGTCCTCTGAATTTAGAAGCAATCACAGGTACACAACGGTCGCAAGGCACTTGTTTAAACTCCAAAATTTCTCCAACAGCGGCAAGCCAATCGAGAAACTCGTCTCCTCGCAAGCCTCCATGAAATTCTGGAATGTCGACCTTGAAGCTGGATTCCCACCTGTGATCGTGAGGATCATGTTGGTGCTGGAGTTGGCGATCGTTGTGATGATTGTGGAAACGTGCTCTCTGACCTTCAGCAAAGGGATTGATTTCCTCTTCATTGTCGTGAGTAGTGAGACGTTGAGGATGTTGTTGTGTCTACAGAAAAGTTGCAGCTACTTCTCTCATAGATTGATGAATCGTATCTTGTAGAGTGGTTTGTAAATTCTCATGCATAGCGAGAAGGGTTTGACGTAACTCGGCCCAGTCATCGACGGAGGTCGCAGTTTCTTTTCCTTTGCGTGATGGCATGGCTGAGGTGAAGTCAAAAATGTGTCGGGGAAGGATCGTTTGGCTCTGATACCAAACTGACGGAGACGGAAGCATTAATCCGTAACAGGGGTGATGATAAAAAGCTCACATTCGTAAGAAAGGAAAATTACTTTTAAAGAAGAAAGGAAAATGAACTAAAACACTTCAATTTAACAAAAGGAAAAACTTGAATTTTGTCGAAGAAGAAAGGAAAGATGTGCTGCATCAACGCTTATCTTTCTTAGTCTTTGCATCCTCCAGTCTTCTTCCATTATGAAAGCATACTAGGTGAGTGTAGACGGGGTTAGCATTCGGGAAACGCCACGTCTGTAAATGCAAGTGAGGTAAGATATAGTGCAGAAAATAAATGAGACAAGAGAATTGTTAACTAGGATTCGGTTTTTCTACTCCCCGGGACCACGTCCAGAAATCGAATTCACTAGAATAAGAAAGCAAATACACCCAATTTGCAAATGCGTAAATCAAGCACAACCCTCTTGAACTACCGCTCTATCCTATAACATGAACTCTACACGATAACCAAATCCTGAGCTAAATTTCCCCTGAGCCTAGATTTCAATTCTCCAGAATCTTCGGAACACCAACACGCACTGTCGGCAACACCAACACAGGCACGATGACACCACAACAACAACACATACTGCTAGCAACACCAACACTACCACGCCACCACACCAACACACTTGATCAGCTCGAGCAACAACAACTGTTACAGCAACAACAACAACAAAAAACAAAGACGTCTTCTTCTCTTAGTCAAACTCTCTGTCTTTTTCTTCTAAGAGGCGTGAGTCTCTCAGCCACCGTGCCTCTCTATTTATACATATAGGGAGCACTGCTTAACCCTAAGGAACTTTCTTTTCTGAATTTATCCTCTCTTTATTTTTCTCTTGAATATATTCTTCAAACTTTCTTTTTATTTATATGATTCATTTCTCCTAGAAACGTCATCATGATGTCCAGCTCAGCTACAACCATCGCCTGGTCCAGCTATGCAATCTTTCTCCAACTCAGCAATGCATGCTCTGCATTTTAAGGTACTTTCTGACTCAAGATGTACCTCAGTCCTGTTACATCATATTCCTTATGTCTTCAAAATTCCATACTCCAACAATGTCAACATAACGCCACGTGTCCAACAGTTCTTTTGTCTATTCGAGTTTTGGCTATGGGATTAGACAATAACGTGTTAATAAATTCAATTTCGGTGATAATGATCTCGCCGACGAAGGTGGTAGTGCTGCTGGCGATTCTCGCGACTAAGGAGATATGTTTGTCTCGGTTGCTAAGCCATAAACCCATATGTACTGATTGGACCTTCGTGGGCGAGATCAGTACTTATGCTTGTTATGAACCAAGTCCAATCATGAACATAATAATTTTTTTAACCAGTACTCATGCTTGCATATTAATTCAAGAAATGGTCAAATCGTTTTTGCCTACATTCTATTATCTATCAGAAGCTGAAGTAGTGACATACGTGTTCTTTGCAATTATCTTTGTATGCTTCAACTCTCAACCACAGTTATCTTTCAAGTCAAATATGATGAAGAATTTTGAGATGACAGATTTGGGTTTGTTACAATATTTTCTGGATATTGAAGTAATTCAGGGAGAAGATGGAATATTTGCTTCTCAGAAGAAGTATGCAACTGATTTGGTCAAGAAATTCAACATGTCTAACTGTGAGAAGGCGCTCACACCAATGAATATCAATGAGAAGTTGCAGCGTGAAGATGGGACAGAACAAGCTGATGCGAGACTTTTCAGGAGCTTAGTTGGTGGTTTAAACTATTTGACACATACTAGGCCTGACATTGCTTTTTCTGTAAGTGTCGTGTCTAGGTATATGCATAATCCAACCAAGCAACAATTTGGAGCAGCCAAGAAGATCCTTCGTTATGTTGCTGGAACAGTTGACTTTGGAATGTTGTATTCTAACTTGTCTACTTTCAAGCTTACTGGTTTCACTGACAGCGATTGGGCAGGCAGTTTGAACGATCGAAAAAGTACTTCTGGAAACTGTTTTAGCTTTGGATCAGGAGCTATAACTTGGAGTTCAAAGAAGCAAGACACGGTGGCGTTGTCATCGTCTGAAGCAGAGTATGCAGCAGCAAGACAAGCTTTATGGCTAAGGAAATTACTAATTGATTTTTATTTTGAGCAGAAGGAAGCTACTGGGATTTTCTGTGACAACGGGTCTGCAATTGCAATGGCCAAGAATCTAGCTTTTCATGGCAGAACTAAGCATATAGACGTGCAACATCACTTCATTCGTCAGTTGGTCGCATATGGAGGAATCACGATGAAGTTTTGTGGCACAAAGGACCAAGTAGCATACATTTTTACCAAGTCACTTCCTCAAGCCAAGCATGAGTTCTTTCGATCTAAGTTGGGAGTGTATGATTTTGAATCAGGGGGGAATGTTGATTGATTCAAAATTAGATCTAGATTTTCAGAGATAGTGGTTTATTGGGTTTAGGAATCGTGGGTAGTTTCGATTAATTAGGATTTTTAATTTGGGATTTTTCGTATCATGGGTTATGGGTAGTTATCTTCTTCTTCTATATATATTTCTATTTCTGTACTTGAAGCTTTAAATATCTGACTAGCAATCGTAATTTCCATTTTCAATCTCTCTTCCTCTCAATTGATTATTTTCCAACACCCTTTGCCTTAACTTGGATCCACCAGAAAAGAATGCTTACAGATTGAGAAACATTTAACAGATTGATTTATGCAAAGCATCAAAGACAACAAAAGTTAAATGCTTTCTTTTACCTTCAAGATAAGCCTTTCCTCATGTGGAACCTTGCTGATATACCGGTTGTGATGTTGAAATGGTCTCCAATCTCTTAAGAATCTTCATTAGAGGTAACATCGGCTCCTCTATGGGTCCATCTAAAGAACGTGCCTCTAAACATGTTCTCTTGGAAGGGCCTAAGCTTCGTGACAAGTGCAATAGGGGAACCAGTAAGGATGCATATGGATACAGCCCAATGTAAGGATTTCAAAGTCGCAAAAATGTTTGTAAAAGCGGATCTCTCCAAGGAACTGCCGAAGTCTATGCAATTTAACACACCGAATGGAAAAGAAGCCTTGGTTGACTTCCATTATCCATGGTTGCCAACTCGTTGCTCTACATGTGGTAAATGGGGACATTTGTCTTCTGTATGTCTGGTTCAAGGAAGCAAGAAAGATATGCAGGAAATAGTACACATCACTCCTCTGGTTTCACAACCTGAGACTGATGAATGTGTCGAGAATGCAATTCTGATGATCGAGAAGTTGGTAGAGGCTACCCTCTGCAAATAGAACCACAACTACAAGTCCAACCTACATCAAACACAATTACCGAAAAGGAAGAAGGAGAGTGGACCACCCCGAACCGTGTTGGTCGAAGCCCAGAAAAAAAACAGGATGGGATTAGAGTTTGGACATGTCTCAATTCTCTCACACTCAAGATTCTCGGTGTTGAGTGAAGAGAACAAAGACGGAGAGGTGACTCTTGTGGAACCAGAGGTAGAGGAGCAATCTGTAAGTGATAGAGAAGCACTAACGGTATCAGACTCTGTTTTACAAGTAGAGGAAAACGTAGAAGTCAAAAAAGTACATGAAACAGAGAATGCCATAGAAGCCGTTGAGGAGAAAAACGCAAAAAAGAATCGGATGGGAAGCTCGGTGGTGAAGGAGTCACCTAACGGTGATAACCAGAAAGGTCGGGACATCCCTTTATGACAATCATTGCCAAGAAACTCTAAAGACAATCATAAATTTCTTGCGGAAACCCCTTCTCAAAAGACTACGGATGCAAATCCTAGTGTTTTGACCACGCGGTCTTCTCGAAGAAATAATTGATGGCTGGTTTTTTTTTGGAACGTTAGAGGTTTTAACCAAACAAATAAACAATCTGTGGTACGAGACTAGATAAAGAAGAGTACGTTTCAGTTCGGAGGTTTAATAGAGACGAGAGTGAGGGAGAAGAAATCAGAGAGAATTGCTTCGTCAGTTTTTAAAGATTGGTCTTTCCTTTCAAATTACGAATACAATCGACTTGGTAGAATTTGGGTGGTGTGGAGCCCTAAAGTTCGAGTCACGCCCTTCTTTAAGAGTGGACAGGTTATAACTTGCTCAGTATTGCTTGATGGATTGACTGAATGAATTCTTTTGCTCGTTTATATATGCTTCCAATCAGGTGGAGAAAAGAAAAGAGATGTGGAATGACCTCAAAAATCATCAAGACTCTCCTCTCTTTAGATATAAACCATGGCTACTCTTCGGAGATTTAACAAAATTTTAGATGTGGAGGAACATTCAAGTGATCAGAAACTTGCAACCTCGAGGATGCAAGATTTTCAGGAAATGATTAGATACAACTCTCTAGTTGAGATGACATCACACGGTCTTCCTTTTACTTGGTGCAATAAAAGGGAGGAAGGTCTTATATGAAAAAAATTGGATTGAGTCCTTATGAATGATGCTTGGAGCAATACGTATCGTCAATCATATTCAGTCTTTGAAGCTGGTGGCTGCTCTGACCATTTGCGATGTAGAATCCAGATTGTAGAAGCTCCACTACGACCAAGAAGACCTTTCAAATTCACAAACGCCATCACGGGTTCTAGTTGCTTTTTACCAACGGTTGAAGCTTATTGGAGTGACACAGATGTCCTATTTAACTCAACCTCAGCCATGTTTCGCCTTTCCAAGAAATTAAAAGGGCTGAAACCAAAGCTAAGGAAACTTAGTAAAGACTACCTCGGACAGTTAACCAAGCGTTATGTGAATTGCAATTGAAAACGATGACAAATCCAACTCCGAATGAGATGGCAATGGAGGCTCAAGCTTTTGCTAAATGGCAACATCTTGAATGATGTAGTCTCGAAAATACAGTTCATATCCATGGCTCATCAACAAATGGTTCAATGCAAATCAAGTCTAAAATTCAAAGGACTTTTTAGAAGACAATTAATTCATGGATATATCAAGAAAGTGTCTAGATACAAAGAACCAATCTCCATTAATGTCGATTGATAAAATCTCTCAAAATTAATTATTGATTGATTCTGTAATTAATTTGATTTATTTTGCATTTATGTTGATTTATTTGATGATTTGTAATTTGAGCCTATATAAGCTCATTTCTCCATTGTAAATACATATAGAATTTTTGGAATATAAAAGAGAGATTTTTCCTCTTAAAGCTTTGTGCTTTGTTTTGCTTGTCTATTTTAGTTTGTGGATTCATCCTAAAATACAAGTTTGGATCAATAGAGTATTGTGTGAGATTCCATTACTCTCTTGTTCGTGTGGAATAATAACTTGTGATATTCAAGTTGTTCTTTCATGTGTTGATTTATGTGATTCATTCAACGACAATCCCATCTCCATCTTCACCATCGTCCCACCGTCAATTTCAAGCCGTAGGCCTTGAAATCATTTGACCATAAGCTTGGTGTGATTCCGAGTCTTATATCATTGCAAGCTAGAGGAAAGGTTTCTACGTCAAAAATCAAAGTTGCATTGGCTAAAGGTTGGAGATGGAAACAATCGTTATTTTCACCAAGCAGCAAAAAATCGTGAGACACAAAATGCGATAAGGGAAGTGGTCCGGAGTGATGGTACAATTGCAGATACGCAAGAGGAAATAAAGTTAGAAGCCGAATTCTATTTCAAGAATTTCCTATCTAGTCACGTGGGTGACTACGTGGATGCAACATATGAGTACCTAAGGGATTTACTAAGATTCGAATGCAGTGACCAGGATGTGGAAATGCTGAGCAAGGCAGTCTCGGATACAAAGGTCAAATATGTTATTTTTGCCATGCCAAGTAATAAATCACCGGGACCGGACGGGTACACAACTGAATTTTTCAAAGATACATGGTCAATTGTGTGCAAAGATGTGGTCATAGCAGTTCAATCTTTCTTTGAAAAAGGATTCCTCCCTAAGGGTATAAATTCAACAATACTAGCTCTTATACCGAATAAAAAAGAGGCCCGAGAGATGAAAGACTACCGGCCGATATTATGTTGCAACGTACTGTACAAGGTGATATCTAAAATATTGGCTAATAGACTCAAAACTGTTTTGCCAAAGTTTATCTCTTCAAATCAATCTGCATTTGTAAAGGACAGGGTGTTGATGGAAAACGTCCTCCTAGCGTCTGAGTTGGTAAAGAATTATCACAAGTCAACGATTGCTCCACGCTGCTCTGTCAAAATCGACATCTCTAAAGCTTTCGACTCAATACAATGGCCATTCCAACTATCTACTCTCTCGGCTCTTAAAATTCCTGCAAGTTTTATTCACTGGATCAAGTTATGTGTCACTACGGCATCTTTTTCGATTCAAGTAAATGGTGAACTAGCAGGCTATTTTAAGAGTGAAAGGGGACTGCGATAAGGATGCTCCCTCTCACCCCACCTATTCGTTATGAGCATGAATGTGTTATCCCGAATGTTGGATAAAGCTGCAAATGATGGGAAAATCGGTTACCGCCCAAATTGCAAAAACGTTAAACTTATACATCTATGTTTTGCAGATGACTTGCTAGTATTCTCAGACGCAACAAAGAACTCAATCGAGGGAATTCTAGACGTTTTCAAAGAATTTGCAAGCTTTTCCGGATTAACAATCAGCTTTGAGAAGTCTACAATTTTATTGGCTGGGATTTCGGATGATCTCAAGGACAACATTCTTGATCAGTTCCCATTCGACTCTGGTTCCCTCCCGGTAAGATATTTGGGTCTCCCTCTTCTGACGAAATGAATGACGGTCCATGACTATACACCATTACTTGAAAAGATAAGAGGACGAATAAGCAGTTGAACAGCTAGGTACCTTTCGTTTGCAGGGAATCTCCAACTAATAAATTCGGTAATCCGTAGTCTCACCAACTTTTGGATTTCAGCATTTCGACTACCGAAAGCCTGCGTTAAGGAAACCGATAAGCTATGTTCGGCCTTTCTCTGGTCCGGTCCGGAACTCAATGCTAAGAAAGGGAAGGTGTCTTGGATAGATATTTGTAGACCGAAGGTTGAAGGGGGCTTGGGAATCAAACCATTAGGGAAGCAAACAAAGTGTGTTGTTTAAAGCTCACCTGGAGAATTATAGCGCACTCATCTTTACGGGTCAAATGGGTTCATTGTTATTTGATTCGCAAAGGTACATTCTCGACAATCAAAAATTCAACGTCGCTTGGATCTTGGATGTGGAGGAAACTCTTAAAATACAGAGACGTGGTAAAGGATTTAGTAAGAATGAAAGTGAACAATGGGGCAACAACTTCGTTTTGGTTTGATATGTGGACTCCAAGGGGACGGTTGATTGACCTTGGAGGATTGCGAGGATGTATTGATTTGGGAATTCCAATTGAAGCGACAGTGGAGAAAGCTATGGAGAACCATCGACGACGTACACACAGATTTGACGTTTACAACGTCATTGAACAGCTCATTGAGGATCAAAAAAATAAAGGCCCCAACATAAGTGACGATGTTGCTCTTTGGAAACAGAAAGAAGTTAAATACAAACCAAGTTTCAATTCTAAATTGACTTGGAATCTAATACGTGAAGAGAAGCCTACCGTCGCTTGGTGTAATGGGTTGTGGTTCAAGCACACAACACCAAAATATGCTTTTCACACTTGGATTGCGTTCCGTAATCGTCTTTGCACGTGGGATAAAATGGTTAAGTGGAATGTAGGTGCCAACGGTATTTGCATCTCTTGTCTAACCGCTTTAGAAACCCGGGAACATCTATACTTTGAGTGTCATTTTTCAGAGGAGATTTGGAGGCCCTTGATTCAAAAGCTACTAGGACAAAACTACACAACTAATTGGGACAGCCTTATGGAGTTTTTGGTAGACAATTCACACGACAAGACCATTTAGTTTCTGACGTGATATGTGTTCCAAGTAACACTACATACCATTTGGAGGGAGAGAAATAATCGGAGGCATGGAGAAACACCTAGCTCGGCAAAACAAATCATCATGTTTATCGATAAACAGGTTCGAAACAGGTTCGAAACAGGTTATCAACAATTCGAAGTATGGGAGACCAAAAACTTCAAGGTGGCATGGAAGCATGGTTTTCTTCTAGTTTGCTTCTAGATGAATAAAATCGTCAAATTGTAATCGATCAACATTATCAAACTTTAGACTAATGCACTTGTTGTAAAAACGATTTTTCTTGATTTGAATAAATTTGACATTCAATTCAAAAAAAACAAGATAAGCCTTTCCTCGGATGAGAAAAGTAGAGGGGTCAGTTGTTGTCCAACTACAAGGCAAAGCACGAGTAGGATCACCTGAAAGATCGTATTTAGTATCATCTGTTTCATCACCAATAAGATAATAACATTTGAGAGGTCGTGACCGACAACCAACATAGTTCACAATCTTTTAGAAGACATAAATGCTTATTTTATTATAGCAGAATATTTTGATAGGCCTTGGGGAGCCTACTATAGAATGAGGAAAAGAGAGAAGAAAGCAGAGGAGGCTGACGTGGTAGCTTAAGATTGGAGAGTTGAGTCTATTGGAGTCGTTTGTAAAGGCCTAGGACCTTCGGCTTGTTTTAGAATCTTATGCTAGTTTTGGCCAAGGATCCAGATTCGATGAATCTGTGGATTTGGGTAGCTCGAGCTTGAGAAAGCGAGAGCTAAGTTCTTGGTTACTGATTTTCTTGATCAATAAAGAGTTAGGTTCTTATCATATTTTTTTTGTTTAAAACTTAACAAAAATACAAAAACTGATAAAAAATTAACATGTCTAATTCTAAAACTAAGAAAAATCATGACTACAAAAAAAAAAAAAAAAACAGTCACAAGAAAACATCCACATCCACATCCACATCTTCATCTGGAACGAACCACATCACAGAGGGTGATTCAAGCGAGATAATGGCGCTTCCATCTTCAAAAACACAATAGATCAACATGTGCACATGTCTCCTGTTGAAAGATCATCCAATTTTTTGTTGCATTTGTCATGAAATCATATGATCAAATGTCAGAATACATCTAGACTGAAATATCTTCTTTCATTCATCTTACATCCCCTCAAACTATCTAATTCTAATGCTCCAAGAAACCATAACAAGCTATTTCTATGTTGGTTCTTCTAGCTTTTTAGAATATCCTCCGTTAAAGATTATCCAGTTTTTGCATTGTTATGAAATCTTGATCGAATGACTGAATATCTGTGTTATTTTGTACCTCTCTTAAACTATCTAATTCCAATGCACCAAAAAACAATAACAAGATGTTTCTCTATTGGCTTCTTATAGTAAAGAGAAGTGAAAGAATTACTCACAAAGATCATAAGAGCAAAGTATCGCATTCTCACATGGTTGGAATAAATTGACAATGAGCTGGTCTTTCTTCTTCGCGTTGAGTTTAGAGCGAAACATGGCCTTCTTCTTTGTTCCTTTGAAGCAACCCCTAAAATTCCCAAATAATCGGAAACCCAAAATGAAAACGAAAGATGTGAAAAATTAAACAGAACTAAATAGTATTATAATCTCAAGTGTATGTATTATAATACGATGTGTATTAATAAAATATTTTAATTGGTTGAGAAAAAAATGAACTCCACAATGTTTGTAAATGTTTATGTGTCCTTCTCTTGTGTTATTATAGTATTGATTACTTTTATTTTTTTTAAATAACATATTAAAAAAAACACAATAGTTGAGATTATTAAAAACACAAGTTTATTAATTGACCGATGTTCTGTTGTAAAAAAAAAACAAAAACAAAAATGATCTATGTTCTTAATTAAGCTTAATTTGAATGTGTACTTATAGGTTTTGGTCTGGTTTGTAAAGAGCTGGATGTGGATTTTATTGTCAGGTTGTTTGATTATCTGGTATCAGTTTCTTAATGCATGCATTTTAGCTAATAACACAAGAGCTGGATGTGAATTTTATTGTCAGGTTGTTTGATTATCTGGTATCAGTTTCTTAATGCATGCATTTTAGCTAATAGATTTTTGGCTTGACTAGAATATGGTAGTCAGGTGTAGGTGTGTCTATGGTCGAACCCTTGAGCATGTGGCAGATAGATATGGTGTTGCTAATGGTCCTTACACGACTGGTGAATGGTGATCACTATATCCGACCTGGTGGTTAATTATAAAGGGAACATTTATCAACTCGGTAATATGCCGGTGGATACAGTGGTGGTCATGGAGTGGATGGACCGGTTGGGACGTAAGCTCGTACGTCCGGTCCATGCCTCGACCGGCAGGACTTACGGCTATCGACCTCCGGATTTCCACCCGCAGACTCATAGGGCACCTGCGGATGACGACCCGTGGTCCCGCGAAGAGACAATCCTCACTTGCAGAACACACCCCACGACCTATTGGATGGACCGGTTCACGCCATTCACAGCGCACACGGTCTAACCACGAGGAGTTAGACCGGTCACAAGAACCGGTCTGATCAACTTAAAAAAATGGATTAATTAATAGAATAACACATTTGTGAGTGATAATTTAGAAAGTAACATGTGGAAAAAATAATTTAGGTAACTAGCAAAGAGAAAAAAAATTGGACGAAATTGTCCCTACATTAACTATTTTCGAAATATAATTACATATTCTATTCATTTCAGAACATAGTTAACTATATGTATATATAATTAACTACATGAATGTTTAGCTAAATACTTTTGAAATATATGTAAACTACATGTAAATATAATAAACTATATTAGTTTATATTTAGCTATAATGTGTGTGTATAGTTAGAAATATAATTAACTACATTTATTTTAGCTATTTAGTGTATAGTTAGCTATTTTGTTTTCAGACATAAAATGGGGGTATAATCGAGAATTCACAACAAAAAAAAATGATACTTACTAAATTTCAGATTCTGATATGTTAGAGGCTTGGTTTATACCCAATTTCTATTATAGAGCCCAATTTTCCTAAAAGAATTTCACATTAAACGATAAATTTATGACAAACAACGATTATATGACAAAATCTAATGCATAACATTATATTTCTGTGAAAAAATTGGTTCATATTTCATTTAAGCTAATTCAGTCTATTAAAGTCACAAAAAAATCTTTTCGGCCACATAAAAAAATTAGAAAATATACAAATGGTTATGCATAAAAACTTTTGTTGTCTCTTTCATATTTACCAAGACTAGGTAAATACCCACGCCCGCGGTGATTTTTTCATTCGGTTTTTTATTTTTGGGTTTAGTGTCAAATTTTCATATCAATAATTTCTAATTACACTCGTTAAAATAGAATGAACAATGTACGCCAACTCGCCTGAGTTGCTACA
This sequence comes from Pseudoturritis turrita, assembly GCA_900406555.1. NCBI lineage: Eukaryota > Viridiplantae > Streptophyta > Magnoliopsida > Brassicales > Brassicaceae > Pseudoturritis > Pseudoturritis turrita. Next base: position 14,511 of record OVBL01000817.1, read on the forward strand.
ATTTTGTATTTAAAATTTTGTAGAATTAATACTATAATTGTGCTTCTACATCTTATATCTGATTTATCTACTTCACGTAGAAGATGTTTCAGTGCAATCAATTTTGTTTTTAACATTGTTTGACTTTTTTTTTTTGTCCTTTAGGTTTTGTTTCAAATAGAAACATAAAAAAAATTGTGAAAAGATAGAATAACCAACCATATTTATTATCATATGAGATCAGACAATTTTGTTGCCGATGGAGAAAGATCACCAAATCTCATCACCTTTCAAAAACAACCCGTAAATTTTTTTTTTAAAAAAGACAGAAGCTTTAGTTTGTTAATCATCACATCTCACACTTAACACAAAGAAGCATCACATGAAAACAAAGTATATGGGTTTTCCATGAACAGAATCCAGACAAATTTGGCTCCAAAAGTGCAAATTCACTTCAACAGGAAACAAAAGCAGCGTAGAAATAGACGATGTTAATTCATTCATACACCAACCTAAACTGATATGATATATACCAACATTGAAATTTAGATAAATGTCTTATCAATGCAATCAAATAATTTCCATCCAGACAAGATTTTAGATTGAAATTCAATTTAAAGACAGATTAGGGAAGTGTAGGAGGAGGAATTCTAAAAAGAATTTTGAGTGAGTGAGAAGATAAAACCCTAACATTACCTCCAAGGAAAGAGCAGTAAGGTCTTGGGGAAGAAGATAAACAAAAAAAAATTTTGTGAACTTCTGGTACTAAATCAATGAAACAAATTGTTAGAGTTTAGTATCTGCCTACCTGGTTAATAGATTCTTCAACGAACCAACCAACCTTGTGCAGAAATATTAAATGAACAAAATGTAGCAAAACAATAGATAAGCAACAACAATATAATTTGAAATCAAGGAAGAACGAAGGGCACCGTTTAGAATGAGAGAGAGTAAATCATACAGACGAGCAATAAAGAGAAAGTTTCTACAGAACCATAAACCATTAATACCCTCCACTCTCTCCCACACCGTCGAATCTCAAATCTCCAGGGTGTTCTGTTCCAATTGATTTGCGAAATCTTCATCATCTGACGAATATCCAAAAACCGCTTTTCAAGTGCTCTGCTTCATCATCCATTACATATTTGTGCTTATCCATTACATATTTGTGCTTATTTCCTATTTCCACATTTATAGGATCTGGATCCAAAATATCTTCTTCTTCCCCTCTACTTCGTCTCTTTTCCCCCTTCACCTTCCCATCTGTCTGCATCATCCTTGTTGCATCACTATGGAATCGAGAAAATCAATTTAATGCAGATACATCTGCTTTAGCCACGTAACTAACTAATCGTTGAGAGATGATGATTTGAAAAATCTTTGACGAGGTTGTATTTCCATATTGACTAAAAGCTGATGTGTATAAATAAAATGTTCTGATTGGTTTTTTCAGATTCAATTTTTTTATGAGGTGGCATCCTCTCAAAGCACAAAAAGTTGAGGTGCAATCTCCAGGAGAGGATATTTTAAAAATTATTTCTGTTTTTATTTATTTATTTAATTTCATAATTTGTATATGTGATGTACTTTAATTTTTTTTAAATGGTTACTTATCTAAAACTAAATACATGATATTTTAGTAAATATCAAATTAAACTCAAATATAACTAATTAAAATATTTTAATAAATAGTTTTTTCAATTCTTCATAACACAAATTTGTTATAATATATGGATCAAAATGGAATTAAATTATAAATACATAAAAAAATTATTCCAGGAAACCAACTTCCTTTCTTCCCCATTTTCGAACACTACTTTCTTTTTAACTGTTGATAACAAGAAGCAGGAAATTACTAACATTTTGAAGTTTTTCTAGATTCAAGCAAATTGTTATAAATGATGTTTGGTTTCCATGGGAATTATTGCTACTAAGATTGATGGTGGCCAATATTTGAGAAGACAGCGCAAGTTAGCATGACTGCTCTGTTTCACCAAGGAGGAACAACTACAATGACAAAAATGCCTGCAACATGATGTAAATTGAAACAACAATTTCGGAAAAAAGAGTAAAGAGGAACAAAATTCCAAAGAATTCGAACAATCAAGACAAGAGGAAACTGCCCGAAAACAAAGATTTGAAGCACAGTCGTTCCGGTGAGATATTTCCAAACCTAGGAAAATTAACAATTTTGACTCATCTCCTCGGTATGCTTCACCCTTTGAATAGCAGGAATTCGTAAGTCTTTCTATTATTGATCTATCCATTAAAGCACAGCCCCTCCGGTGAAGGTCAGAAGTTTGAGCTCAATACATAACTTCCTCGTAAATTCTGTCTAATTTTTCTATAGACACCAAAGGTTAAAATCTTCAACTCAGTCTGCAGTGCAGAAGATGTGGAATCGATTGTTCTTCCTCAGAGCCTCAGTGGCGACAGTGAGAAAAAGAGTCGAATAGGTTAAAAGACATAAGCTGAAGTGTACAATTTTGAAATAATGTGTATTAGTTAAAATGTTTTGATTGGTTTTTAAGAAAATGAGTTTTTTATGAGGTGGTAGTTCCAGAATAACACAAAATATTGATGTGTCCTTATATGGAGAGACACTTGTGTTATTATAGTATTGATGATTTATGTCTTTTAGTATCCAAAAAATATTAAAATCAGATATTGATGCTATTTAATTTGGGTATATTAGCCCTTAAAATGAGAATTTACTACTAAAAGAGAAAGGATTTTGTGCTATCCATCGTAATTTGTGTTATTTTTAATGTTTACATGAATGAAATCAGATTTTTATTCTTTACCAAACAAAAAAAAATCTTTAATTTATAAAGTTTAGCATATCGGCACTACTAAAAAAGGAAAATATTTAATGTTTTGACATAATGCTATATATTGACCAAAAAATAAAATTTAATGCTTTAACATAATGTTGCTGCTGACTCAATAACCTTATTATGGTACATAATCAAACACGTTGACCGAATAACATATGTTATTAATGTAGATATGTTATAGTTCAGCCTATAAATCTCTCAACAATTCTCAATTATTTGGAAACAAGAAAAGAAAAACATCATATTAAAAACATAGGAATAAACATGGCTATGTATGTCAAAAACAACTTTTTATTAGTTCCTTTAGTAATGCTTTTTCTTCTCGTTGCCTCATCATATGGAAGATTCGGTATGAAGATAACAGAAGGTGAGGTCGGCACCATCTGCTCAAAGACGCGAAATCCTTCTTTCTGCTTCAACTTCTTTAAATCGACTCCTGCAACCAAAACATTGGATCTTCCTGGTGTTGCAAAGTTTTTGATCGATTATGCGTCACGAGATGCTTTAGACACGCAGAAGCAATTCACGTCACTTGTAAAAGGTGCGATGGATCCTCGTTCAAAGAATATATATATTCAATGCTCAGAAAATTATGCAAATGCACTTAGCGATTTTGATGACGCCCTTAAAGCTTTGGCAGCCAAGGACAGTGGCAGCTTAAACATTCATGTCACAGCTGCGATGACAGAAGGAGATTCGTGTAATTCCGAGTTGACAAGTGCTAAGCTTAGTCCACAACTCTCGAAAAAGATATCTGACATCGATAATTTGTCGAGTATTGTTTTGGTGATTTCTAACATATTACCTAGAAACTAATATATTGTTATAAAACAATATCGTATTTTGGATTTAATCTTAGAATATATATTCTTTTAATGTTTCTCAAAGAACATTATCCTACAAAAATAGTAAAATGTCTTTTTGAAACATTTAAGAACTCTATTTGAACTAAATGTCTTGTAAACTAATAACAAATTACTAATGAAAACTTTGATCGTTATCAATATTACATTGAATACCATGATTAGTGATAGATGAAGATCATATTAACATCTCATATATGTCTTCGCATGATGCAAAAGAATCACCTATTTTAATAAATACTTAGTAATCTCTTATTTTAATCAACTCTCGAAAAAGAGGATGGAAAGCACGAGAGAAAAATGGTTAAATGACGTCGGGTCCAAAAAGAGGATGAATCCACGACGTATCAGTAGATTTAGGGACCAAAAATAAAAACGATTTCTATTTCTATATAGAATAGAATTTCTATATAGAATTAAGAATATATGATTAGATTTCTTTCTATTGGTTTATTTGTTTAGCGATTTCTATTTTTTTCTTTAGTCGAAAGAGAATGGGGGAAGCAACGTCTTTTGTGAGGAAATGAGCGGAAAAATGGTCGAAAAAGCCAGTGAGACTAAGTCTCGAATGAAGTTTAGTGTTTATGAGGGTGACGAGAGAGATTGATGCTTAGAAGATAGAAGGAATTGAGATGTAACAATATTAAGCGTAAGTTGGAATGAGAGTCGAACATTTTCTATGAAGAGAACATGTTCTATCTATAGGATTTTACTTGACCCACGTTAGTACACCGGTTTAAGCGTCCATTATGATGGGCTGGACTCGGATCGAACAGATCTACTGGGTCGGATTCAGGTCGGGTCACACCAAGTGTAACAATATTAAGCGTAAGTTGGAATGAGAGTCGAACACTTTCTATGAAGAGAACATGTTCTATCTATAGAATTTTACCTTGGCCCATGTTAGTACACTGGTTTAAGCGTCCATTATGATGGTTGGACTTGGATCGAACAGATCTACTGGGTCGAATTCAGGCCGGATCACACCAAGTGGGTTGGATCTATTTTATCTTAATACGAAACTTTGGTGTGATTTTTACCTACTTTTTTTTTGTCTTGCATGCCACTTGTCCGACGAGTTAATCACGATGCAGACTTGGCTGCAGAGTCCGTATTGGCGCAGCGGGTTTGGCGCAATGGCGCCTTATGGGGTTCTACCGTACTGTAGCGGCCTTAGCGCTGCTACGTCTCCAAAGTCTCTTGCATGCTTTTGGTCTTCTCTAGGCGTCGTGGATGGTTGTTTTTCACCCTTTAAATATGATAAGTAAATATTAGTTAATATTCAAATTTCGCACCAAGGTTTGAATAAGGATATATATTTCAAGTATTGGGAATCCTAGTTCTCTTAAAAGTTTTAAGAGTAGGGGGACTTACCTGGCTTGAACACATAATAAGAGGATTGGGTTACTTGTCATGTTGGTTGTGTGAGTTGACCACTCGATCCTTAGTTCTTCCAATGCACAGAAGCTCAATTCCATGGGTGTTACCAACTTTTAAAAAAAAACAAATCCCATCCTATATGGTAATCACGCACGAATTTGGGAAATTGGCCATCACCATTCATGTGTGTATAGTTTGCGGTCGATTTGAAAATAAATGTTTGAGTCCTAAGCTGTACACACATGAATCGCAAAACCTTTTGGTTTGACGCATATGGTTACCTATTTTGGTTTTTTGTGTTGTCTAAGCTCGTCATGCTTTGTTACCTTTGAATTTCTTTTCGTGTTTTGTCTCTACAGTCTCTGCAACTTTGCAATTAAATTGAAAATAAAAAGGTACTAAACTGTTTGCTGGTAGTGGTGTGAAGTTGTAGAGAATCAGACATTGATGGAGGTTTTCTCCGGATAATATGAGGAGTTTCACATTTTTCAGTCATCTGATGACTTCTTTTTTTCCTCGTGTAACTATTTTTTTTAAGCCTCATTTACTTTTGCCCTTTTATCGTCGCTCGATATATTTGAAAGATTTTTTCGGAAGAAAGAGAGGTAACACAAGGTCTTCAAAAAATAGAACAAGTGTTAAAAGTCCTTAAATTCATATGAGAAAATTCAGAAGCTTTTTAAATGAAGAAGAAAAAGTCAACATTTTCGTTTTAAAATTAACAACCAAAAATTTGTTTAAAATACTAAAATTGTTATTTCATTTAATGTGTTTCTTAGATCTAAAACTTAAAACAAGATATTTCAAATATTTGGCTTATTTGTTTAATCCCGAAGAGTACATGAGCCCTAACCCTTAAACTATAAATTTTTAACCCTAAAACATAAACAAAATGATATAGCCCTTTAATTTAAAAAGGTTTAGTTTTTATCCGGCTCAGATTTTCAGGATTTTATGAACTTTTGAATTTTTTTTGTCGCAGAGAATGTTGGCACCGGAGCGAACCAAGTTGGCTTTTGGGGATGTCTGATGACAGATTCACTCCCCCGACCATGTTTCAGATGACGTATCGTTTGAGAAATGTAAGAACCGAATTCCTCCTCCCGGACATGGTCACGACTAGGCCTACGGAAATTAACCGATCCGAAGTTGTCGATCCGAACCGAACCGAAATTCTTGCTTTTTGGTTCTGGTTCGGTTACTTCAACTGAATCAATCGGCATAATTTTAAAAGTGATTTGGTTTTTAAAATTAACTCGAATTAGCCGAATTTACCCGAAATTAACCGAATTTACCCGAATTAAATCGATTTAAACTGAATTGAAACCAAAAATTGAAAACTTCGGTTAATTTCGGCAACAAAAATTGATATCCGAAATAACTGAAACTGAACCGAACCGAACCTTTAGTTCGGATCAATTCGACATAAATATCACAAACCAAACTAACCGGATAGTCGATTAAACCGAACCGAGAAACCCGAACTACCCAGACCCGCATGCCTAGTCACGAGTACGTATAAGTGTAGTGTGGGGGAGATGGTCGTCAGAGTGGTGCTCAAACCAGACTTGACCATCCTTTATCTCCTCTTCCTTCCTTTTCAAAGGAATGAGAGAAGTTTTCATATTTTTGGGAACTGGTTCATGCATCTTTGGATCGAATCTACCAAGTTGTAAGATCCTAGAGACCGACGGTTGTATGTTTTTAAGGATGATGAGGTGACTAAGGTAGACTGTTTTTCTTTTAATTTAAAGTTATTTGGGAGAATTGGAAATAAAGAATGTTTTTTTCTAATTTATCCATATATACCTTTATTTCAATATTTTCATTTATACCTAAACTACCCTTTATAGAATAAATAATCAATTTAAAAAAAAATTGTCAAACACGTGAGAAATAAATGAATAAGACCTTTTGTCAAAGGTGCGATTGTTGTTTGGTAATCGATAGATTAGATTTTGGATTTATAAAATTTGTTCTGCTTTGTTTAAAATACACCTTCTGCATTTTATACGTGCTCTAGAACTTTCAGATTATGTAATCTACGCACTGTACATGTTCTACAAAGTTTAGAATTCATTTACGTTCTACAAAATTTAGAAGACAATTTTAGAATAGGTCTTCTGCAGTTTGCTCTATGTTCTAAAAAAGTTAGAATAGGCTGTCTAACATTTGTTAACAAAATTTAGAATATGTCATCTACAAAAGTTAGTTCTACTAATAGTAGAATATGTATTCTTCCGTTTGCTCTATGTTATACTAAAAGCGGAATACGTATTCTTTTGTTTGCTCTATGTTCTTCAAAGTTCAGAAAAGCAATTCTAAATTAATTCAGAATTCCGAAAATTAAGGAAACTAAATATTCGAAATCTTGAAACTGAATCTAGTAGTTTAGGAAATCGAATATACTGTTAGATTACGTTTTACTTTTTTCAGAATTCGTATTCTACTTTTGTCAGAATTCAATAAAATTGTCGACATCCTTCTCTACATACCTAGTTTTCTTGTAACAATTTTTCTTTGTTTCCTGTGTTTTTAGCAACTTAATATGATGCAGATCTACGTAATTTGTGGTGTATGGAGATCGTTTGAGAAAGAGTGGAGATTTATGGCTGATGAAGAAAAACGTGCGAGATTACTTACTTTGCAATCTACTACAACTCTTGAAGAGCTCAAAATGATGGTTTCAGAAAACTCCGGAATTGAACATAGTATGGTGGATGTGGAATTCAGTTATCTACCTACAGATCTAAGTGTTGATTCTCCTCCTGTTGTTATGATTAACCACTGACAACTTCAGAATTTTTTTGGGTATTTTAAAAGGAAGAGTACGATACGATTGTGCGTGACGTTTAAACCTAGAGTTGGAGATCAAAGGAGACAATTCAATATCGATTTGAATGACCATCCATGTGATTCAAGTGATGGAAACGATGATGGTAAGGTGCGTGAAAAATCAGTAATTTTGATGAATGAGGATCAACCGAATGATGAGTTCTTCAAGCATGCTTCTGACGCTAAAGTTGGTGTTGATGTCGGATCAACTTCGGTACATTTGTTGGTGAAGAAGGGGCAGCTCTTCACAAGCAAGGAAGCTTTACAGGCAACTCTGGAAATTTATGCGATGAAGTATAATTTTGACTACAGGGTTACAAAATCTGATCCGATAATTTGGAGTATACGATGCATTGATACTGTCTGGAAATGGATTGTTCGCGCTGAGTGTTTAGCAGGGTCTAAATATTTCAAAATCAATAAGTACGTGGCTGAACATAGCTGTGCTCCTTCAAAAAAAAGCAAATTCGCTAGGACACCTTCAGCAAGAACAATTGGACATCTCTTTATGCACAAATACGAGGGTGTGAAGGAAGGGCCTAAACCGAATGATATCATCAATATCATGCGCACAGAGTATGGATTCGAGCTGACTTATTCCCAAGCTTGGGAGTCTCGTGAGTATGCAGTCAACAAGGTCAGGGGAATACCTGAGAAAAGCTTTGGTAAGATACCAAAATACTTGCACATGCTACAAGAAGCTAATCCTAATACGTATACGAAGTATGAAACCGATTGCGATGGTAGATTCAAATATCTATTTATATCTTTTGGGAAATCAATAAGAGGCTTCTATAAGATAATTCGGAAAGTGATTGTAATTGACGGTACATTTTTGAAGTGCAAATACAAAGGAGTTCTACTAGTTGCAACTGTCGTAGATGGTAATTTGTATCCAATCGCTTTTGGGATTGCTGATTCTGAGAATGATATTTCGTGGAAGTGGTTTTTAATGTAGCTTAAGGTCATTATAGCTGACGAAAAAGGTTTAGCTTTTGTGTCAGATAGACATTTGTCGATTGGTAAATCGATTGCTAGCATTTACCCATTGGCTAAACATGGCATTTGCATCCATCACTTGCTGACTAATGTCATAAAGTCTCACAAGGGAAAGGGTTTGGCAGGTCTGGTTGCGAAAGCCTCAAAAGCGTATAGGATTGCTGAATTTGAGAAATTATTCACAACGATTTGCAACATTAGTCCCACGATTAGAAGATATCTAGAGGATGCTGATGTCAAAAAATGGGCTCGCTTACATTTTCCCGGATACAGGTATGACATCAGAACTACCAACCCTGCTGAATCAATAAATGCATCATTGAGATTGCCTAGAGAGTATCCAATAATTCTTTTGTTAGACAACATCAGAGAAATGTTGACAATGTGGTTTTATAAGCGTAGAGCATTAAGTGCGAAGCAGTCCGATCCTCTAACAGTTGAAGTGGAGAAAAAGCTTGATAGAAGGATAAAAAAACCTAAATTTTATGTAGCTTATCCGGTTACCGAGTACAAGTTTCAGGTTAAAAAGTAACAACTCTGACTATGTCGTTGACTTAGAAACCAAAACGTGTTCATGTGGAAAGTTTAACTTAGTGAAAATTCCATGTCGCCATGCCATAAAAGCAGCTTTTGCTAGTTGCAAGGATCTACACCGATTTGCCGACGAAGTTTGGCCCACTAATGCATTGAGAACATTGTATGAGGAAACAATTAATCCAATAGGTGTGCCTGAATATGGATGGAGTATCCCCGAAGATGTTGAAGACGCAGAAGTTCTACCACCTGAGACACGAAGAGGCCCTGGTAGAAGAAAAAACGAAGACATAAAACACTCGAAGATAAGATACGATCGTCACAAGGATCACAAAGGTCTAAGAAGTACAAGTGCAGCCATTGTGGTCAAGAAGGACACAACACAACGACATGTGATATAACAATATAATAACGGTAATCCCAATTCATACGCATGATATTATTTTTTGGATGGTAGTTTTATTCATGTAATTAACTCTTTAAATTTGTTTCAATTTCAGGATTATTCTCCAAGTATGATTGTTGAGGACAAAAAATGAAGGTTCAGCATTTATGGGTTTTCTGTCTCTCTAATGATGTCTTCGACCTCACTATTGTCTTTTATAAAACTTTGTATTCTATCTCTTTTATTGGCATCTATTTTTAGATTCTTCGTTTGACTATGTTTTTTTTTACTTTAAAACGTGGTTTAATTAGGGCTGTTTCGATTGACTAATTTCCTCAAACTCTTTGTTATTTCAAGATTATGCAAAATGTTTGTCAAACATAAAGATTGTTTCATATGATTTGATTTCATTCGATCCTTTCTTTCCTATAAATATTCAGATTTGTACGAGAATGACGACCGCTACATCTTTCTATTGGTGGGGTAGCTTGAGATCATTTACTAATGTTAGGGAAATAAACAAGAACAAGAAAGAAACTGAAAATGATCAATCTAAGCTGAAATATGCGGCCCATATTTTCGAATTAATCATATAAAACCAAATATTCCAAAGGTTTTTCAGTCAACGTCTATAATATCAGAATCTAACTGTGGAGGTTCATACTTAGATATTCGTTCAATAAATACAGGATCAGACGCTGCTTCCCATAGATCAACTGCAACCCTCTGACGAGCGTGCATAATGTTGTCGTCATCAAGCAAAGCCAAGGGCAGGTTAAGGAAGTGACACTCGATGTACTTGATTGCATACACTCCGCAATCAGAGTTAGATTTGTTGAGTCCACGCGGCACTGGTGCATGTATGATAGAATATGGAGACAAATGTCTTCTGTTGTTGTTACCATAACAGTCGAAGACTTCAACTGTTCATAGAATGAAGTTAACGCACATCGAAATCCAGTGATTATCGTTGACGAAGAGTGGGAAATAAATTCTGTCAAAATCTAAACCCCATTTTTTCATGTCTTTCCATGAGAAGGCAAATCACCGTTGGCGTAAGCTAGTATCGAAGGATTCCACTTGTGGTTGCGTTTGTTAAAACATGAGAATTAAAGTAATGGGTGAAGCTTAAAACCGTTAATTAATTGAATGACTTACTCGATCTTCATAGACCATTCATTAAAAGCGTTCCATCTAGCTTCTGAAACAAACACTAGGACATACTCTTCGTGGTTTTGACACGGTTCAATATCGATCTTTTTCCCCAGATTTTGTGTTTGATCGAACCCGGGTACTTGTGATTTTTGTGAAAGGTGACCCACGAATTTCTCAAGATAATCTTGTGTATCCAAATTCAGGTCTATATCTCGAGACTCATTGAACAGATTATCGAAAAACTTTTCGTCCTGCAATTCGAAAATACAAACGAAAATGCTATATTAAAATCGTTCCCAAAACATTACATGATAATTATACAAATACATAAGGGAATTATCAAAGACAATTTTACAAAGTTATAGATAGATAATACAACAAAACCAAACAAAAATGTAGCGTGGAAGTCTATTTGTTACATACCACAGATTTACTCTGCTTCTCCGTTGGACTGGACGGGTGCAAAGTGGAGGATCTCTTTGTTTTTCTTGCAATAGCATGTGTGGAGCTCGATTCCTCTGACAACTCATCCTCTATTTTTATCAATCTTGCATCAACTTTGTTCTCAAAAGAGGAGAAAGAAGCGTCAAACAATCCTTTTATAAAAGACTTCATCTCTTCATTAAAGGATCCATGTGTTGCTGCTACACGCTGGCACAACAACTTCTTTTTGCGCGTCTCTGCACCATGATCAGGTTGCTTCTTCCTAGACCTCTTCACACCAGAAGCTTGGTTTCCTTCATCACTCATATGTGGGACTTCGGTGACATCTTCAGGAACCTCATTTGAATCTTCTACATCATCATGCTCCTCTACATTCTCAATATTGGAACCATCCAAAGCTTCATCTTCATCACATTCCCATATATGGTCTTCAAAGCAATTCCCATCTCTGATCATATCATTCAGCTTTCTCATATCAGGATCTTTGATTTCATAAGAAGTCAACAGACTCGAAGACATCAAAATTTCATGTGAAAGATATATATGGATAAACAACATCCTGCATAAAAAATATTTACCAAAGTTGTTAGATAATCAAAATCAGCATATGATAAGAAACCGTATACCTAAAACTAACCAGGAACATAACAATAACAAAAAGGTAAATTAAAGATGAAATCATCTAAGGAACAGTTCAATAACCATTAGCCATTACGTTCTCATCATCAAAAGGTAAAAATCAGAATATGACCGTGGTAATGTCATCATTAGCCATTACGTTTCAAATATTCTGGAGCAATATTACTCTAATAAAAATCAGAGGAAATAGCCATTACGTTTCAAATATTCTGGAACTCACAAAAGATGATAAAATACAAGTGTCCAGAATATTAATAAGAAAAAAAATCAGAATATGACTACACATTTAAAAATCAGAATATGACTGTCCAGTATAAGAAATAGAGAATGTTAAACTGACATTCGCTATAAATGTGCCATCGGGTATAATGATGTCCTCATACGATACTTTTGCAGCACTTTTCTAGTTAGAACATCGAGGAGATTCTGTAAATTCACTGTTAATCTTCTTCCCCAACAATGTTCCAATGGATGGAATTGCTTCCATAATCCAAATCTAAAATGCGTAGGAGAATCCATCAAGAATATAGCTGTCGGATTGCTGAATCAATTTACCTTTTGTTTTCTTGATAGCAGCAAGTAGATGTTCAAACGATTCAAGACCCCAAGGATATGTCCGAACCTAGTCAAGATCCATTACCAACTTGATGTACAAATGGGGGATGTTTTTCTTCTCATCAATAGCCATTACCAGCCCAGCTATGACACAAAGAAACACCAAACGGATTTTGTCCACATGAGTCCACGTGTCAACAACTGGTAGGTGATCATCCATCAGCTTCTTTACGAAAATATTTCCTTTTCTCTTCAGCAATTTACTCCAAAACCCTTTGTCATCTGTCCACTTCTCAAAATCACTTCCATCATCCTTGCAATTAAACTATTTAACTGCATGAAACTCTTGAGTGAAAATCTCAGTGGCTTCCTTCCAAACACAAACCATAACTTTATGCTTTTTCTTTGTAACCAATTGCCTACACAGGATGCTGTGTATCCCCTGAGCTGAGTATCCTAGACCATTCTCATGTATTGCAAATACTGGATCTCTTTTCACTTCATCATACTCTAATGGCAATGCTTCCTTTATTTTGGTCAGATGAGTCATTTTGCAGCTGTTGTTAATTTTATCTGCTTGTGGCTCGTTTCCATCTCTGAAAAGGCGTTTTGGATATTCGCCTTCAATGCTTGAATCTTCCATGCCTGCAAAAACCAGAGATTGAAAAGTTAAAAACCCAAAGAAATACATGACAAAATCTATTCTGTATCATATTCTGCGTTTGAAGATTTACAAATACTAATACATATACCACGGAAAGCGTATATGTCTAATAATAATACTAACAAAGAAAAGACATAAGAAAACACACCTGACCATGGCTGCCATTGTTTCTTTATTCACAAAAACAAGGAAAAAAAACACCAATTTATTACACTAAGAGTAACGGAGAACACAACCATAAGCACACACAAGATCTTTATGCTACACCTCAAAATCAAATCACAGTCCTATAACACAACCATAAGCACACTAAATAGCTATAAATTCCCCTCAAAATAAAACCAAAGTGCTATAACACAGCCATAAGTACACACAAGAGCCAACTTCACCTCAAAATCAAATAACAGTACACACACATCTATATGCCTTATGGTGAACACATCTATATGCCAAATGTGAATTAAAAAAAACACTTAAAAACACAATCTTTGGGTTTAAGAATATTCTCTAACAATACAAGCCACAATCACACATAAAAAATGCATTATGTCTATTTTAGCATAAAGCTTTTTACGTTACAAATGTAAATCATGAAACAGAAACTTGTAAGATATCCATGTGCCTGTTGTTTTATGTACATATACATACCTCACGTAGCTACTCAACTTCAAGATTCAGAGTCTTCTTCACCACAGAGAGCTCCTGTAAAGCATCGAGGAGCAAATTATTATAACAAAAACGAAGACAGTGAAGAATAAAGCTTTTGAGACCGTAAATAAACCAATTACTCACCTCACGGTAAACTTTAACTGGGCTGTCCAATTTAGCTCTCTAACTTTGCAAGTCCTGTGACAGTAAAGAGACATATGTATAAGCTTGATTTGTTTAGAAAAGACGATAGATGCGTAAAGAACAAGAGAAAAGTCGAGATGAGAATATGGCTTTATAACCTGTTTCAGATTCTGGATCCAGTTAAGTAAATCAGCCCTTGATTCGTTAAGTTCCTACATATAAAGGCAAAAAAAAATACTGTAAAGGCATCGAATTTAAGGCTATAAACAACCAGAATTTCGAAACTAACTAAGAGTGAGTTGTTGGATTACCTGGGAGATATCGAGAAGTGGTATGCGAAGCAGAGGAGAGAGAGGCGGTTCGAGTCACTCAAGTTTTTCCACCGGAAAATAACACAAAGGAAGATGAGATTGCTCCGCCGGAGGACGAAGAAATCGATTGAGGATATAATGAAGAGTAGATTTAACAAATCAAAGAGAAGAAGTCGAGTGAAATCGATTGAGAAGATATCATCTCCTTCGCCAGAAGAGGAAAAAATCGCAACTTTTTCGACGGCTGAGAGAGATTAGGGCAATTATCCCCAAATCGATTTTATTTTCTTTCTTCTAAAACAAAGATGAAACCTCTTTCTTAATGAGAGGGTTTGCTCTTAAAATCATATTCCCAACTTTTTTTTATTTTATTTTTGACAAACAAAATGATGTCAATTAAATTTTTTTCCAATTATGAGAATTATGGGCAAAATAAAATTTAAATCATTACAAAGGTTTAGATCACTAAACCTTAAAAAAAGATATAAAGGACAAAAAGCAAAATTACTTATCTGCGTGTCGTTGTCCAATTGGTAAGCGGAGAATCGCTCAACAATTTTTTATCCTCTAAATGAAAAAATGTTATTTCATTTTAATTTTTTTTTAAGTAAAAAATAGCCAATCAAGTTTTAGTGGCTTTAAAGTCTTTAAAATTTTCCAAAAACATCCATTTTATTTTTCGTTTTTGTTCTTGTATGATCCAATAAAATATGATTTTAATTTTTTTAAAGTGACACCCCATAATTTTAATATCAAGTTCTCTACAGTACTGTATTTTTGTTTAAGTTAAAACCAAGTTTATACCATTAAATTCCCTACTAATTGTGGGAGTCGAAATCAACACAATAGAATTTGTCGGAGGTTTGTTAAGGGGGATGAAATTTCTGCGGATGAACCACGAACAGAGAGATCCAAAGATGATTTTTATTAAGCTGTGTCGAAAAGCTTTCGTACAAGAGTTTGAGAGCAAAAAAGTCTAGGGTTTTTTGCTAAGTAAATTGCGGATCCTTTTTTCAAGAGATGTACATGGATATATATACTAGTTTTAGTCGGCCAGGTCAATCCTAAAGAGATCAGGAAAACTTCCTAATCCTTTGGGATTTTCGTTTTAGTAAGTCGGCTTGACTTCGTGGGCCTTTGCATCGTTGTAGGCCGAAGATGGGCTTGTTGTCTTAGTATAGAAATGACTTCGGCCGCGTCGTCTTCTGGCTTCGTATAGACTTGACTTCGGCCAGACAGTTTCGTATGAAATTGGCTTCGGCCAGGATTGTCTTTGGCAGCTTTGACTTCGGCCAGATAGCTTCGTATAAAAATGACTTCGGCCAGGCAACTTCGTATAGATTTGACTTCGGCCACGTCGTCTTCTGGCTTCGTATAGACTTGACTTCGGCCAGGCAACTTCGTATAGATTTCACTTCGGCAAGACAGTTTCGTATAGAAATGACTTTGGCCACGTCGTCTTCTGGCTTCGTATGGACTTGACTTCGGCCAGGAAACTTCGTATAGATTTCACTTCGGCAAGACAGTTTCGTATAGAAATGACTTTGGCCAGGCAACTTCGTATAGATTTGACTTCGGCAAGACAGTTTCGCATGGTTTTGACTTCGGCCAGACAGTTTCGTATGGTTTTGACTTCGGCCAGACAGTTTCGTATGGTTTTTATTTCGGCAAGGCAGTTTGGCCGAAGTGGGTTGCTTGGCCGAAGTGGACTGCTTGGCCGAAGTGGCATGCTTGGCCGAAGTGGACTGCTTGGCCGAAGTGGACAGCTTGGCCGAAGTGGACAGCCTTGGCCGAAGTGGCCTGCTTGGCCGAAGTGGACAGCTTGGCCGAAGTGGATGGCTTGGCCGAAGTGGCCTGATTGGCCGAAGTGGCCTGCTTGGCCGAAGTGGACAGCTTGGCCGAAGTGGACAGCTTGGCCGAAGTGGACTGCTTGGCCGAGTGGACTGCTTGGCCGAAGTGGCCTGCTTGGCCGAAGTGGACAGCTTGGCCGAAGTGGCCTGCTTGGCCGAAGTGGCCTGCTTGGCCGAAGTGGACAGCTTGGCCGAAGTGGACAACTTGGCTGAAGTGGACAGCTTGGCCGAAGTGAACCGTGGCCGAAGTGAACCGTGGCCGAAGTGAATCGTGGCCGAAGTGGCCGAAGAGGAGCTTCTCCGCGTACCAAAGTGACGCGTCTCCGTGTGCCGAAGTAACGCGTCTCCGTGCGCCAAAGTGGCGCGTTTCCATGTGCCGAAGTAACGCGTCTCCGTGAGCCGAAGTGGCGCGTTTCCGTGTGCCGATGTCCCCTCCGTGCCGATGTGGCCATGTCGCCGAAGTGAAGGCCTTCGGCCGAAGTGGGCTGTGCCGATTTCTCCCACACGCCGATGTGGCTTGCCGATGTCTCTTCTCTGCCGAAGTGAGCTGCGCCGAAGCGAAGGCCTTCGGCCGAAGTGGGCTGTGCCGATGTCTCCTCCATGCCGATGTGGCTTGCCGATGTCTCTAAGTTGGCCGAAGTGGCCGTATGGCCGAAATGGCCATGTTGCCGAAGTCTCCACATCGGCCGAAGCGGCCATGTTGCCGACGTGGGATATGCTGGCCGATGTCTCCTGGCCGAAGTGGAAACAAGGCTTGCCTTAGTGGAGGCAAGGCTTGCCTAAGTGGAGACAAGGCTTGCCTAAGTGGAGACAAGGCTTGCCTAAGCGGAGACAGGGCTTGCCTATGTGGAGACAAAGCTTGCCTAAGTAGAGACAAAGCTTGCCTAAGTAGAGACAAGGCTTGCCTAAGTGGAGACAAGGCTTGCCTAAGCCTCTCCCTTCTTTGCCGAAGTGGAGACAAACCTTTGCCGAAATCTCTCCCTGCTCTGCCGAAGTGGAGACAAACATTTGCCGAAATCTCTCCCTGCTCTGCCGAAGTGGAGACAAGGCTTTGCCGAAGTCTCTCCCTGCTTCGCCGAAGTCTCTCTGCCGAAGCGAAGCTTCCTTGGCCGGAACTGGAGCTGCTTTGGCCAGAATGGCCTCTCTTGTGCTCAAGTAGATTCGTGCAGAAATTACTTAGGCACAATTTCGGCCTTTTCCGATTCTTCGTATTTTCATACTTAGCCATTTTCCCATTGATCACAGCTGGGTGGGTTTTGACCCCAACACTAATAATTCCATTTTTTTTCAATTACCCCGAATTGTTTCTCTCAATTTTTTTTATTTTGCCATTTGCTTTTTAATAGCTTAAATAGCTTCGACCAATTCGGTAATATGGTGGTGGATACAGTGGTGATCCTGGAGTGGATGGAACTGGTTGGAACGTTAGCTCGTACGTCTGGTCCATGCCTCGACCCGCATGACGTAGGGCAGTCGACCCGCATAAATATGGATCTCCATCCGCAGAGCATATGGCACCTTGAGATGATGACCCGCGGGACGACGATCCTCACCCGCTATTGAGAATAGGATTATTTCCTATCTTTCTAAGTATTTTCTTGTCTATGTAAATGTTCTTTTAGTCTTCTGTATATGTCTTAGGGCTTCCTATGTACCTATAAATATTTGCTAATTCAATAAAGATATCAAGCTTTTCCACTGACTTTGACATGGTATCAAGAGTCTTAAGGTTCTCGATTCTAAAAAAAAATTCTTCTGCGAGATTGTTTCATCTCTTCTTCTCTTTCGGTACTCTTTTCTCTTCTTCACTTTTGTTGGTTGAGGTTCTGTTTTTACAGCCTCTGATTTCTCTGTTTTTACTAATCAAATCGGCGAGGTTTTCTTCTGGTTATTGTCATGGCTGGCGACAATGATTCACCTTCTATTACGAGCAAATCTCAGGCTGCAGTTGGTCGTGATGTCACCATCTTGTCTGACTACTACTTACCGGCTGGAGCAAATCCAGGCCAAATCATATCTACTGTGTTTCTTGATGGTCCCAATTACAAACGGTGGGCAAAGTTGCGTAATGCTCTCAAAGCCAAAAATAAATTAGGCTTTATTGACGGTCTGATAAAGAAGTCGAGCTCTGATGAAGACGAGATTAAACTATGGCGAATTATCAACTCGATGCTTGTTGCTTGGATTCTTAACACCATCGAACCCAAGTTACATAGTTCCATTTCTTGTGCTGACACAGCTTTCGAACTATGGGATGGATTGAAGAGCTGATTTTCTGTTGCCAATGACCCTCATGTTTATGAACTTAAAGCTGATTATGTCCAGGATTATTTTGGTCGTATGAAACTTTTATATAATAATTTAATTGAGTATGAACCACTCCCCGATTGTTGTTGTGGTCGGAGTGATTGTCTCACTATTAAGAAGCTGCTTGATATGCGTGATCGTGAACGGAAGTATCAGTTTCTTATGGGATTAGACAGAACTCAATTTGGAACAACAAGTTCCAATATTCTCTGTATGAAATCGTCGCCGAATCTTGTAAGTGCTTTCTCGCTGGTTCTTCAAGAAGAATGCCATCAACTAGTCACAAAGGCATCTGAAAATCGTTTGGATCTTGTCGGTTTCTCTGCGTCTTCTTCAAGACCTCATGTTCATGCTCGCATCATCGTTACATGTACCTATTGCGGTCGTACTGGTCATGAAGAGAGAAATTGTTATCAATTTCATGGTTTTCCGAATGAGTTTGGTCGAGGCCATAGCAGAGGCTGTGGTAACAACAATGGTCGTGGAAGAGACTCTGGTTTTGGGCGCGCAAATGTAGCTCAAGCAAACTTCGGATCTGCACCATCTCAACCGCACATCATTACAAATGCATATTGGCAAGGCTTGGGTCTTAACAACGAGCAGTGGGAGACACTAGTTACTCTCCTCAATTCTGTGAAACATGCATCTCGTGATCGTCTCTCTGGTATTATTATAGATTCAGTAGCTTTTGTTCACTCGACAGGAAATCTTAATATATTATTTGATCATTCTGATATTCATCTTTGTCCAATCGGCTTACCTAATGGAGAAGTTGCAACAGCAACGAAACGTGGAAAATTGAAATTTGGGGATTCTGTGATTCTTTCCCAAGTTCTCTATATTCCTTATTTTCAACCCACTTTGTTGTCTGTTGCTAGATTATTAAAAGAAAAGCCATGTTTAGCAATATTTACTTATAAGTTTTGTTACTTGCAGGACCGTGTTACAAAGATGTTGATTGGAGTGGGTAGTGAGTGTGATGGTTTATACTTTTTTCGGGGTATTTTTGGTTTTCAAGTTAATGTTGTTGTGATGGATTCTCGAGCTCTTTGGCATCATCGTTTGGGTCATCAATCACAGCTTTACTTTCACGTTTATCTGGTGTTCTTGATTTGAATTGTGATAGTTCAAAATCTAAAATTCCATGTGACATTTGTGTCCGTGCGAAACTACCTAGTTTTTCTTTCTCGGAAAGTAATAATAAAGCAGCTGATAATTTTTCACTAATCCATTGTGATGTATGGGGTCCGTATCAAACTCCAGCAACATGCGATTCTACTTATTTTCTTACCGTAGTTGTTGACCATTCTCGTGCTGTATGGGTGTTTTTAATGCGTGCCAAGAGTGAATATTCCTATCATCTTTAGAAAAATTTTCATATGGCCGAGAGACAGTTTGAAAAGAAGATTCGTATGGTTCCGTGTGACAATGGGTCTGAATTCATGTGTCTTAAGCCTTTCTTCGCTACACAAGGAATTTTGTTTTAGACTTTGTGTGTTGGCACACCTCAACAAAATGGTCGTGTCAAAAAAAAGACCGTCACATCTTGAATATTGCACGATCTCTCCACTTTCAAGCTTCATTACCAATTAAGTTCTGGGGCGATTGTATTCTTACCGTAACATATTTAATAAATTGCACACTATCTTCTGTGCTCCATGGGCAGACGCCTTACGATATCTTGTTCGGTGAACCACCAAGCTATGATCATATTCGAACGTTTGGGTGTCTTTGTTATGCTCACAAAGGCACTCGTCGACGAGACAAATTTGATGAACGGGCTACTAGATGTCTCTTCCTTGGTTATCCTTATGGTCAAAAATGATGGAAAGTTTATGATCTTGAACGCGAAGAATACTTTGTTTCACGTAACGTTGTTTTCAATGAAGATTTTTTTCCGTGTGAAATCATTCCCGATGAGGTTTCTTCTGTTCTGATTAGTCCGTCTCCTCCCATTATAGAAAATGATGGTGATGTTGTTGCATCGGCACTAACTACTGATGTAAGGGGGAGTTTGTCTCCTGTGGCTGTTACTTGATATCGCTCAAATTAAATTCCTAGAGCTACTCTCTCAAATTAAGAGATCAATGAAATACTTAGGGGGCGAATCCACAAGGACTCAAGAACGTCACGATAGACTTTTTCGTTTCGAATTCAGCTAAGCGAGTATGAAGTAAACTAAATAACAATGCAAATAAAACGGTTGTTTATCAGGTGGGAAAGCGCCAGGTCCAGGGAATTTCTCAGAAAATCAAATAATGAAGATAAATCAATTGGTTAAGATCGAATTACGAACAAGTTCCAGAACTCAAATCACTAATGTAAAATAAACCAACTTTCGTTGCAAGAATTAACTATGTTTAAAACTCAAGAAACCAAAATTCTTTGCGAATACTAAATCCTAAACAAGCATTAAACACAGGTTTGATTTGTTCACAAATTATCTAATCCAAATTTTTTTGCAATTATCTAATTTGCTCACTCAAGGTTTTTATCAGATTATAAATCATACTTTCGTGCTAATTTAACAACCTAAGATCGAGATTCTAGGTGATCAATCTAGAACTAGCTTTAAGTGCACCCTAGGTGAAGAACTATCAAGTTTGAATCCTAACCAATAAATCAATATATCATTCCATGAAATCCCTAGTGAGAATCCCTGAACCTAACAAGAGATTTACTCACACATATCAATTGAAATCAAAGACATGAATGAAGTAAATATCATAGAAATCAGAAAAGAGATATAGAAACAGGGGTTCGAAATCTTCTCTCAAAGTAATACAAGTATCAGATCAGCCCCCAAGCTCTCAAAATCTCCAAGTTCTTCTCCAAAAACCCAAAGTAAAATCAAGCAAAAGTGTAAAGTCAAAGATGCCTCTCTCTAACTCAAAAACCCTAAAATATATCCTAAAACACGAATTGGGTCCTTCTGTAAATACATGAAACTTCAGGGCAAAGTTGCAAAAATCTCCAAAAATTTTGGTTTTCACGTGGAGTTGCAGAAATCGAGCTGTGTCGACCGATGCACATGGTTGTGTTGGTCGACACAGCTGAACTTGAAAAACACCAACTTCGACTTTTTAGCTACAATGCTCCATAATTGCTCCATAATGTCCAAATGATCCCAAATTGTGTGTAGACCTGTAAAAGACTCAAAAAGGACTCGAAAGACATATAAAAGACTCGATTATATACATATATCATGGCTTTAAAACCCATAAAAACCATGATATATCATTACTCCATCTTCATCTTCTTTGATGACAGATTTGGTTCCATCTGGTTCCTCATCAATAGAACCTCTTCCGGCTTCCTCGCCTATTGTTCCTGTGAATCCGGTCTTTTCTTCTCATGCGGTTGTTAATCATATTGATACACTTGGCCGTGGGCAAAGATTGATAACTAAGTCTGTTCTACTCGAGCCTTATGTAACCTACTCAGCTCTTTCAATTCAAGACCCATCACACTCCCCACTCCTCTCGGCTTCTTGTCCTACATGTACAACTTATCCTATTGCTGATCATCTTTCTTCTCATCATTTTTCTGCAGCATATTGTGTTTTTTTAGCTGTGATCACAGCTGCAGAGGAACCTACTTCATTCTCGGAAGCTATAAAACATAACGTTTAGAACAATGCTATGGGAGTTGAGATTGTTGCTCTTGAAGATAATGAGACTTGGGAAATTACCGATCTTCCTCCAGGTAAGAAAGCTATTGGTTGCAAGTGGGTGTACAAAATCAAATTTAACTCCGACGGTAGCATTGAACGGAATAAGGCTCATTTAGTTGCTCTTGGAAATCGTCAATAAGAGGGTTTGGATTTTAAAGAAATATTTGCTCATGTTTCTAAGTTACCAACGGTTCGTATTTTATTTGAATCATGGCTGCTCGTAATTGAGAACTTTATCAGATGGACGTTCATAATGCCTTCCTTCATGGGACTTTAGATGAAGAAGTCTACATAAAGTTACCACTAGGTTTTGCACACACTTCACCAAAAAAAGTTTGTAAACTTCGCAAGTCTTTGTATGGTCTTAAGCAGGCCCCTCGCTGCTAATTTGAAACTCTCTGAGCATCTCTTCTTCGTTATGGGTTCAGACTATCCTTATCTGATTTGTCTTTGTTCTCGATATCAAATGATGGTATTGAACTTTATGTTCTCGTATATGTTGATGAGTTGGTGATTGTTGGCAATGATAACTCCTCCATTGTCCGATTTAAGGAATATTTGAGTAAGTGTTTTCGTATAAAAGATTTAGCACATCTCTGCTATTTTCTTGGACTCGAAATAGCACGTAATGAAGATGGTCTTTTCCTTCGCCAATGAAAATATTTTCTGGATATTATCACGGAGTGTGGCCATCTTGGAGCTCGGCCTTCTATGGTTTCTATTGAGAAAAATCATAAAATTTCTCTAGCTACGGATGATTTCTTCACGGATCCTTCACGTTATCATCATGTCATTGGTCGTCCTATATATCTAACAATAACCAGGCATGAACTTTGTTATGTGATACATGTTTTCTCTCAATTCATACAAATTCAGGGAAAATCGACCGTGCAAAATGCGGGTGTTACTGCTTTTCAGGGGTTTACAGGACAGAATGGCGTGCAAAATCAGGGTTTCCAGAAGAAATTCTCTCAGGAATTTTAGGGAAATCAGTTTGTGCAAAATCAGGGCCAGAACAGATTTCAGGGGGGATTTCTGCAGAAACAGCCGTTCAACAACTTCCAACCGACGACACAAGCCCCATTCTAAGACTCTACGAGCTCTGCGAACAATTCTGGTGATAATCTCAAGGTTCTAATGCAGCAGCTTTTGCTCAACCAACAGAAATCTGCCAACGAGATTAATGTTAAGGTGGATAACATGTACAGTGATCTCAACGTGGCAAGTTTGAGTCGCTCTCTGCTCATGTGAAGAAGCTGGATACTCAGGTAGCTCAGACGGCCGAAGCGATCAAGAGACGACAGGGAGTCCTTTCAGGAAAGACAGAGCAGAATCCTAGGAACGAGTTCGTAAATGCTACTACGCTCAGAGGTGGAAAGGTGATAGAGCCTGTTGCGCGAAAAGGAAAAGATGCCGATGAAGTCATTGAATTGGAAGAGAAGGACGATTCAGAAGCTGAGCTGGTGAGAGAGCCTGCAAGCGACACGACTGCAAAGGAACCACTACATGTGTGTGTCTATGCTCCAAGGGTTCCATACCCTACTCGTCCTAAGAAGTCGTGAAAGGACCTAGAAGAGGCGAAGTGCAAGGAGATGCTAGATAATCTAACAGTGAAGCTCTCTCTTGCCGATGCAATCCAGATGATACATGCACTACCAGAAAACAGGCCAATTTGCGACTAGAGTTTTGGTAGCAAATGCCTCGTAAATGGCATTTTGCGAGGGATTTGTGACCAAATCAGAATCATCGCAACTAGCTAGTCGCAAACGAAAAATCGTCGCAACCTAGTCGCAAAATGTGCGAGGAAAGAAATTTGGTCGCAAACGCCTCGTAAATTTTTGCAAGGCATTTGCGAGGCAAAATTGGCGAGGAGATTGCGAGTATAAATTTTGCAAGGCATTTGTGAGGCAAAATTTGCTAGGAGTTTGCGAGGCAAAATTTGCTAGGAGTTTGCGAGGATGATTTTGCAAGGCATTTGCGAGGCAAAGTTTGCTAGGAGTTTGCGAGGCTGATTTTGCAAGGCATTTGCGAGGCAAATTTTGCGAGTAGTTTGCAAGGACTATTTTGCGAGGCATTTGCAAGGAGTTTGTGGGGCAAGGACGGTCGCAAATCAATTACAAAAAATATATATATATTGGTACGGGGAGCTAACTGTAAAATAAAATTTAATAAAGAAAAAAATAAATACTTAAATAATTATATATGAATTAGTAATAAAAGTTTGTTTTCGTTACCTGAGAGGCGATGCGGTTTATGTCCACTGGGGTCATCTAGATGGGTTGACCATCGGGAGAGGGCTGCGATGTGATTTCCTCGACCCGGGCAGTCACATCGTCGTGAAGCTGCTCCACCCGACTATCAACCCACGTCCCGTCCTTGCGTCTGTGGGTCTTCTCCCAAATCTTGGGCATCGTAGCCGGGCACCTTTCGTCTGTGCCTGAAAAATGGTAACAATATGTTAATTCGTGAGATACTTTAACTTAAAGAATTTTTAAAATTCGAACTATAGAAATGGAAATCAACTTACTATACGATGCGCTTGTTCGAAGAAGGACAACTGCCCTGAGACATGCTTCGAAATGCCCTCTCCATCAACCTTGGTGTAACGTGCAGCCCGGCACTTGCTGCTCATGTCTTCGGAAGTCGGCAACTGCCAGTAGGCAACGAGACCCGCCCAAATCGTCGGGTTGAACCACTCCGGCATCGCATGCTCAGGGTCCGCCTTCCATTTCTTTTTCCAGCGGCCGACCTGATCCGTAAGGCGATGCATCGCCTTGTCTTCGAAGGCATCCCGGGCCAATCCCGTGATCTCGACATCCCATCTGTATTTTTGCTATAAAAAATAAAAATTCAAATAAGTATAAATTTAATATTAGTATATATACATTATAAATTATAAATTAAATTATTAGTAGAAATAAAATTATAAACTAACGCGAAATAGAATTACCGCAAAAGTGTGAAACCACCTATCCCTCGTCTCCTGGGGCACCTTGCTCCAAATCGGGTGCGGGGCTTTGAAATCCCACTCAATCAATTTCCTAATAGACTGTCCAACTTTATTATGCCCGAACCTGAAAAAAAAATTATGTTATAAACATTTTAAAAAAAAATTGTTTATTTAATAATTAAAAAAAATAATATAGTTACCATAAAATCCCAGGGGAAAGATGCGGATCCAATCTCGTTAGAACATCCCGTCCGGGACTAACGAGAAGCTACTCCAGCGTCATATGCTCGAACTGTGGAGCCTCGGGTGGCAGATCATGTGGCTGCGTCTCCGGAACAAAATCCGAGATAGGCGGAGTCGATGTAGAAGGTCTGTCACGTCGTGAATGAGACCCGCCACGTCGCGGTACAGGTGTACCGGAGGCGGATAAAAAACCAGTATACTCATTATGCCTATCACCCATCTGCAATAAAATATTTAATAAAAATTAAATTCAATCTAAATATATTCCTAACCATTCTACCATTCTACAACAAAAATTATAAATTTATTCCATACCTAAATCTATTCCTAACCATCCTAAAGCAAAAACTATAAATTTTTTAAGAAAATCGGATTACATACCTTGTAGAGAGAGAGTTGCGAGTAGAGAGATGTTGGGTGAGATGGAAATGAGTAAAGAGCTAGGCAAATTCGGCTGGCTTATATAAACATATATTGGGTCGCAATTTAGCCGCAATTGGATCGCAAAAACGCACCTTTTTCACCCAATCGGATTTACCGCCCAAATTTGCGATCAATTTACGACTCCACGTGGCAATCTAGTCGCAAATTTGGTCAAATTTTCAACACCCGCCAAAATAAAAAGGTTAATTTTTTTATTAACGCCAAGTTTTGCGACTAATTTGCGACGCCACGTGGCAATCGAGTCACAAATCTGGTCAAATTTTTAACACGTGGTAAATTAAACCGCCAAGATTTGCGACGCCGTTGCCACGTGGCGTCGCAAATTAGTCGCAAAATAGACCAAAAATTTGCTACTAATTTGCGACTGCCGGAATCAAACAAGAAGAAAAAGGAGTTTAGGGTTTAGGGTTATCACAAAATTCATACATATACATCCTATAATTATACATTAGGGTTATGTGTTTAGGGTTTCGGAAAATTATATAACCAAGTCGACAGTCCTACTAAAATTGATCGAATCATCATGTATTAACTATATAGTTACATACTTAATCTCTGTATATTCTTTAATCTAGATGTTGTTCGATAAATTAATAGGGTTTATTCAACGAGCCTATATGTATTAGGGTTAAGGGCTTATAGGTTTTATTTAGGATTTAAGGTTTATCGGATTTTTTAGAGTTTAGGGTTTAGGGTAAACTAAGTACATATTTGCGACTCTGTGGCGACCACTAGTCGCAATCTAGTAGCAAATTATATATTTTGCTACTAGATTGCGACTAGGGATCGCAAATTAGTAGCAATTTTGTTTTTTTTTTTAACACACGGTACATGATTTAGGGTTTAGGGTTTTTAGGGTTTATTTAGGATTTAGGATTTCTAAGATTTTTAGGGTTTAGGGCTTAAAATTTTATTTAGGGTTTCTAGGATTTTTAGGGTGCAGGATAAATCAAGTACAAAATTGCTACTAATTTGCGACCACTAGTCGCAATCTAGTAGCAAATTGTATATTTTGCTACTAGATTGCGACTAGTGGTCTCAAATTAGTAGCAATTTTGTACTTGGTTTATTTTTTAAAAAACACATGGTACATAATTTAGGATTTAGGGCTTTTAGGTTTATTTAGGGTTTATGATTTCTAGGATTTTTAGGGTTTAGGATTTAAGGAATTATTTAGGGTTTCTAAGATTTTTAGGGTGCAGGATAAATCAAGTACAAAATTGCTACTAATTTGCGACCACTAGTCGCAATCTAGTAGCAAATTGTATATTTTGCTACTAGATTGCGACTAGTGGTCACAAATTAGTAGCAATTTTGTACTTGGTTTATTTTTTAAAAACACACGGTACATAATTTAGGGTTTAGGGTTTTTAGGGTTTATTTAGGGTTTAAGATTTCTAGGATAAGGGTTTAGGGCTTAAGGATTATTTAGGGTTTTTAGGATTTTTAGGGTGCACGATAAATCAAGTACAAAATTGCTACTATATTACGACTAGTCGTCGCAAATTAGTAACAATTTTGTACTTGGTTTATCTTTTTAAAAACACACGGTACATAATTTAGGGTTTAGGGTTTTTAGGGTTTATTTAGGGTTTAAGATTTCTAGGATTAGGGTTTAGGGCTTAAGGATTTATTTAGGGTTTCTAGGATTTTTAGGGTGCAGGATAAATCAAGTACAAAAGTGCTACTATATTACGACTAGTCGTCGCAAATTAGTAGCAATTTTGTACTTGGTTTATTTTTTTAAAAACACCCGGTACATAATTTAGGGTTTAGGGCTTTTAAGGTTTATTTATGGTTTAAGGTTTCTAGGATTTTTAGAGTTTAGGGCTTAAAGATTTATTTAGGATTTCTAGGATTTTTAGGGCGCAGGATCAATCAAGTACAAAATTGCTACTAATTTACGACCACTAGTCGCAATCTAGTAGCAAATTGTATATTTTGCTACTAGATTGCGACTAGTGGTCGTAAATTAGTAGCAATTTTGTACTTGGTTTATTTTTTAAAAAACACATGGTACATAATTTAGGGTTTAGGGCTTTTAGGGTTTATTTAGGGTTTAAAATTTCTAGGATTAGGGTTTAGGGCTTAAGGATTCATTTAGGGTTTCTAGGATTTTTAGGGTGCAGGATAAATCAAGTACAAAATTTCTACTAGATTGCGACTAGTGGTCGAAAATTAGTAGCAATTTTGTACTGGTTTTTTTTTTAAAACACACGGTACATAATTTAGTGTTTAGGGCTTTTAGTGTTTATTTAGGGTTTAGGGTTTCTAGGATTTTTAGGATTTAGGACTTAAGAATTTATTTAGGGTTTCTAGGATTTTTAGGGTGCAGGATAAATCAAGTACAAAATTGCGACTAATTTGCGACCTCTAGTAGCAAAAATTTATATTGCTACAAGTCGCAATTTTGTACTTGGTTTATTTAAAAAAAAACACACGGTACATAATTCTTACAAACGATGACTAAAATACACGATAAAAAAAGTTACTCATTAGGATCCGAAACGTAAGTTTGTCCATTTTCGTCTTCTTCCTCATCCTCCTCAACTTCGTCCCCTTCATCAAACTCGTCTGACTCCGCTTGGCTATCAGATTCCTCGCATATGACTTCAAGTCCCCTATAAAGCGGGTCAATTCTAGTCAAATCATTGCTTGAATCGACGGGATGGAAACTTTTTCTGGTCAATTCTGTCTTTTCTCGCAAATGCCTCGCAAATTTGCAACGTCTTTGCTACGACCTCTCTTTTCATCTCAAATTTGCGGATATTTGCGACAAAATTGAGACGAAATTTATCCACACAAATTTGCGACTAATTTGCGACCCTAAACGCAAATTCGTAGCAAATGCCTCGCAAATTTGCGACCTCATAATGTTGTCGCAAATTCTCCTCGCAAATGGGCCTATTTTCTTGTAGTGATGTGATGAAGAGATATGTGAAAGCTTGGTGACAAGTAAGGTTTCTGGAGAAGATAACTTCGTCAAGATTTCAAAAGATTGTTGCGCCGTCCTTCAAAACAAGATGCCTAAGAAGTTTGGAGATAGAGGGTGATTTGTTTTATCCGTGCAGATTAGAGCAATGACGTTTGCTTGTTCTTTGTGTTATTTAGGTTTGAGTGTCAACTTGATGCCATATTCTGTGGCTAAGTGACTTGGATTTACAAATTTCAAGCCATCCAAAATCTCCTTGGTGTTTGCCGATCGTTCTGTGAAGTTGCCGGTTGGGATTCTAGAGGACTTACATGCGAGGATTGGCAATGCTTTTGTTCATGCAGATTTTGTGGTTCTAGAGCTAGAGGAATTCCCTCATTTTGGGACGACCTTTCTTATGCACTGTTGGAGCTATCATAGATGTGAGGAATGGAAGAATAGATCTCCACCTGTGAGACATTGTCATGAAGTTTGAGATGGACAAGCTGCTGAAAAAATCTATGTTGGATGGGCAGACATTCTCGGTCGATGACTCACTAAAGATCTCTAACGAGGCCGTAGAAGATATTCTAGTTGATGACCCATTTGAGATTGCTTTGACAAGGGCTGCGAGCGAGCATGGATTTTTGAGTGACGACGCAACTGGGTATGCAGAGATGTTGAACACGAGTAAGATTTTGGGAAAGATGGTCGCCTACATGAGCTTGGACGAGGCTGTCGAGAAGTCTCCAGCAGCAACCCATCCTGCGCCATCTAACCCATGGAGCGAGCTGAAAGCTCCTAAGGTAGAGCTCAAAACACTTCCAGCCGGGTTAAGGTACGCATTTCTAGGTCGTAACTCTTCTTACCTAGTGATCATCAATGCTGATTTGAATAATGCGGAGACTGCTTTGCTTTTGTGTGAACTTAGAAAGTATCGCAGGGCCTTAGGCTATTCACTGGATGACATCATAGGCATTTCACCTGATCTTTGCATGCACAGGATCCATCTAGAAGATGAGTCGATGACTTCTATAGAACATCAGAGACGGTTAAACCCGAATCTAAAAGATATTGTAAAGAAGGAGATAATGAAACTTCTAGAGGTGGGCATCATATACGCTATCTCTGATAGTAAATGGGTGAGTCCGGTCCATGTTGTGCCAAAGAAAGGTGGAGTGATTGTGGTTAAGAACGATAAGGACGAGTTGATCCCAACTAGGATGGTCACTAGCCATCGTATGTGCATAGATTATAGGAAATTGAACTCTGCTACTCGTAAAGATCATTTTCCTTTGCCTTTTATTGATCAGATGCTTGAGAGATTGGCTAACCATGCTTGCTATTGTTTTCTAGATGGTTATTCTGGTTTCTTTCAGATTTCCATCCATCCAGACGATCAGGAGAAGACCACATTCACAGGTCCCTATGGCACTTATGCTTATCGCAGAATGCCGTTTTGTTTGTGTAATCCACCAGCCACGTTCCAGAGATGCATGATGTCGATTTTCACTGATATGATTGAGGACATAATGGAAGTTTTTATGGATGATTTTTCTGTCTATGGATCTTCTTTTTTTGTTTGTCTTTCTAATTTGGGCAGGGTATTACGACGCTGCGAGGAGAAGCATCTTGTGTTAAACTGGGAGAAATGTCACTTCATGGTCAGAGATGGGATCGTTTTGGGACACCGAATTTCAGAAAATGGTATCAAGGTAGACAAGGCGAAGATCGAGGTGATGACAAGTCTGCAACCACCTTATTCTATCAAAGGAATTAGGAGTTTTCTGGGACATGCTGGGTTCTATAGGAGGTTCATCAAGGATTTCTCCAATATTGCTAGACCTTTGACTCATCTTTTGTGCAAGGATGTGAAGTTTCACTTTGACAATGCTTGTCTTGAGGCCTTCCTTACAATCAAGGGAGCACTTGTTAATGCACCAATCGTCCAACCACCGGATTGTGAGCTACCTTTCGAGGTAATGACGGATGCTAGTGACTATGCATTGGGGGCTGTTTTGGGACAAAGGAAGTAGAAGAAGCTTCATGTCATCTACTATGCGAGTAGGACTCTTGATGATGCTCAATGCAAGTACACTACCACAGAGAAAGAGTTTCTTGCCATAGTGTTTGTTTTTGAAAAGTTCTGGTCATATCTCGTGGGGTCTAAGGTGATTGTACACACCGATCATGCTGCTTTGAGGTACTTTCTCACCAAGAAGGATGCCAAACCTAGACTACTATGATGGATTCTCCTGCTATAGGAGTTTGACTTGGAGATAAAAGACAAGAAAGGCATTGAGAACGGTGTTGCGGATCATTTGTCTCGACTACGTGTAGAAGAAGATGTCCCTTTGGATGATTGCCTTCTTGAGGAGAACGTATATGCCATCAGCCTTGGGAACATAGACCATTATACACCTTCTCGTGACATCACACTTCCTGAGATCCCTTGTTTTGGGGACATTGCGAACTACTTGGCTGCACAAAAGGAACTCGAAAATTTTGTTGGGTATAGGAAGAAGAAGTTCTTGAGAGACATCATACACTACTTCTGAGATGAGCCATACTTGTACAAACAGTGTTCAGACGGTGTTTTCAGACGATGCATTTTGGAGGAAGAAGTCCCTAGTATTTTCTTTCATTGCCATGGTTCTAATTATGCAGGGCACTTTGCTACTTTCAAGACAGTGTCCAAGGCTCTACAAGCTAGTTTCTGGTGGCCGACTATGTTTAGAGATGCTCATGCCTTCGTCTCTAAGTGTGATTCATGTCAAAGGCAAGAAAACATAAGCAAGAGGAACGAGATGCCTCAGAATTTTATCTTGGAGGTTGAGGTATTCGATGTTTAGGGTATTGATTTCATGGGTCCATTGCCATCTTTTTATGGGAATCAATACATCCTTGTCGCAGTGGACTACGTATCTAAATGGATTGAAGCGCTGGCTAGTCCAACCAATGATACTAAGGTGGTTTTGAAGATGTTCAAGTCTGTGATCTTTCCACGTTTCGGTGTGCCTTGGGTTGTAATCAGCGATGGTGGATCTCACTTCATCAACAAGGTCTTTGAGGGTCTTTTGAAGAAACATGGAGTAAAGCATAAGGTAGCTACCCCTTACCATCCGCAGACGAGTGGACAAGTTGAGATTTCCAATAGTGAGATCAAGAGCATTCTGCAGAAGACTGTAAGCACAATGAGAAAATACTGGGCCTTAAAGCTTGATGACGCTCTTTGGACGTATAGGACTGCTTACAAAACACCTTTGGGAACGGCACCATTCCATCTAGTCTATGGAAAGTTTTGTCATCTTCTAGTGGAGCTCGAATACAAGGCAGTTTGGGCCATTAAGTTGTTGAATTTTGACATCAAGCCTGCTTCTGAGAGACGTTTGATGCAACTTAACGAACTAGATGAGATTCGTCATATGGCTTATGAGAATTCGAGAATTTACAAGGAAAGGACTAAAGCCTACCATGACAAGAAGATCATCCAAGGAACTTTGCTGCAAATGATCCGGTGTTACTTTTCAATTCTCGCCTGGAACATTTCCCTGGAAAGCTGCGATCACGATGGTCTGGTCCGTTCACCATCAAGGAAGTAAGACCGTATGGAGCTGTTGTGTTGCTGGACACTGCAGGAGGCAAATTTGTGGTTAATGGTCAACGTTTAAAGCCATATCTTGCTTACACCGAAATCATTGAAAGAGACACCATTCCTCTCAGTGATCCGCCTCAAGCCTAGACGGCGTCCAAGTCAAGCTCGTGACTTAAAACAAGCGCTGGGTGGGAGGCAACCTACCGATAAGTGTACATACTTAGTTTTTCGTTTGTTTCCTAATTTTTAGTTTTGGTTTTCACCGTTTCAGGCTTATTAAAAAGAAACCAAAAAAACAAAAAAAATAGGGTCATATCGATCGATCCAAAAAAGCGAGATATTTCAGATCGATCGATCCAGGGCCCAGGTGAGTTTTCCTCTTTGATTTTTCGGTTTTAATCCGGTTTATTTCATTAAACTCAAACCCGAAAAACATTTTTTATCAACCCACACGATTTTAAAGGATCAAAAATGTTTTTTTTCTTCTCATCCCCTCACCCCCCCCCCCTCCATCGCGATTTTTGGGTGTTCTTGGAGAAAAAGTTTTCAAACACCTAACTTTCTCCATAGTTAACGGATTTGAGTGATTTTTGTGCCTAAACCACTTGGATTTTTGTGCTCTCTCTGATTCTATAACTCTCACACTCGATCTACAAAGGTATGTGTCTCTATTTACATTTTTCATTCGGAAAATAATTTTAGAAAAGTTAGAATTCGGATTTGTGATTTGTTCTTGGATGATTTTCTTGGCTTGCTATGGTCTCCTAGGCTAATTTCGAACCCCCTCCATGCTTTTTTTGGTTGATTTGTGCGATTAGAATGAAATTTGGAATTTAGGAATAATTTTGGGAATTTTGGAAGAAAAATTCGAATTTGCTTGATATGTGTTGTGATTGTGGAGCATTGTGTTGAATTGGTTGTTATTCTTGCTTGTGATGATGCATAATGATGGACCTTTGCACATTTCTACTTGTTTTCGTGTTTTTCGAATTTTCGATAAATATGAATTTTCTTTGATTTTTGCGGGGAATGGATAAAACAGGCGGATCTGTTAGGACAAATCCAACACGGGGTCTACCGCCACCACCGCCACGATCACAAGTTGACCCAAATGCACAATCTTCGAGGCACAGAAAGGACAAAGGGGTAGCGACATCTTCGGTCCCTAATGTCGAGGAGGATGAGAACGAGGAGGAAGGAGAGCACACCACTGCTCCCTGGCCGAGACCCGATAACACACCCATCCTGGGTTCAATGATTCCAGATACCTCACATGATGATTGGGGAGATGCAGAGATCCTCCCATTACATCAGCCATCGGTATGGAGATGCATGGGCAATGTACAATTGCACCAGCTACAACGGGTCTCTTCGGGTCGAAATGGCACCTACAAAGTTCATTTGTGAGAGAACATTGCAGAGGATGGGCATCGCAGATGATGTGAAAGCCATGTTGCTGCGGATGGGTTTAGGCACACTTGCGTATCAGACATATCCCCTTTACCCGGAGTTGGTCCGACAATTCTTTGCTTCTGCAGAGATCAAGTACGAGGATATCGCGATCAATGTTCCAAGTGATGGGAAGCTCTCATACTTCTCCAGCGATGTCCTCTACGAGATCTCTATCAACGAGCTGGGTAACCTCAATGGTTTTGATACTCATAGAGAGAGTTGCAGGTTCCCGGCTGACTTTCCATAAGCTGATGAGCTGTAAAATTTGATTGGATCAGGGCCTGACACATCACGGGAGGCTAAGATGTCATTGATCCGGAACCCAGTGATTCGAGTGGTGGCCAAGATCATCGGGCACAGCTTGTTTGCTAAGGAGGAAGTAGGTTCTTTGAGCTTTGATGAGTTGCAGATGGTGCACTACGGGATTCCTTCGTTTGTTCATGACATCTACCACGAGCCACCTTGATTTAGGCTCAACACGAACTTTGGAGCGATCTTTGCTGCAATTTTAGTACAGAAGAAGTTTCGGGGGCTTAACACTTCGAGACCTAGGACGAAGTCTGTGGGGAGTCTCTTGACTCCTAGTTTCAGGTACCATGGGATTGACCTCACTGCGACCAAGTGTGTCGACACACTTGATTACTTTGATGAGCGGTACTTCAGGCACAGCACCATTATCAAGACGGGCCTAAAGTACCAGTTCCATGATCGAGCTGGCGTCTGTCATCTGTGCCAGCTCCCGCTTCCAGATCTCACAGTACTCACATCCAGGGAGAACCTGGAGTTATTACCTGCACCCGAGTTCCTGTGCTCCGCCTCATCCGCTGCTGCTGCACCTAGACGCCGGAGTAGCTCCTCGAGAGCCAGTACTTCACAGCCTCATATGGAGGATGATAGAGTGCCAGACTTTACTGTACAGTAGACGTCTTAGGCACAGGCTACGATGGGGCAGCTGCTTCCAGAGTATACTGGTCAGTACGATCTTCCCCCTTTACCTTCAGATGCTAGAGATGAGGCTTGTTGGGCCTGGATAGTTGATTCCAGAGGACCAACAACTCGATGATGCAAAATATTTGGGGAGCGCTTTCCAGGCTCACATGCCCGCGACCACCCTCCTGTTTTAGAGCCCCCACCACTGGTCGACCAGCTCCCGCTAATGCAATTCCTGATATTGTTGGACACATGATGTCTGATGAGGATGAGTCTGACGATGGGCAACGCCTTTCTAAGCGTAGGAGAGCACCAGGAGTGCGAGAGAGCGTCAGCCCAGATGACCACATTTGATTGCAGTATCCTCTCTATCTCCCTTGTACTTTTTCCTTTTCTATTTTTCTTTTATGTACTTTTTGCGTAAGTCGTATCCTTCTTCTGATTTATTTTCACGCCGGAGACGGTGTGAAGTAAGTCTGGGGGAGGATATTTGCTAGGACTAAAGCCATTTTTCTTTGTTTTGTTTCTCTTGAGTCATTTTGATGTTTTTATTGAGTCAGTCTAATATGTTTTATTGAGTCAAAACTTTGTTGGGTATGAATTTTCTCTTGGTTTGTTGTTTGATTTTTCTATCTTAGTGACCATTATTGCAGAATCCATTCAGATCCGACTAATAAAAAATCCAAAGACTGACCAGCTAACTAGATATATCCACATTTCCAACAGAATCCACTAAACCCGAGCTAATTTCTGAGCTCTTCCTTTTACCTCACCAAACGTGATTAATGTTCATAGAGCTTGACTCCTCGTTCGTTGCCTGACAAATGCATCATATGTGAAATATAATGGTACTCCTCTCCCTTATTCTAAGTCAAATAAAAGCAGAAAATCTGAAAAGATTTTCTTTCGAGTAAAGGGCTAGGCAAATTTTTTGTGATCCCATTATTTTACTTCGAGAGGAATGATCACACAAAGGTTGGAAGCGAGGTTAGGAAAATTTTCCGTGATAACATTATTCGCCTACACCTTTGAAATAAAATAAAATAAAATAAAAAAATATGAGAACAAATAATAAGTATGGGGGAGAGAAAGAGTACCAAGGATTGTATGAATGGTTGTCATGGCATTGGAAGGGAATGAGTCTATAAGGTACTTGGCATTGAGATCGCTGATGAGACCCAGCAATGAAGGACTTATGGACGACGTTGCAAAATTGTGGGTTGAATCTGGAAAGCTGCAAATGTCTGCGGAGAAGTACATAGTGGTTCGTTTGAGATTGGTTTTGCAATATGTGGATTATGAGGAGAATGGTCATTACAACGTTCTAAAGAGAATGTGAGTTCCCGTGATTTTCAAACCTCGACTCTATTGTTAGTGTTTGCTTGAGGACAAGCAAAATGCTAAGTCTGGGGAAGTTGATGTATTGCATTTTTACGCATTCTAACCCAAGTCTTCAATGGTTTTTCGAGTCTTTTCTATGATTTTAGTGTCTTTTCAGGGTTGTAACGCGTTTGGAAGGAATCTAAGGCATAAGGAGCACGGAATGAAGCAAAAGGAGCACAAAGGAGGCTAGATCGATCGATCCAAAACACCGGGATAATTTAGATCGACCAGTGAAGCTGGGATCGATCGATCTGAGTTGGATCGATCGATCCAAAACCCCGAGACTTTTCAGATCGACTTGTTTCACATCGGATCGATCGTGCTACATTCAGATCGATCGATCCAAACTTTTTCTCCCAGAAAAAGGAAATTTTCAATTTCCTATTTTTACTGGGTTTTGCCACTTATTTTCATCCAGAACATTTTTAATATATATATTCGAGTTTGAGCCATTGTTTAGGTTAAGTTTTTCATACTCTTTCTACTCTACATAGATTTCTAGTTCTCTGCAATTTGTAAGCACCAGAGAGACGAATCTCTGACTCTGCATCTTTGAGAAGTTTTTCTGAACCCCTTTGATTATTTATTATGAGTTTTTCATCATCTTCTTCTGCTTCCTTTACTTCCATGTCTGAGTAGTTCTATAGTTAGGTTTAGGGTATTCAAAGAAATTTATGAATCACTGAATCAGACATAGATATTGATTTATTATCTTATCTTCACCTATCGTTGTTATTACTGCTTAGATTAAATTGATCACTTAGTCTCTGATTTTAGGTTTAATCTATTCATCAAAAGTGTTATAGGTTTCTTGATAGAACATAGGTGAGCAAATTGTCCTTAACTAACGAAAGCTGATGTTAAGGTAATTTGTGAACATATTAAACCTGCTCGTTAATACTTGTTTAGAATTCTAAGATCAAACGACAGTTTAGATTCTTAGATTGCTAGATAAAGTAGTTGATACCACGAAAGTGGATTGATTATACATTCATGTTTGAGTTCGAGACTGTGCTTTATTGTTCCCTGAATAATTATCTAGTTCATGATCTCTGAATTCCTGCGAATTGCCCTAGACTTAACGCTTGTTTTTAATTGATTTTACATCGTTTTTATATGTTATTTCGTTTTGCATCACAACAAACAATCATATTGCCATCTTAACTTAATTTTACTTATATAGATTTGTAGCGTTTCACTTGGTTCTCGTGGATTCGATCCCTAATTACTACTTCGCTTGATGTGCACTTGCAGTGATATTTTAGGGTTAAAACTCGTTGTATCACTCGGCTACTTGGTTCTCGGATATCCAAAGTGTTTGCTTCAGATCGGGTCTTAGATCTGCTCACCGTGTTTTCTTCTTGCCGATGGCTCCTCTGCTCTGGTTTGGGTCTAAAATCGGCTTCTTCTCTTCCTCTGTTTTTGCTGGAGGACGATGCTTCGGGGTTGAGTTTAGTGTTGGTGTTATGCCTGAAGTATTTCAGAGGTCTGCCGTCAGTTGTTTGCTCCGGTCCTCCTATGATAAGTTTCTGCATCTGGGTCGTGAGTTGTTGGGGTGGTAGGACTTCGTTCGGCTCTGCTCGAAGACGGTTAGGTCAGGTCTGCCTACTGCTCTGCCGCCTCTCTGGTTCCTCACTTTCTCTCATACGCATAGGGCATGTGCCTCGTCGCTGCTGTCGCCTTATCTCGGGCTCTCATCTCTCTGATTTCGAGTTTGTGTCCTCCTCTATTTATGATGCATCTATTCTTGTCTAGTTGCTTCAGTTCGTGGTTTCTGTTGTCATTGTTGTGGTCTTTGTTATGTGGCTTCAAAGCCTTCCAGATGCTTCGTCCTTCTCCTTTGTGCATCTTTGGACTTCGTAGTTGCGGCTAGTGGGTCTTTGGGGTCCAGATTTCGCAGCAGTATGCTAAATCTTCTCTTTCCATGCCTTGATGCTTTGAAGCCTCCTGGTGTCTCGCTTCTTCGGTCTTGGCATCTTCGACAATGGCTATGATGCGGTAAGGAACCCTTCGAGACTCTGTTGGGTCTTATTTTGCAGGTTGTGTTTCTGATTTGATTCGTGTGACTGTTTCTAGTTCATGTTGTCGATTGGGTGCCTTGGTTTTGTGTTGTTTGTCTTGCGTGTTCTGATACGTTCGGAGGATTTGACTTGGCCTCGAATTTTACCTCTTCTTGGGTTTGTTTGTCCTTCTCGGTAAAGAAGGGTTCGCGTGTTTGGCTTGAGTATCTAAATTGGGACTCTCCTATCTTTTTACCGGCGATCGTAATTTGGACAAGTTAGTCATGCCACTATCTTCTTGGAGTTCTTTGTGTCTTTCCGGTCCTCAAGTCAGTGACAATATCCTTTTAGTATTTTTATAGTTTACAAATTTTTCCTTCTTGTTTTGTCTTTATCTTTAGAATTGCTCTTATTTCTGTATTTTACCATGCTGTATTTTTAGAATACCATTTATAAAAAAAAAAAAAAATTTATTGTCTCTTTCATATTTACTAAGATTTTATGTCTTTTAGTATCCAAAAAATATTAAAATTATATATTTGTGCTTTATATTAGTCCTTAAACTGAGAATTTACAACTAAAAAGAGAGGATTTTTTGCTATCCATCATAATTTGTATTATTTTTTAATGTTTACATGAATGAAATTTTTATTCTTTACCAAAAAAAAAAAATCTTTAATTTATAAATTTTAGCATATCTGCACTACTAAAAAAAATAAAAATATTGAATGTTTTGACATAATGCTATTGACCAAAAAATAAAATTTAATGCTTTGACATAATGTTGCTATTGACTCAATAACCTTATTATGGTACATAATCAAACACGTTGACCGAAAAATATACTTATTATTAAATTTAAATGTAGATATGTTATAAATCTCTCAGCAATTCTCAAATATTCGGGGAAACAAAAAAATAAAAACAGAATCCTCATATTAAAAACATAGGAACAAACATGGCCATGTATATCAAAAACAACTTTTTATTGGTTCCTTTAGTAATGCTTTTTCTTCTTGTTGCTTCATCATATGGAAGATTCAGTATAAAAATTTCACAAGGTGAGATTGGCAGCATCTGCTCAAAAACGACGTATCCTTCTTTCTGCTTCAACTTCTTTAAATCAACTCCTGCAACCAAAACATTGAATCTTTCTGGTGTTGCAAAGTTTGTGATTGATTATGCGTCACGAGATGTTCTAGACACGCAGAAACAATTCGAGTCACTCGTAAAAAGTACGGCGGATCCTCGTTCTAAGAATATATATACTCAATGCTCAGAAAATTATAAAAATGAAGTTAGCAAGTTTGATGCCGCCCTTAAAGCTTTGGCAACCAAGGACAGTAGAAGCGTAAATATTACAGTCTCAGCTGCGATGACAGAAGGAGATTCATGTAATAACGAGTTGTCAAGTACTACTATTAAGCTTAGTCCACAACTTTCAAAAAAGATTTCTGACATCATCAATCTGTCGGAAATTGTTTTGTTGATTTCCTACATATTACCTAAAAACTAATATAATGTTATAAATCAATGTCGTATTTTGGATTTAATTTTGATTAAAAAAATATTTTTTATGTTTCTCAAAGAACATTATCCTACAAGAATAGTAAAATGTCTTTTGAAATATTTAAGAACTCTTTGAACTAAATGTCTCGTAAAACTACAAGAAAATACCAAATTATTAATGAAAACTTATATCGTTATTCCTTTCTCTCTTTGATTTAAGTTGTCTCTTTAAAAACTTGATTAAATGTATCATTAGTCTCATATCTCTCAAATTTCTCTTTTCAAATTGTATTACTAAACAAGTCATAGCCTTGTTATTTTATCGCATTTTTTTTTTCCATCTGAACTGATTATATTGAATAAGCCAAATCCAATTTACAATTGTTACACTTCAAACGGTTATAATACCCGAGTAACACCTTCACTTTAGTATAACCTAATGTGGCTAAGATATGCCAAGCCAAAAATGGATGAAGTCCAAAAACCAACAATCCGACAACACTAAACAGAGGCTAAAACACTCTCACTCTCAAAGAATTCTTTCAACCAAATTGGGGATCCTATGGCTACATAAAAATGTCAACGGTCATCACGAATTACACTATGGACAATGAGTTGCGCACCTCTATTCATTGATGTCTCCTCCATCTGCACTCTCCAATTGTTGAAGACTCCTAAAAGATTTACCAAGTCAGCAGCTTGGGAGATAAAAAATGGCCAAACCCTTGGCCGAAGAATTGCTCCCAAAAGCTCTGGATCTTGTGAGGCAAATATCACTCTACCAATTTTATGCTCTACCATACTTGCAAAGGCTCAAGATAGGCATCTCCTTTTTGCCTCTATTCTACTATCCAATCCGGAGAAAACTCTCTTACTATGTAACAAAACAAAGCCATGGAAATCTCTCATAACCCAGGCACCTCCACACTTGAAAGACTTGCTTGACCATAAACAAGCAACATTACACTTGACCCAGTTTACCGGTGGAGCTTTCCAACCGGCACTCTGTTTTTGTTTCTCTTCTACTTTCTGAAAAAGATTGAGATCAACCACCTGAGCTACAAACCAGTTGTCTGATTCCTCTTTGATTTTCTTCATAGTTTCAACTGGCCAGAATCTTTTAACTTCAAAAAATAATGTGTTCCTGTTTTTCCATATGAGCCACACTATCCAAGGAATGCTTCTTCTTATTCCTATTGGGATCTCAAACTTCTTTTGAATGGAAAAAAGGTAAGCCATGTTTGAATAGATTGAACCAGGTTTAAAACCTTCATTAGGAGCTGGAACATCAGACAGGACCCAAACCTGTCTTGCCATTGTGCAAATGAACAGAACATGATTGATAGATTCACCATCAAGTCCAAAGGTCTGGCATCTATCATCGTGTCAAGATCTTATCTACAACCGGCACTGCACCACTGATTGCTCTCCAAAAGAAGTTGTTTATTTTAGATGGAGCTTTCATCTTTAAAACATCATCTTTAATCCCATTGAGAGATGGCAAGGCTGCTTCTTCAAGTGTTAAATCACTATGCTTTACCTGATTAGCCAGCCAGTTGCCTGATTTCACTGAGTGTTCTCCACATCTATTGTATTTCCAAATCCAATAAATATTCTGAGAGATTATTGGCTTCTTTCTCAGCATGATA
This sequence comes from Pseudoturritis turrita, assembly GCA_900406555.1. Taxonomy (NCBI): domain Eukaryota; kingdom Viridiplantae; phylum Streptophyta; class Magnoliopsida; order Brassicales; family Brassicaceae; genus Pseudoturritis; species Pseudoturritis turrita. The sequence goes on from OVBL01000817.1 coordinate 55,779, forward strand.
TCAATATCTTGTTGGTAGAATAACTCCTTGAGGATTGGCAAGAACCAAAACTTCTTAGTAACAGGTCGCTAACTTTCAAGTTGAGGTCAATGAAGATATTCTTCATTAATGGGATCATGGGCTGATCATCACCTAACCAGGGGTCACACCATACTCTAATAGACTCTCCATTACCAATCAGCTTGGTCAGACTTTGACTAAGAAGTAATCTACCATATATCATACTTCTCCAGCCATAAGATGGCCTTAATCCTTCAACTACATTCAGGAAATCTCCTTGGTCATAGTATCTACTTTTTAGCATTTTGGAGCAGAGAATGTTTGGATTTTGCAGAATCCTCTAAGTTTGCTTCCCTAAGAGGGCTTGGTTGAAGCATTCTATGTCCCTGAAGCCTATTCTTCCTTTCTTCTTAGTTAAACAAAGTTTATCCCAGCTTATCCAGTGCATTCTATGTCCCAGAAGATTGCCACCAGAAGTCAGCCATGGCACTTTAAAGTGAAGCACATGTGACCTTAGGCAACTTGAAACAGGACATTGCATAAATTGGCATTGCTAAAGCAATCGATTTCAATAACACTTCTTTGCCTCCCAAGAAAAGTGTTCTGGCAAACCAGCCTGATATCATAGACTTCATCTTTTCCTTGATATAATCAAGCATCTCTATTTTAGATCCACTGAAGTATTATGGTAGGCCTAGATAAGTCCATGTGCCTCCTTCTTTAATGATTCCCATTGACTGTTGAATGTTTTCCTTTGTACTAGGCTCCACTTTTTCTCCAAAGGTTATGGCTGATTTATCCAGATTAATCGATTGGCCAGTTGATGTTTCATATATGCTCATAACTTTTTTAAACTCCCTACATTGTTCCTCATCAGCCTTGCAAATGAACAGGCTATCATCTACAAACAGAAGGTTTGTAAGTCCATGTGCCTCCTTCTTTAATGATTCCCATTGACTGTTGAATGTTTTCCTTTGTACTAGGCTCCACTTTTTCTCCAAAGGTTATGGCTGATTTATCCAAATTAATCAATTGGCCAGTTGATGTTTCATATATGCTCATAACTTTTTTAAACTCCCTACATTGTTCCTCATCAGCCTTGCAAATGAACAGGCTATCATCTACAAACAGAAGGTGATGAATTGATGGGCCTTGTGCTGAAAACTGAATCCCATTTATCTTTCCTTCTATCTCTGCCTTGTTTAACATGTGTGAAAGCCCTTCCATACAGAGCACAAATAGGAAAGGAGATAAAGGATCTCCTTGCCTAAGACCTCTCTGAAGAACTATCTGAATAAGTGACTGAAGACACACAGAACATAATCCAGGTAACCCATTTATTATGAAATCCCATTGCCAAGAGAAGAGCCTTAAGATACTGCCATTTTACTCTATCGAAAGCTTTAGACATATCAGATTTTATGGCCATGTATTCTTTTGAGATGGTGGGATGGGTCCTAAGGTTGTGGATAACTTCATGAGCCACTAAGATGGTATCAGAGATTTGCCTTTTTACAACAAAAGTTGACTGGCAAGGGGAAACTAAATCTGATAGAAAGGGTTTCAATCTCTTTACTAGGATCTTAGAGATAGCTTTATAAATCACAGAGCATGGACTTATGGGCCTAAGATCATGCATCCTAGTAGCATCTACAATCTTCGGAATAAGGCAGAGATAAGTATAATTCCATTTAGTAGGGAAAGTACATTTTTCAAAAACAAAAAAATGAATCTCCTCTGTCACTTGTTCTCCAATCACTTCCCAGTACTCTTGAAAGAAGCTCCCTTTCATGCCATCTGGCCCTGGAGCTTTGGAGGCTTTAACAGAAAAGATTGCTTCCTTAATCTCTTCCTTAGTCACTTTCCCAATCATAACCTCATTCATCTCTAGATTGGCTGAAGGAATGAATCATGAGAATATATCGTCAAAATTATCCCGAAAGGATCGTTTCCTAAACCATATGTCCATCCTTCAGAATTAGATCCCCATAGACACAGGTTACAAAATATGAGAAAGAACCAAACTGGATGTTGCAATCCAAGACATTTTTATCAGCATAAAGCAATTCTATGTTCACTGTCTTCTTCCAAAACAGAGCTAGGCCACCACTCAAACCCCTCGGCTCCACTGTATATACATGCTCATATCCTAACCATTCTTGCAGGTCTACCAGTACATTCCTATTATTTTTAGATTCCATAATAAATAATACCTCAGAGAAATACTTCTTACGCATCTCCTTGAGCCTTGGAATCACTAAGTCTTGAGGATGCCCCAAGCCTTGGAAATTCCAGCTGATCAGACTCATTATATGGTGGACGGTCCCTCATTTTGGACCACCTCTTGTTTGCTACTAGTAGTTGTTTGAATCTCTCCTCCCTCTTTTGTGACTATCAGCTGTTTGTACCTATGAGCCTCGTGATCTTTTTCTCCTGCTTCTTCCTCTGCTTTCCTCTTATCTTGTTTACCAACTATAGCCCCTTTCTTTTTCTGATCACTGATAGCCAGAGGACTAACCACTGAGCCTCTAGGTTTCCTATTGCTCATGTGAGATCTTTTTCTAGGCTTCTTCTTTTTCCTCATAATTGTCCCGGAAGACCCAGCTTCAGAGAAGTCGATTCTATAACCCATTGGACTGCTATTAAAGGGAGAATCCCAGTCACTTTTCCTCACAACTTCACCTTCTGATTGACAGCCTTCAAGCAATGGCAATCTTGAGTTAGCTAAACCATTGTGTAGAGCTTCTTTCATCAGCTTATCCCCCTTTAAATCCTTCTGTGAAGTTTGATTCTCTTTAGTCTTCTGGTCATAGTTAAAGACTATACCCCTACCCTTATCCATATCTGGAGAGATGATAGGAATAGGTTCCAGCCTGAGTATGGTTTTCTGTCCTATGGGGTCATTCATCAGCTCCTTTATAGAGCTTTTAATCCTTTCTTCCCGAATGATCCTCTCAGGACCATTTGCCACCATTAGATAGAGCCTCATCCCTTCGAGCACCTCTGTGACAATTTTTGGCCTTCCTGTTGTTGGGTTAACCTCCACTTGCTCTTCACTCAAAACACCAAATAAGGGATCAGATTCCTTTAAGATCGGTTCCTTTGCTAGCTTCACTACTTTCTGACTAAGATCCCCTTCTTTATCCTTTACTAGGCTCTTCCTTAAGTAGATTGGGCACTTTCCTTGTTCATGAGTGAGTTTCTGGCACACATAATATCTCTTCTGCAATCTTTCATAATCACATAGCACCGCCATAACTTCACCAGATGGGAGATTGACCACTTTAGATCTTTTAACTGGTTTAGAAACGTCAAACTTTACTCTGGCCCTTACGAACTCTCTATTCTGAGCTTTGGAAGGATCATAGGTTAACTCCGTAACTTGTCAAGAAAATTCCCCCAGTGCCATGATCGATTTCACCATTTTGTGATTAATCAGAATGTTTCTCATCTGAATCCAGACATTGATGAACTGTAAATAATCCATCGGAGGTTTCTCCATCCACATTTTTACAACAATAGACCATTTGATTTGTCCATAGTTCCCTTTGCGTTTCGGTCGAGTTTGGAGAAGGAGAAATTGAATCGAGCTGGTCGTGAGTTGGGTTCTGGTCTGACTCGGTAGCTGTTGGTGAAGCTCGGCGAAGTGTCTTCTGGTCCGGGGATGGCTTTGCGTCCGTTTGTGGCATTTTGATCTAGCTCGATCTGTCTCCTCCTGTCGAGACCTTCAGGTAGTTTCCACTGTCTTTAGGTTTTGATGTAGTCGTTTGGCTTCTTGGAGGGGTTGAGGTAGAGATCAGATCTCTGTTTATCTTTGGTGTTTGGCTCTGGATCTGTTCACTCTTGTTTTGTTTCACTTCAGTTCTTCTCAGTCCAAATTCAGGGGTTTCGAGTTGGGGGTATTTGATTCGTCTCACTTTGATGGGCTTTCGCTTGTTTTACTGGTTTCCTATCGCTGCTCCGGATCTGTTTGGCCCTGTTTTGTAGATCGATTATAGGTCTCCTTTTTTCAAGCTTGTGTCTTGTTTAGAGCGCTATTATCCCCGGGCTCGATCTGGCCTTTAGGATCTTGACCTCTGGTTGGTGTTTGGGTTTGCTTCCTCTCCTCCTCGTTTATTCAATGGTGAAGGCTTCTTGGAGTTGTTCGTGTAACTGGTTGATTTCTTGTTGGTGTTGTTGAAAATGTTCTCGGGGCAGGTTTTCCCCGTCCAACAGCTCAGTGCCCTTGCTCGCCGTTTTTTCAAATAATTCTTCTTGCGGCGATGCATTTCAACAGCTTTTCCTCAATGATATTGGGTTGAGTATCAGTGAAGAAACATCGGAGTGTTTTGGTTTCATTGCGTTTCTCTTTGTTGGAGGTCTTCTACGCCTTGGTTTATTATTGCTTTTGTCATCCGGGTTGGTTTTAACCCTAGTCATGGACCGTGAAGGTAGTGATTTATTGGGTCTTTTCAGATCTTGCGTTCTCGTCTTTCTTTGGTGTGAATTTAGGTTCAGAGCATAGCCTCCCGTTTCTGCCAAGTGATTCAGTGTAAGTTTGCAGAGGTGGTTTTGGTTTGGTTGGATTTTCTGTAATTCGGGGTATAGTTTTGTTCAAATTGTTTAAATTAATTTTTTTGGTTGTAACATGTAAGGCTTTCCCTTTTGTGGGCTCTCTCCCCTTTTGCGGGCTGTTGACTTCGATGTCGTATTTATTGATATCGGTCTATGTATTTCACCCTGTTTAATCCAATAAGTTTAGATGAAAAAAAAAAATCATTATCAAGAAATATTACATCGCTAAAACCAAGAGTAGTGGTATATATGAAGACCACTACTTAACTCAGTCTTCGCATGTCTTCGCATGGTACAAACGAATCATCTATTTAAGACATACTTACTCAGTAATCCTTTAATTTAATATGTAATCTTACACGATCAATAATTATAAAAAATTAATCAGTAATCTTAAACTACTAATTGTATGGTTAAAAACAACTTTCACAAAAGAAATTGTATGGATAAAAACAAAAAAAAACCAAGATATCAAATTATACAAATCAATTCTTATATCATTTATTCGCACATAACATGGATCCATCACCTAATAGTTTATACTAAATGCATAATATATTAGTTAGACAATTATCAGTTATTTGAACACAGAAATATATATATATATATATATATATATATATATATATATATATATATATATATATATATTATTTGCATCCTCCAAAGTTGAACCATGAAAACGATTGATTTTATATAAAATCTGATTTAATTTAATTGATTCTTATGCCAAATTATTCTAATAAAAAAGGATAGTACGTTATAAATATATATATATATATATATATATATATATATATTGTATATAAGAAATAAAAAAGCTATATATTGTCTTTCCTTTGTAATCGTGACCATTTTTATTTATTTATATATAAAAAGGTGATATATTGTCTTGAGTGCTAAATTGCTAATATAGGAAAGTTTATTTATGCGGATCATTATATTCCAATATTAAAAAGTCGGAGAATTTTAAAAACGCCATTTTTTGTGTGTCAGTTTTCAAAAATGTCATCATGAGTTATCTATTTTCAAAAATTACCATTTATTAAGGATTTTTTAAACCCTAAACCCTAAAATCATAAATCTTAAAATCCTAAACCTTAAAAAAGATTTTGACCTCTAACAAATCCTAAATCCTAAAAATTAAACCCTAACATACAATAATTAATCCAAAAATAAATGATATTTTGAATAAATGATATAATTTTAGTGGCATTTTTGAAAAAAATTTAGAAATATAGCATTTTTGAAAATGAACATTTCAAAATGGCATTTTCAAAATTTCTCTAGAAAGTTTTCTTCATTTTTTTTTTTTTTTGTTATTTTATTTCTTTTTCCATCGATGGGATCATGAGGTTTTTTTTAATTCATCTCATCAAATTACAGGTTCACGTTGATTTTTATATAGCACATCTCAACGTGGCATATATTATTTTTATCTATAATTTCCTGTGTATTTCAATTTTCTAACCATTATTAAAATTTTGCTTTTTGCAATTACATATATTATGAATGTATCTTAAATTCTCTTGGTTCATTAAATAAAGAAAAAGTTGTTTAAAAGAGAGAAACAAAAAAAGTATTAGTTTGAACTAGAGATGTGAACCCCCAAAAAAAAAAAATAGAGATGTGTTATAGAGTAAAGCTAGAATTTTACCAAATATTTTAAAGAGTTTAAAAAATGTATGCCCCTAAAAGTTATATATTTTGTATTTGAAAAGTTTGTTTTTTTATAGTAAAAATGCAGTAGACTAGTGGTTAGCACATAAAATTGGTTATATTATGTTCATGCTTCGATTTTTTTGGGATAAGGAGTATTTCCACACAAAAAAAAAGTAAAGACTGATTTCAGATTCCAGAGATAAAAGGTTAAGGCCAAACTTCAAAATTATAAAAAAACAATGTTCGTTTTCGGATCGGCTATTTAAATAATTTTATCATCCTAAAAATCATATTGGCGAGCAATTCCTTCTATGTGGCCATGAAGATAGCCTAAAAGAAGTAATAACAACGAATCTAGCTTAACAATATATATAGCTTATTGACAATATACTAATAAATTATCGTAAATTCGTAATGAATGGAAGCAAATTATTTATTTAAAAATTCGCAAATTTGGTTGTACATATAATTAATGTATTGGGTGGGTTTTGTGATTGGTGTACTGTTGTTCACTTCATCACCACATTCTTTTTGCTTTAAAAGTTAGTGTCTATGGCTACATCTAAGCTCGTAGATATACCCTCTTTGGAATATAGATATATATATGTATATATATCCATATATGTGGTTGAGTATGTGGCACAAACTCTTAACGTTTAGAACTATGATCGGTATAATTATTTTTATTAAAATTGGACCAAAATTAAGCCAAACTTAAATCCAAATTAACCCAAAATTACATCAACCCAAAACCAAATCACAAATAATTTTATTTAGTTTCAGTTTTTCTATAAAATTGTAAATCGAAAAATCGAACCATACTAAATCAAACCCTATTACCGGCACCACTCTAAAACTGTTTTTTTGTCAGAACTTATCTTGTGTTTGTTTTATATAAAAAGAACTTATCTTGTGCTTATATAATTTTTATATACTAACATGCCGTATCCAAATGCTTCGTATTTATTTTATTTTATTCAAAGTATTGTTGAAAAAAAAACACTTAAAATAGGTTTATATTAAAATATTTAAGGAGTTGTTTGTTAAATAAATGAATAATGATTAATCAATGGAACACAAAACTTCATTATCGTTCACGCATGTTAAAAAATTATTTCCAAATATTTAAAATGTGTATTAATTAGTGGTGGACCAAAAACAGTAACCACATAATCAAATTAAACTTGAAATATTTTAACCAAAATTGAACAAAATTTGTTTGTAGATCTATTGGCTTTATCATTTTAAAACACACACACACACACAAAAATCCGATTTTAGTATAACCAAATAAAACAAACCGAAATTTATTAAAGTTTTATATATTTTTAATATATATTAATAATAATGTAATCATGTTACATAAATTAATATAACATTAACTAAATCATATATATCTATATTTAATGTTATTTTTATTAAAATTGGACCGATATTAAGCCAAATTTAAATCTAAGTTAAACCAAAATTACATCAACCAAAAACCAAATCACAAATAATTTTATTTCGTTTCAGTTTTTCTATAAAATTGTAAATCGAAAAACCGAACCAATACTAAATCAAACCTGATTACCGGCCCCACTATGAAACTTTTTTCTGTCGGAATTTATCTTGTATTTTTTTTAGGGTCAAAGATCTATTTCTCCACGAAAACTATGATATCATCGTATATGCTGTCCAAACTATACCCTCTGTCTATATGTCCCTGAAAATAAAATTCGAAACCTATATCTCTCCGATTTGAAAGTTAAAAATTTATATTGCCTCAAAAATATAGTTCGAAACCGAAAAATCTACAAATATCGGTTTTAGTTGGTTTATTATTTTGAAATTACATTTTAATCATTATAAATAATAGTAAACCGGATTAAGATCCGATTACGATGTGATTCGGTTAGAGCATAATAACCGAACATCAATTTTTTAGAACCCAAAAAAAAAAAAAAAACATCAATTTTAAAAGATCCAAATCGAGAAATCCCTAGAACCGTTGATGATGATGATGAATTGGAGTTTGGTTTCTCCCCATCAGATTCACAGCTCCTCTTCTCTTCTCCTTCACTCTCTCCTCCGATTCTCCCTCCTATCCCTCACCTAACTCCTCCGCGTTTTCTCGCCGTCTCTGGCGTTCCTCCGTCGGTTTCTTCCAACGTCTCCTTCCGTATTTCGAACACACACGATGATGCTGCGTCTAGGGTTCTGTCATACAATCGCCTCCAGTTTGTACTTTTCCCGGGTAAAAACTCTGTCTTGGTGTTTTTCCCCACATGGACTAGCCTCGATCAAATTGGGTTCCTGTTGCTTTCTACCGGTGGTTTTTGGGTCATGGGTTCCGACGAAGGTGACGTCTTTGTTGAAGATATTGATGCAACCGATTCTTAATTTGAAAGACGATGAAAGCGAAATTTTCGGAGAATTCGAATCCTAACGTCTCACACGCGACTCCGACGAGAATCTCCAGTCGTGAAGTCTATCACCAAGTCGAGTAAATCTGCGCTGAAGAATACGAAATCGAAGCTTAATCCTATTCAGGCGGTGAAGAAGAAGCTAAGACTGTATTCCATGAAGAAGAAGAATTCCATGAAGGAGAAGAAGGATTCGGTGTCTGTGGTTGCAGAGATTGACTGTAACTGTGGAGCTACGACTAATGGGAACATGAAGAAATGTGTATGTATTGCGTACGAAACTCTACGGGCTTCGCATGAAGAGTTCTTCAGAAATCGAAGGGATTCGGAAACCGAAATTGGAGAATCTAGTCAGAATGTGGAGGAAAATGACGAAATCAAATTCGGAGAATCAGATGAAATTGGGATTTCTACGATGAAGAGAAGAAGAGAAAAGGTAAAGGTAATGGAAGAAGCGAGAAGGAGTCTCCCTGAGTAATTGATTCCATCAACTCCCTAGCTACACAAGCTTCGTATCAATCTCAATTTTAGAGATTCATGTTGTCATCACATGAAGATGATGATTTCAAGATGATAATATGGTTTAATGTTTTAAGTAGTTTGTATTGGTTTAATTTGGTTTTAAATGGTTTGGTATCGGTTTATGTCATAAACCAATAAAATCGAAGTTTTAATTCGGAGAGATCTAGGTTTTTAACTTTGTTTTCGGAGACATATAGTTAGAGGATATAGTTTGGACAGTATATATAGTAATATTATAGTTTTCGTGAGGAAATATATCTTTTTTTTTTTTATATAAAAAAAATTATCTTGTGGTTATATAATTTATATACTAACAGGCCGTTTCCAAATGCTTCGGATTTATTTTATTTTATGCAAAAATTTATCTATAAAACCCTGCCTCTTGAAAACTCGATCACTTTATGTCCCATTTTAGAGAGCTCTCTCATCAACTCTCTCCCTCAACATTCATCAAACCCCTTATTAGATCTCAACCTCATCTTTAATTTCTAAACATATATATATATAAAAAGCACATGAATACAATCAGAACAGAATTTGCAAACTGTAAAACCCTAAAGCAGAAAGAAGAAGACATAGAAGAAGAGAAGAAGATGGAAATGGAAATAAGGAGAGGTCCATGGACTGTGGAGGAAGACATGAAGCTCATCAATTACATTGCTCTTCACAGTGAAGGAAGATGGAACTCTCTTGCCCGTTCCGCTGGTAATAACTTCTTAACCCTTTCTTTATCAAAAAAAAAAACTTCTGAACCCTTTTACTGTTTTACTTACATGCATGTATGGATATAGAATATGATCATGCATGACATATATATAAGATGTAATGTGAACATCGATCCAAATCAATCGACTTTATCATAACAGATCGTTATATGTCTATACCATATCCAAAGAGGCTATTAATATTGTCTCAATTGGTTTTCTCAAGTGTAGCTTCTTTAAGAGAAAAATCATATTGTTTATGGAAAGATTCTTAATAGGCTCTTTAAACAAATAATTTTAACTTCTTATCAATCATATTTTAGACTGAATTATCAGAGATTTGTTTTGGATTTTGTGGGTTTTGATATTATGTGAAAGTTAATAGAGTTTTATCTTATGACTTACTGAAATTATATGAAGTAGACTATATATATGGCCTTATAAACCTTTTAAGAACTCGTTTTCGTCTCGATATATCTTTTCCAAGTTTTTATCATATTTTATTGTTGATTTTTCGTAACTATTATTATACTTTTCCTATGGCTATGACTTCTCCATGTCGGCTCATAATTTAAATTCCTCTGTGGAGTTGGCAAAGTAACAAAGAACAAGTTGGCATCTTCATAGTTCATTATTATCATTCAAAGTGTACTTTCTTATGAAACAGATTGGTCGGTCCAAATTTTTTTTTATTAGCCTTTTGAGTGTGGAACTCAAACACCTTTCAACAACCATCCAATACGATAAAGCCTCATTTAATTGTAATCTTTATTGATTTGGGAAATTGTAGTACGTAGTGTCCATATAATATTTGACTAGTACATATTTCGCGTTTTTATATATGAATTGTATTTTATATTGAAATAATATATTATGGAGACAGGGCTGAATAGAACGGGAAAAAGTTGTAGATTGCGGTGGCTGAATTATCTCCGTCCGGACATCCGCCGTGGAGACATATCCCTCCAAGAACAATTCATCATTCTAGAACTCCATTCCCACTGGGGAAATCGGTATGAAATCACTTCTATACATATTTAATTATTTATATAGATATATAGGGATTTATTTGTTGGGTCAAATAATTTTAAGAGAAATTCGCAAAAGATATGCGATAATATTTTCGTAAATAAGTGATATATTTTATTGTATGTGTTAAAAAAAATTGATATTATATAAAATAACGTGTTATCAGATAAAATAACATAATATTTCTTTTATTTTTTTAATTGATGTTTTAAGTTTTTTACACATATTAAGAAAACAAATTAATACTTAACTATAAATGTATTATTTTTTAACTAAACAATTTTCCATAACGCTAAACCAATAATAATTCAGTAAAATCAATTAATATGTCTTGAAATTTACAATTCACTATTATATTTTCATTAAAAATGCATAAAAAAGGTAAAAAATCAATCTTTTAGAAGTAATTTTTTTTTTTAAACATCATTTAAAAAAATGAAGAGAGTATTTTTTAAAATACATGTTTTTCATTAATTAATTCACACAATAAAATACACTATTTATTTACGAAAATGTGATCGCATGTCTTTGTTACTGTAACGTAATTTTGGAGAGACCAAATTTCGAACGTCTCTATGAAATAAATAACTCGATATTATTCAATGTAATGGAGAATTGACAGCTGAAATTTAATGTGTATTTGAAACTTCTTGGTTGAACATTGGAAATTAATTTGTATCATATTTGAAATTAATATAAGACAAATCAAAGTCTTTTCATTAGGACTAAAAAAACTAGAAAAATTGTAACATTTAATTTGTTTTTTCTTTGTTATGAAGGTGGTCAAAGATTGCTCAACATTTACCAGGAAGAACAGATAACGAAATAAAGAATTATTGGAGAACACGTGTTCAAAAACATGCGAAGCTTCTGAAATGTGACGTGAACAGCAAGCAATTTAAAGACACTATGAAACATCTTTGGATGCCTCGTCTCGTCGAGAGAATCGCCTCTTCTCAAAATGTCGATTTTACCCCTAACCACCACTACTCGCCTGAGAACTCCACCGTGGCCACCGCCACGTCATCGACGTCGTCGGAGTCAATGGGATCGAGTTTCTACGGGGATCAGGTGGAATATGGAACGTTGGATCAGATGACAAATAATGGTGGTGGTACTTGGTTTAACGGCGGAGATGCGTTTGAAAATTTGTGGAGTGTTGACGACCTCAACAATTGGCTCTTACAGTAGCATTTTATCATGTGATAATTAAATTAAGAAACATAAATAGTTTTTTCATAATACACTTTGGAAATTATATGACTATAAACTTATTTTCCGGAGCAAAGGGAGGATCAAAAAAAAATTAAGGTTTTTCTCCCTTTTCGTTTTTTCTTTTCATTTTTCGTTTCCATTTCTTTATTGTTATTTTTTTTTTATGGTATATGATCTTGGGATGATCTTTCGTGTTTTTTTTTTTTCCACAATATTTTGGTTCAATAAAACAGATCAAAATTTAACCGTTAATACTAACTTCTAGAGCTGTTCTTTCAAAATAGAATTGAATTAGTGTATTCTTCTAACCAATTGAGTTGATTTTTTTTTATGACTATGAAATTCTGAATCGAAATTAATATATTTTTTAGATCGGAAATCAAAACATGTAATAAATTCTCATTCTAAATATTACTCGATCATGTGACTTTTAGAATTCGCCGGTGATATTTTTCTCGAGGTAGTGGCATTTGGTAATTGAGTTGATTTTAATAGCTGCATTGGGATAATTTGTAACCCGCCAATGTTATCTCCACACAAATTAAATAAAGAAATTCTAAGAATATTTGAAAATATATCCCCATTAAGACATTTGTAGTTCAAAAACATCCGAGGCGCACATTAGTTAGTGAACGAATCGGGATTGATATATGATGTGTGTCACTATCACACATCCAATAAGTGAACGTCCAATAAGTTATACTCTAAATCACATACTAATTTAAGTTTGTATAATCATTAATGGATTATTTTAGTCTGTAGATTAGATCCCGTTATATCCGATTATTTATTATGGTTTATCACATTGGTTTACTTATATATAAATCTACTTTATAAATTTATTTTTATTCAATGAAAATAATATCATTTATTTAGTTTAATCTACTAAAATGGTATCAGAGCAATCTAACAAACTTTTTTTTTCTTCCGCGAAGATTTTGTTCGTCTTCTTCATTGAATCGATTTCATCTTCTTCTCCAATTGATTTCGTCTTCTTCTTCCTCTAATTCGATCTATTTCATCGATTTCAACCGATTGATTTTGAATTTTCTGAGCTATTTTCGCTTATTTTACTCCATTTTTCATAAATGGTGAAACGGGGTACTAAATCGAGAAATCGCACAGCTTCACCGGCTCCTGCTTCTCCGGTTGCCTCAGATCTAGCTCATTCTCCGATTCGACAAGTATCTCGAGCTCCGAGGAACAATCGAAGGAACACCGGTACATCGTCTCTTCATGAACTACCTGAGAAGGTATCATCTTGTATGGTCTTGATTCGATAGATAGTATGCATATCCCCTACTTTCTACATGCTGCTGATCATCCTGGATTATCTTTGGTCTCAAACAATCTAGATGGCTCGAATTATAATAGTTGGAAAGTAGCGATGACTATAGCTCTGGAATCTAAGAATAAATGGAATTTTATAGATGGATCTTTGCCTAGACTCCCTGAATCAGATCCGCTATTCAAGATATGGAATCGTTGTAACAGCATAGTGAAATCATGGTTGCTGAATGTGGTTAGTCAAGAAATTTATGATAGTATCTTATATCAACCCATATAACAACCCATGAAACACAATATGCTAAGAAAATTAAAACTTTTAGGTCTGACAATGCTCCTGAATTAAAGTTTACTGATCTATTTCTAGAAAAATGCATCATTTCCTATCACTCATGTCCAGAAACTCCACAACAAAACTATGTAGTGGAAAGGAAACATCAGCATATACTTAATGTGGCTAGGTCTTTAATGTTTCAGTCGCATTTACAATTAGAGTATTGGGGTGATTGTGTCATGACATCCGTTTTCTTGATAAATAGGTTACCTACTCCTATTTTAGAGAACAATACCCCTTATGAGTTGTTAACTAGCAAATTACCTGATTACAACCTTCTTAGAGCTTTTGGTTGCTTATGTTATGCAGCTAAATCCCCTAAGCAGAGACATAAATTCCAATCTAGAGCTAAAGCTTGTGTATTCCTAGGCTATCCATCAGGTTATAAAGGCTACACGATTTTAGATATGGAGAGCAATGTCATTTCAATATCTCGCAATGTCATCTTTCATGAGGATATTTTTCCGTTTTTATCTTCTACACTGACAGAAGATACACGGAGTTTCTTTCCTCATTTTATTTCTGATGTGTGTCAAATTATATTTTTATACCTAACACTAGCTTCCAACACACTCTAGTTGTTGTAGCATAGTATAGGGTCGAACCAAAGAGATTGGAATAACTACACTAAGAATCCAAGTATTCAAATAAGCTAAGTGATTCGAGGTTGTGTGTCGTGTTTTAAAAGTCTTAATTCCGTACTAAGTGAAATAAACGAAATGGTAATGCAAATAGAAGGCAAACCAACCCAAATAAGTAAACAAGCACTAAACAAGATCAGAGCAAGACAATTCAAGCATAAGCAAATTAAAACGCAAAAGTCAACGTAAAGTTCAACCAAAAAGAACTTGATCAAATATGGGAAAGCATGGACTTTGGGCAAAGCAATTGACTCTGGATGATCAATGTCTAAGTAATGATGCTAGGATTACAATTCTAAATCAATTCCATGGCATGAAATACACAAAGTATACTAATCCATTTCCATGACAATAATCCATTTACTAATCATTTAATTAAGCTAATTTTTTAATTGTAATTAAATGATCAATAATCATTAAGTATAAGTTCATATAACCAACTAAATACCTTAAGCATCAATTCCCATTGGCTAAGAATGAAAAGCAAGAATTAAGGTTCTCCTAGACATTTTGTCGAACACCTTCCGGGCACAAAATGACCATGTTCTAGATTTTGATTGATCATGTCAAATCTAGCATTAAGAACACCTTAAACTTTAGAAATCATGAGAACCTAAGCCTAAGCATCACTAATCAACCACTAAACATCCTTAATCTACTAAGCCCAAAAACCCATTAAAAGACTACTCACTAATCAGCATGCTAAACTCAAAAGTAAACATAACAAAATGCATAAACATAATAGAAAATGATAAAGGTAAAAGGAAACTTCACTAAAGTAAATGAGAAATCTCAAGATTCAAACATAAATCATAAGAAATGTTTGAAAGCTCAAAAGAGAAATAGCATAACAAAACTTATGGTATTTTTAACCCAAAAACATATATATATATATATATATATATATAGGCTCATAAAAATGTTACCGGGTTAATCCGGGACAAACCGGGTTGAATCCGGGTCAAACCGAGAAAGTCAACATAAAACGGAAAAGTCAACACAAAACCATCGATCTGATCGAGCTGCTCATCGACCTGTGGGTCGATCAATTGCCGTCTGATCGAGGTGCAGCTCGAAATGTGGATCGATCAGAACGCAGGCAGGAAGGATGATTCTGGACCACTTTTGATCGATCCGTCAATCGGTCTGCAGCTCGAAATCTGGCTTCATACACTTGCAAATTTTACTTCTTTGGCTCATTTTACTCCATCTCTTCAATCCTCTTGAAACCTCTTTGTTCTACATGAAATCCACATCTTCTTGCATCCAATTAAGCTCATAAAAGTCTCCTCCAAGTGTCAACTCCAAAGTACATAAAAAAAAAAACCAAAAAATGCACAAAATGTAAGAAGATGGATCCTAGACTCTAAATATAATCCTAACCCGAAATGAGACTCAAAAGATGCAAGATGACACAAGTACAATGCAAAAGTGGATGAAAAAATAATGAATATGCAATCTTTAAAGAGATAAAAATGCCAAACATCATTTTCTCCTGCTTTACCTTAAGATTCTCAGCATTATGCTCAATCATCTTCTGATGATCTTCTTATCACTAAGGAATCATCTTCTGAGATTTCATTGCCTTTGGCTTTGGATTCTCGCATACAAACCAAATTACCTTTACATTTGCAGGATTATATATGTTATAATACTACTTCTTCAACTACTCCTTATCCTATAGCTAACTATATTTCTTATGATAAACTAGTCATTCCTTTTAGCACTTTCATTCATAATATTACTCATGATCTTACTCCCAAAACATATTATGAGGCTAAGAAACATAAAGTATGGTGCGATGCTATGGGAATGGAATATGAAGCTATGGGTAGGACTAATACTTGGATCATTTGTCCTTTACCTCCTGGCAAGAATCCGATTGGTTGTAAATCTGTTTACACAATCAAACACAATGATAAGAGAAGTGTTGAAAGATACAAGGCAAGACTTGTAGCTAAGGGTTACACTCAAGAAGAAGGTATTGATTTTGTGGACACTTTCTCTCATGTAGCTAAGTTTGCCACTGTGAAGATTCTTTTAGGAATTTCTACAAAGTTGAATTGGCATTTAACTCAGCTGGATGTTTCTAATGCTTTTCTGAATGGAGAGCTTGATGACAAAATATATATGGATATACCTCCTGGTTATGAGAACCCTGATGATGTTGTGGTACAAGGGAAATTGGTTTGTAAACTCCAGAAGTCTATCTATGGTTTGAAGCAGGCTTCTCGTCAATGGTTCATGAAATTCTCTTCTATACTCTGTGGTTTGGGTTTTGATACATCCTATAGAGATCACACTTTGTTTACCAGATTCTCTGATGGTATCTTTGTTGTGATCCTAGTCTTTGTGGATGACATCATTATAGCTTGCAGTGATAATAGTGTCATTCCTACTTTGAAGACTCAGTTGAATGATTTCTTCAAACTCAGAGATTTTGGATATCTTCAATATTTTATGGACTTGGAGATTGCTCGTTCTTCACAAGGCATCTCTATTTGTCAGCGTAAATATGTGTTGGATTTGCTGTCTGACACTGATTTTTTTTTATGTAAACCTTCCACAATTCCAATGGAATCTAGTCAATCTCTTCATAAGGATGATACTCTCTTTCTTGAAGATGCATAGTTTTACAGAAGATTAGTGAGAAAATTGCTCTATATGTGTAACACTAGACCAAATATATGTTTTGCAGTGACAAAACTTTGTGAGTTTTCTTCTGCACCTCAAGAAGTCCATTTGCAAGATGCTCATAAGATTCTCAGGTATCTTAAAGGAAGCATTGGCAAGGGTTTGTTATACTCTTTTGACCCGGATCTTTCTCTCAAAGGGTTCACTGATGCAGACTGGACTGTTTGTCCTGAGACTAGGAAATCAGTGACTGGCTATTGCATGCTCATTGGAGATGCACTTATTTCTTGGAAATCTAAGAAGCAAGCCACTATTTCTTGTAGTTCTGCAGAATCCAAGTATAGAGCTATGGCTTCAGTACTAAGGAATTGATTTGGATAGCACAGTTTATGAAAGATTTACGTCTTCCTTCTCCTTTACCTGCTGGCTGCTACCTTATACTGTGATAGCACTGTAACTCTTCACATTGCCAAAAATCATGTTTTTCATCAAATGACCAAATATCTTGATATTGATTGTCACAAGGTTAGAGAGTTTATTGGTTCTAGCTCTTGAACACTTTACATGTGCGCAGTGAACATCAGCTTGCTAATGTGCTTACTAAACCCCTATATCCGACTCAATTCAGACACTTATATTCAAGATGGATTTTTAAAATCCCTATGAAACTATTTTAAGAGAGAATTTAATATGTAGATTGGATCCCGATTATATCCGATTATTTATCATGATTTATCAAATTAGTTTACTTGTATATAAACCTATTTTGTACATTCATTTTCGTTCAATTAAAGATAGTACCGTTTATTTAGTTTAATCTACTAAAAATTAAGAGCTGGGAACTTCTAATTAATAATTTAACTACAAGAAAGGGACGTACGTGAATAATGTCTATTTCCTAATCATGATTAGAATATTAATTATATATATGTAACACTTTATCAAAGACTACATACGTCCAGAGGGGATGAACCAAATATAATTAGTGTAATTAATTTTTAAAATAAAGGCTATTTGATATAATTATATCTCAGTGTGCTTTTTTCCACGGAGTACTGGAGTAGGATCACAGATTCACAAGAACCTAGTTTTATAGTTAAATATTAATTATTTTATTTTGTTAGAATATAATCATACGGACCTGACCAAAAAGAAAAAAAAATCATACGGACAACACGCCAAAAGACGTCATCGAACTACGGGGCAGGATCGATTTTTTCATATTAAAAAGAAAAAGAATCATCTTAATTGCTTCTTTTTTTTTATCAAATAATCTTAATTGCTTTGACAGTACAATTTTGTAAAATGGAATATTAGCCTTTTTACACACGAATATTTGCCTTCTTGGGGTTATATAGAATCATCGGTTTTGCTTTGATAATAGATAATTCTGTTATACTCTTTCCATTTTTTGT
The DNA here is from genome assembly GCA_900406555.1 of Pseudoturritis turrita. Lineage (NCBI taxonomy): Eukaryota > Viridiplantae > Streptophyta > Magnoliopsida > Brassicales > Brassicaceae > Pseudoturritis > Pseudoturritis turrita. The sequence continues at coordinate 74,181 of OVBL01000817.1, forward strand.
GAGAAGTTTTTGTTTATATCATTTTATTTAATTTTTTCTAATTTCTACGTAAAATTAATATTTATTTAATATTGTATGACTATTTATATTTTACGGTTAATTTTTTTATTGATTGAATTAAATTTAACTAAATATTAAATAATAGTTTTTATGTGAAAAAACAAACATTTATAATTTTATGGTTTTTTAAATCTCGCATATTTAGCTAAAAAATTTTAGAAAACGGAATAATAGGATAATGAGATAAATAATTATGTAGAAAAATCTGAAGACACGTGTGGACATATACACGTGCGAGTTGTACTTTTGAAAGGGAAAGAAAGAAGTGGCGATGGCGGCTGGGTTGGGAATCCAGAAAAAGGAGGCGCGTGCGGACATAACAAGCAACCAAAAGTGGTCCCAATTTGACACATGTGTTCTCCATCTGTCACGTGTCTTTTTTCTAAATTTTATAAAAAAATTTAGATAATATCTTCTTTAGTTTGAAATGAGTTCGAGTGGCTATTGTTTCTTCGATTATTGGTTCCTAAGTTCTACTCGATTCATCATTTATCCAAACTGGAGTTGGATTTTTTTTTTTTTTTTAATTAGGTTTGATTTAAACTGCATCATGTTTTTCGTTATATGTTTGTTCTCTAATACTATAGATTTACCAATCTCTATCTGTCTTATCCTTTGTTTCGATTATTTAATCCGTTTTTCTATAATTAAATTTGTTAATAGATTTAATTGGTAACCTAAAATAGTACATATTTTTTACCAGTTAGAGAAAAATTAGAGGAAACTGTAAATAATATGATTCTCCTAGAATCGTCAATCTGAAGTTGAGAAAGGGGATAACCCTTGCTGCAATGAAGCCGTGAAGTTCTACTGACAAGAGATGTAGATTGAAGGGTCGCACAAAGGCTGCAGAAGACCTTTGATATACCAGATCGATTTCTTTGATATTAAACACAAAGAAAACGAAATTGTTTGCTATATATGACACACCAACAATGATCTAACTTAAAAGGATTTTTTTTTCATAAAAAGATAGATAAGTTCTGTAAAAAAAGAACAGAAAATATAAAGAAGAAGACAAGCCTACATGCAGACTGTCTTGGAAATAACAACTAAATTAAGCAGATAAAAACTTCCTTTCTCTTCTTAGCTTCACTTGGACGAAAATTCATTGTTGGGCATTTGTTTCATCAAATGGGCAATGGTGTGTAATATCCATTGATCTGATCTTTGGTGCGTAATATCCATTGATCAACCCGGTAAATCAAGAGCCTTCCGCAACTCTTGTGCGACCATTCGATCCACCAATCCGTCTTGGTGCGTCATATCCAAGGGATCAACCGGTAAATCAGGAGTCTTCCGCAGCTTCTGTGCAACCATTCAATCAACTACCTTGTTTTTGAAGTGTAACAGCTTCTTTGAGTCAAGAATTATCCCCTTTGCCAACTTAGAGTGACGAATCCTAGGGAGATTCTTATCATTTGTTGTTCTTTCTTTGGAAGAGCAAGATTTGAGGACAAATCTTTTTTAAGAGGAGGAGTATGATATGATCATGGGAAGCAGCAAAGACAAGGCATGAGGACATCAAATCTGAATGTGGGAGCAAAACATCTAACCAGGGCTTGCAACTTCATGGGTTTGGATTTAAGAAGAGTAGATCTTAATTGGAGTATTTTCAGCCTAGAAACAACAAGAAAAGAGAGAATTTCGTCCATATTCAAAGCAGCATTTATTAAAATATTTTTCTCTCTCTTACATGCAGTTTAGAGTTTGGATTTTGTTTCCCTAGATGTTCTGCATGTTAAGCTATTTTTATGGACGTTTTTGATGTATTTTCTCTATATAATGAGGCTCATTTCATGAATAAAAAAGTTAAGAACCCTTTTGAACAAAAAAAAAAAAAAATCTTGATACAAATCTCCTAAGTCGGCACTCTGAAATGGGTTAAGGATAGTATGTGCAACCAGGAAACCAAGAGGATTCGTGGATCAAAGGATGTGGATCGAAATGTCACACAGAGGATGCGGAAAGGCCTCTGATATTCCAACTGAACCTTCTTTGGATATGACGCACCAAAGGAAGAACAAGATTTCTTGTGGATATTACATACCAGCAAGAGATGATCTAATCTTAAAGAGTTTTTAGAATAAAAAGATAGATAGATCTCTCAAAAGAGATTACAAGAGATTATAAAGAAGAAAACAACTCTTCATGCAACAAGTTTTGAAAATAGCAAAACAATAAAACCTAAGTGAAGAATGACCCTTGCCCTTCTGTTTTCGTCACTTCTCTTAGCCAACAAATTAAACACTTGGTTTGGGCTCTTCTTGAGCTTGTAATTGGCATAAAATGCACTGGGCTTGATAGTTATTCCTTTGGTTCGAATTCTGATGATTAGGCCATGGTCTGGATCGTCAAATGAGTGATTTGGATGTGAAACATTTGTCTCATTAAAAACCTTGTCAAGAAAACTCATTGGGACAAAACTTGACAAGGGAAAAAGAGTGCAAATGAGACACATGCTCATTTGATGATCATGTATCAAAACCAACGAGGTTAAGATAACATCTTTTCCATACTCTTTCTCCACTTCAAACGCATCCTCAGCTACAAACTGCTCCTCTGGTTCATGCTGCTCCACTGGTTCGAGCTCTTCTCTACGTTCCAAATTCTTTATGCTATCCATGATTATATCAGTAAACGGTTACGTAACAGTTAAAAACTGTAAGAAATAATGGTAAAAAAAACGGTAAAAAAAGTAATCTAAAATAGAATATTGATTCTTAACCAAAAAAGAATATATAGTATTTATCCGATTTCATATCAATACTGTATGTTAATGCCCATATTTCAAATCTCAATACTTGCATTTTGAAAAATCCGTTTTTTTGCTACTTGCATCTGTTTTATAAAATTATAGAACTCCTCCTTATTCTAAAGATAAAATTATAGAAGTCCTACTTTATTATAAAGATAAATTATTTTCTAATCAGCTTCTAGAGAGATTCCTTAGGGAACGTTCCTGCAGAAAAAAGTTATATTTGTTTTTCTTGGACTTTCATTTCATTTAATTTAATCTCATGCATAAACTGAACAAAGTTTATATGTCCATTATTCCAATAACTTCTCATTTTGGGTTATTCGTTTAATTGTCATTTCCAGAGTAAAAAAAGAAAATCTTATATACATAGAGTTAGAGCTACAAATGTTGCATTATATTACACGCACGTATATGCTTATGATACATTACTAAGAAAAATGAAACCAGACAGAATCATAGCGCTAGGAACATTAATTACTACTTTAATTAGAAAAAAAGTAATTCTAGATAAATAAAGCGATAAAATTAAACACACTAAAGGAATCACTCCATGGTGGAGAACAATTTGATTTTGTATTATAAACTTTTCTTCCTCATAATCCCTGTTTTAGAGACATTATTGCATCTTCGAGACCAAACATTGCCTTATTAATCCCGATCTCTAAATAAATAAAAAAGGTTGAAAATAAAATAAAGTGAAAACACACAACAAAAGTCTTTGCTTAGGAACTTGTTCTAATATAAAAAAGTAGAACAGCTCACAAAAGGGAACCCTACATGCACGAGTTAATGGGATTTTATAAAATATAATTAAGGTGAACAGAAATTAATCAGTTAAATTACGCTCTCAAAGGCTACAAAAGGTTAATCATGCAGTTAACACTTACTAATATTTTAGAAGAAAAACTAATATTTTAGACAAATGTCAATAGCTCTATAGTATAATTATGTGAGTAGAGTCTATAAAAAGCAAACTCAAGAATTAAATCATCCGTGGACATTGTAAATTTTAATTCATGGGTAGTTTTTCACAAATTTCTGGCTTGGAAAGTTACATTAACGCACACACTCACACGTCTGTATGAATAAGCCATAGAGATTAGAGACATAATCTTGTCAAATAGCAATGATGATTATTGTAATCAGAAAATGGCTTGAAGCCTTGAACACATATAAAAATGTAGAAAATGGATCTCAAATGTCTCATAAAGTATTGCATATATACTGTAAACCATCTCATCCATTGGATTTAGATGCGAATCACCGATATTTTAAAAAAAAAACCATAAAATGGTTGAACATAACATTTGAAATTCTCTAAAGATTATTCACTCCAACAGACCCTTTGAACCAAAAAAAAAAAATCCAATAGGCCCAAAATGCCAGTTTAAAAAGTACCCAATAACAGCCCAAAACTAAACGATTGATCCATGTGTCCATGATCAAATATAAAAAAACATGTAGGTAGGTCTAGAGTCTAGACTAGGAGTTGTGTGTTATACATGTCGACTATTGAACACTGATTTATATTCTTATCATCCCACAACATCTTAACTTTAAAACTAAAATAAACTAGCTTGTAGGCTGTAGCTAAACCATCATAGACAGTATATTCATAACCAAGTGTATAGTATTAGAGTAGTTAATTAATTTGAATTATCTATTTTTTATATCATTTAAACAGTACTTGAATATTGCTCGCCAACAAAAGAAATTATCATGCATTATTTGAAAAACTATATATTTCAATAAAATTTATATAGTTTGTTAAATATATGCAAACAAAAATGTCTTAATTAAAAGAAACCCTTTAAGCTAAGTTTTTGACAAAAGAAGGCTAAAATTGAAATATTAATTAAATAAATATTTCATGGTAATGGTTCAATGCTTTGGAGGTAAAACATATAACAATTAATGTTTACTCATCCTCACTTCTATTTTAGTTATTGAGCAAGTATATAAGTCTTGTAATTTTTCTTTTTTTGACTCAACAAGTCTTGTAAATTTACTTCATAATAAAATCACTTCCTTCATATAATTGGAAAATTTAAACATCCTATTTCACTTCCTTAAAGTTAATGTAATACAAAGATTACAAACCATATTAGACTTTTTCAACTCCTAGTTCTAGTTAGACGGGTATATTAAGCCTGCTTTTAACCCTAAGTTTTGAGGGAACATAATTAGACGAAAATACCCTCAACATAGACAATGTTGTCACTAAAAAACCTTCTCATCATCATCATCTTTACATGTACGGAACAAGTCTAAACGGCTATCTTCAAGACGCAGCGAGTACGCGAGCTTCTTGTATTCGCCCCAAGTAAATGTTTGGTATAGCCGCGGCTGATTCACCGCCGTAATCATCGCCGGAAGAGGTCCAATCTTCGCTTGAAGCGGCGGTCCGGCGAAGTACGCCGTCGAGAGCCGGCTTTCTTTTCCGGAAGTCAACGCTCTATGTCTTACGCTTATAAATCTCCCGTTCGTCATCACCTTAAAAGTAAACCAAAGACCAATTTTTTTTAAAATTGAAACTAAATAAAACCAACTGCAATTTGAATTAGTTTTGGTTTGGTTTAATGAAATTATAGTTTGGTTTTAGGTTTGTATTTTGTTTGGTTTTGGTAAAAGTATAACTTAAAATAAAATAAAGTAATAATTTAATTTATATTTTGTTATACAATATGGTTTATATTTGTTTAGAATATGAATATGATTAAATTTTTAAAAATTAACAAAATTTGGTTTATTAGGGTCAGTTTAATTCGGATATACTTTTAATTCATGTTCATCTTTTGGTTTTTTTTTTATTTAAAAAAAAAAATCAATTTATAAGTATTTTTTTTCATTAAATATGTGTCAGATTAGATTTTCCGAATACGGTTTTTTAATATAAAATATATTGTTAAAAAAAAACTATGGGATCTAGAGAAAAAAATAAAAGACACCAACCTGTACCAAGTCTCCTAAAATCGGGTGAATTTAACTCGGATATGCTAAAATCGGTTTTAGTTCATGTTCATTCTTGTTTTTTTTAAGTAAATATTTTCTTGTCATCAATTTATAAATATATGTCAGTTTAGTTTTTCGGTTTATGGTTTTTTTTAATATAAAATGTATTGTGAAAAAAAAACTAATGATAAAATGTAAGAAAAAAAAAAACACAGACCTGTAACAAGTCTCCTACATTGACGCAGAAAGCTGAAGGGTCAGGGGAGACAGGGACCCACATGTTGTCTGAGTTTGACACTTGGAGTCCTCCTACACCGTTAGATCTAAGAACTGTTAAGATCTGAGGGTCGGTGTGTTCTCCGAAGCCAACTCTCATCAGTGACGCAGATTTATCAGACAGTGTTGTGGTCCCAACTAGAAACTGATCGGACGGTGGATAATGATTCACTCTCAGAACGGAGTCACTATCGACGGTGCTGATTAACTTACTGAAGGTGTGAGGTGGGACCCCAAGTCCCTCAGCCGTGAGATCTAAGATCTCACGAGCCAACTGCTTAACTGCTTCTATGTAACAATTCACTGCCGAGCTGTCAAAACATATACGTCACACATCAGCAATTTTTTTATTTTCTTTTTTTGTTAATTATAGAAATATAAGAAATATAACCACGAAACCTTAATATTTCTACTTTCAGAAAGAAGTTTTTTTTTTGCATCACATAAAAGAATGAATCATTATTTAGTTAAGTACGAAAAAACTGTTGAAAAATTAGTACGAAAAAATACAATATGTAGAAAATCTTATATTTAAGAACTTTTAATTTTGGATTGTAGAATCTGTTTTTTTTTGTTTGATAAAGAGATTGTAGAAACTTTGAGGTGGTTTTTTTTCAAATAGGTTTAAAATATAAAGAAATATGTACTAGATGACTAAATTCTGGATTTAAATTGGTAAAAATGTCTATACCTTTAATTCGGTAAAAATGTGTGCGATACCTTTAACTGGATAAAAATGCGTGCGATTTTTTCTTTCGTATTTCGTATTTCAACAAATAGCGGTAATAATGTATGAATTGTGTCATATTTTTGTTTAGATTATACTCTTTTTTAACATTCTATTTGTTTTAGGATGATACACTATATTTTAATATGACATACAATTCATACATTATCACAGCTATTTGTTGAATCACCGCAAAATCTATTTTCCTTAATCATGATTTTGCCATTTCATCTAATTTTTTTTCTATCCACCTAATTAACCCAAAATATAATTTTTTTTTTAATAGTTTGCATTTTACATATAAATACCACATCTCATGTGTCAATTATCATGTAGATTAGTAGATAGTAGATACACAGTTATTATCCATACACTGTTATTGAGGCAGACTGAGACTCTGCACTCTAGCTTACACAAACCTATAACCAATTAAATAATAATAAAAGGTGAACCGTTTGTTTATGGTTTATAGACTTGTTATAGTTTATAGTATCAAACTATCAATAATGCGGGTGTGAGGTGACTTTCTTCTTTTACATAAATGTAGACCTACAAGCACTAAACATGCATTTTGTCTACATTTATTATATAATAACATCATAATAAACATGTGCATTTATCCCATTAATGTTTTCAAAGTTTTTTTTTTTTTGAAAATTTATTTTCAAAGTTTCATCGTAGATATAAATAATTACTATATATACTATATCAACTCTTGAACGTACCCAAGTTAATACATATACATTACATGAAGATTGAAATATTATATCCATATATATATTATTTTATCAAAAAAAATATTAATGGTCGTAAATAAATATGATTTAGGTTTACGTGAGACTCAAACTCGAACGGTATACCTACAAATACGGTTAAAATATACGTATTTAAATACGTACCTGAATGAGAGCTGAGAGATAAAGACAGGGTCGTTAGTGTGAAACAGCAAGTACTCGACCTCACCAGAGTCACCGTTGAGACCGATGTCCCTAAACCCATACCGGAAAGGCTGGTTATGCGGTTTAACCAATTTCTTCTCGTGAACCGGTTTAGCGAAGAAGTTAATGGACTCTTGCTCCATCTTTGAGATGGTGGTTTGGTCAACGCCGTGGTTGACCACCTTGAAGAAGCCGAGAGTCTCACAGGCTTTGACTATCTGCTTCGACACTCGTGATCTCTCCTGCGACATGTCTATTATTGGTATGTCTTGATCTACGGCCACGATTTTCTGGGACCCCTTCACCATTTTTTAGAGAGAGAGATTGTATGAGAGAAGATGATAACTAAGAATTAAGTGTATGTATGTGTGGATATATTTATATACACACAAGAGAGAGAATATTGGCGACCAAAATTAGTTATCACGTGCATGTATTAGGCACCAACGGGTAATACTATTTTTGGTGGAATCTTATAAATATATAAGGTAGATAATTAAAGAAAAAGAGAAATGCTGATGCTTTGTTACGACTAAAGCTTTAACAGATCGTTCATACCTGTTAACACATCAGAATTAGACTCTCTCTCTTTTTTTAATTATCAGAATTGGACTGAATTTAGCTTTTTGCCAGTTTTTTCTAGTGGTCTTATGTGTTAAGGCTTTCTTCTTTTCTTACACAAACCATTTTCACTGCTGATGGTTTTTTAGCTATAATACAACTTAATCTACAGAAAAATATTACAACGTAAAAAAGAGGCGAAAAATATTAGAACAAAAAAAACTTAATCGAGGTGAATACTTTTTTATTTAGAGCTTTTTCTATTAACTGCATAAATGAATAATTATAAATTTTAAAACATTTTAAAATAAGTCTCAAAATCTGATACCAATTGGAAAAGTATGGCATTCTAACAATACATGCTATATAATACTCCCTATGTATCATAATAACTGCTGTTTAAGGATTTTACACACAAATTAAAAAAATATTAAATTTTTTATTTTTTGTAAATTAAAATATCATTTATCATTCAATTAAATACAATTCAACCAATAGTAAATCAAACTGCAGAATACAAATAGTCATATCAAATAAAAATATATTTAATTTTGTATTAAAAACTAAAAAAATTATCTAATTTGATAAAAAAAAATTCTCTAAAACATCAAGTAATATGATACAGAGAAAGTATATCAAGTCACCTTATATATTTAGTAGAAAAAATATGTGTGTTCTCAATATCGTATCTCATATGTAATTAATGCATGTGAACCTCTAAATTCGATTTCGTGTCAATTCATTTCAACATGTGAACTATCTTTTCCCATACCTTTTTCTTTAAATATTTGTAAGAGTGCATACTATTCTCCAAATATTCGTTGTAAACCTCTTTCCTATTTATTAATTTGTATACCTCCGGATATTCAGCTGATCGAAGACTTCTAGGCCAAAGTAGAACTAGCAAATTCCAATTTGCAAAAGAAGTGACCTCTTTACTACTATTCAATATGACATTAATATTCATTAAACAAGTTTCATTATTTTCTTTTCCGGAATAATTACTTTTATAATTTATGTGAAACAATATAATAACCATAAGTAAATAATATTCTCTACATAGTTTTCAACAAAATACTTAAATGATTTACAATTCAAAAAATAAATATTGACGGTGATATGTTATGACAAGTTTATTCGTTTATGATATTTTTATATTTGGTGGGGTTCTTGAAACTGCAAAGATTTTGGTTACTCTTTCAATAAACCAGAATTTTAAAAGTCAAACATAAATAAGATAAAATAAAATATAGGTTTTGAATTTGGTCGAATCAAGTTAATGGGAACCAGTGATACCTTCCCATTTATGGAACATAATTCTCTCACATATATTCAAATTTAATGACCACCAACTGTCACATTTATATTTATACATTTGCTCAGCTTTGTAGCCAGATTTTATGGATAGCTTCATTGACTCGTATTACATTAATTACAACGTATAGACTGTATTGTCCACTTATTATAGTTCGAATGTTTGTAGTGGAACTAATGTAATCGGTATATGGTTAAGGCAATTAAAATACTGACTGATAGTAAATAAAATAATTGAAATGATTAGCTACTTTTTATTATTTTCCTAGCAATTTCAACAATAAAAGAACAAATATTTTTAAAAACATATTAATTGTTAATTGTATTCGGTATTTCGATATACTTAACTATATACCAGTATAGTTCGATAATCACCAATATCATTGTAGAAAGGAAGGAATGCTAATAATGGCCGGTAATGTCTAAGACTTTGGCTCGGAATACCTGATTTAAGTTGTTAGAAAACTTTTATGCCGTCGGAAAATGGTTTTTAAAAAAATTAGTTCGATTAAATCGATTTCTTATAAAAAAAATTTGTTTCAGTAATGTATGCCTTTGATTCAACCCGATTCCAAAAATATGTGGTAGGAGCAATATATTGGGATTTGATCCACTTTTAAACTTTCGAGAAGAACAAGGCAGTGCGGTTGTCTATCTCTTTCAACTCTTAGATCAGTTTTCTTTCGGCCATTGCCTTTTTGTTTGGCTTTATTGTATTTCCAAGTCTAACTTGGTGTTTATCTTAGTTTTTGTATGTTTTCTTTGTTTGGACTGTAATTCCCTCATTTGAGATTGTGTCTCCGGGGATATCCACTTATTCCGCCGGTTCTTTTAATATCTTCCCGGAAAAAAAAAAATACCAAATGGAAGAAAGGAACACTAATATCGTTCAAATCATATATATATATATAAAATTACATAATAATTTTTATCTCACTTCAGTCAGAATCCAATCTTTCGCATTTCACCCCTACGGTCCTACATGTTCAGGCTCCTTTTGATGACGTTGCTCCTCAACATTTATATATATTTTTAATCAAAAGCACACTAAAATGTACTATGATTCTATTGATATTCTAAAGTTTAGATCCGAAGAGGATTTATTTAATTATGATCCTTTAGGAACACTGCATATTGAAACACTTTTTTTGTTAATAGTTGAGTGAATCCGAAACAACAGAATGGGTATCACTTACATTTTAAAATGTATATATATATATATATATATATATTAACATAAAATTATCGATTTGATATTTTGAAAGTATCTGAGTTGAACTGTGAATTGTAACTTGATTATTCATTCGAAAATGAAACATATCAGATTATCAATGCAGAACCAAATTTAAATCTTACACGTCACTGCAGTTAGCACATATAGACGGATTTTAGATTCTGCAAAAATTCATCCAATAATCCAATCTTTTTGTTAACATTAAATGTAGGAGTTCAAATTCTATGAATGTATATTCAATGTGTTGCAAGTCATAGGACTGCGTCAGAGTATTCAAAGCTTATAATAATAATAATAACAAAAATGAGCATCTCATATTTAATGCATCAGTACCATTATACTCCTTTGCAGTCTCGTTACCATGATTTGTATGGGTAATAAATCGTAGGGTTTCTAGAACAAAAAAAAAATCATAATTATAATTATGGTTAGGAGCACCTAAAAATCCATACTAAAAAAGGAAAATGCTTATAAACAAAGAATGAAACCTTAGAGTCAAAATCTGCAGGGCATAGGTCAAGAGATTAGGTGTTGAAATCACAATTATACTTCACTTTCTCTACAATAATTCGAATCACTCTCACGTCAAATCCACTAATTATTTACAGATAGACACGTAATACGTGGCAGTTGCACATGAAGTTGCAATAGTATATTTGTAGTACAAATGAGATTTTGACCAGTCAAAGAAACTGAATAGTTGAGTGTATCATAACTGTAAACAACTCTATGGAGTTAAAAAGAATTTTGCAGAGAATAATAAATAAATAAAAACAGTTATTACCTTATAAATTTATCATATAGGGTCTTAATTAGGTTGAATAAATTAAGAAGGCGGTTGAAATAATATTTACTTTAGCCACAGTGTACAAGGATATAACATAACTTACAATAATCAAAACAACTAACAACTAACAACTAAATGAAATGGTGATGGATTATCTCTATAAAATATATATACAAATATGATATCTGAGATTTGTTGAATGATTTTTAAAAAGAGACATATACATAACATAGATAATGTAAAATAGTGTATTATCAAATAAAATAATTTAATATTTGTTAAAAATACGCAAAAAAATTATGCTATATAAAAAAGGTGAATTTGTTTAATAACAAGAAAAAAAACATAATTGCAAAGTTAGTTTTTAGGTTATAGTTTTTTTTATGGTATTTTTGCCAATTTCTCATATAAAAAACACATGCTACAAATGAATAATTTTTTTTAAGATTTGATCATTTGTCATTTTTGCCAATTTAAACAAACTTTTGGTTATCTACTGCATATTTTCTAGATTTTTTTAAAATATATATATTTTAACCATTGAGAAAATTGCAGGATTCCACATTATTATTCTTAGCCTATTTTATTCCTTTACAACACACATCACATACATCAGGGGCATCCTAACTTTCAGAAGTTTTCTAAAGGCGTTTCGGCTTATTCGTGTCCGAACTCCGAATTAGTGCGAAATTTTCTGTTTATAATGTGAGAGAGTGCTTAAACATACCTAGACTTAATAATATTTAAATTATCCTATCCAAATTTTTAAAATTAGGCGTATACATATCTAACAGATTACGGTGTTAGTTTATCCGTTAAATGTGCTGACTGGAATGCTGAGTCATTTGACAAGTCAGATGAGTTTTCGGTTTATTCGTGCCCCAACTCTAGGAATATGTGAAAATACCTTTCCAAAGTCTGAATTTTGTTTTTGGAGAAAATGCTCGTGCGTCAACTCTATAATCACTATCACCAATTTCATTATAACATGATAACTTATTAAACGTAATCACAATTTTTATATAAAACTACTTCTCAACATATATTTATTAATAATTTAGAATTATGTTAATGAAAACTAAACAATTATGTAAAAAAATTGTTAATTACGTGTTTAGAATCTAAACAAATATAAAAAATCACTATTTACAAAATTGAATACATTGAATATCCGGTATTGAAAATAAAAATAACATATTACGATTTTAAGAATAAAAATAATATATTAGATATATACATATAATATGTATATATTATCATGGTATGTATAATTTTAAATCACACATTTCAATATATTATTTAAAAAATTATATTATCGAAAGAATATTTTTAATATCTACATGCCCGTGAATGGGAACATAATTTTTGAGTGTATGGCATACTTTACAAGATCATCCACCCTCAAATGTCCATTCACAAAATTTTATGAATTATAACAAAAAAGTAAATGACACACAGGTGGTTCAATTTTTATTTGTCCTTTTGTGGAAAAGATGGAGGAACCGTGAGAGGTCCAATAAACTAGAGAAATAGGGACTTTTTTTAATATTTTTGATCCCAATTTTTTTCTTTTACCTATATCTATAAATACTCTTCATTTCTAAACTCTTGTCAACACTAAAAATTTGCTATACAATACACATCTTCTCTTCCCGTTTGAAAGGTACTTATTATTTTATTTTTTATTTTAATATTGTTAATAACTTTAATTATATTATACATATTATTGTATTATATATACTGTACATTAAAACTAAATATACTTTAATCTTGATCCTATAATTTATAGATAATATAATATTTTTTATGTCAATGGTGTAATAATTAATTACAATAATGTTTTACTAATTATTTGATATAAATGATTATAGATTTAAAATTAGAATAAATAAAAATAATAAATTCTATATATGTTAAAAATATATATAATTATAACACTTTAGATTTAATAAATATAAATGCTATTAATTTTATATAATATAACTCATATAAAAAATATATAATATGTGCATTTGGAGTTTAAGTATGTTGGATAATATGCATGTTTATGCTTAAACGATATGTTTATTTGATATGAACATTTATGTTTTATACTATGGATGTTTAAGTGATATGTATATGTTTTATAACAAGAGGAGTAATTTATGAATTGTTATAATTTTGTTTTATAATTTGAACGTTTAGATATATTAGTCAAATAGTCTATGTATTTTCAGTGGTAGATCTAGAAAAATTTGTTATGGAGGGTAAAATTTTTAATTAAATATCTAAAATATATTTAATATTATAAAATTTATATACATTCTAAAAAAATTATGTTTGTATTTTAAAATAAAGATATCTTTTAGCGAGAGCACAAGTTAATAAATACTAATATATTGAAATTAAAAATATAGATCATCAAATTAATAAATTTATCCATTTCATGAATAATACTAAATATAGATAATTCTGTAAAATTATCATATGGGCTAAAATTAATTATTATTAAGAAACTGAAAGAAATTAATAAACAAAGAGAATTCCACAAAAATTAACTATATAAACAAGTAAAGACTGAAATTTAGGATAAATTTAGTTATCTGTTAACACTAAAAAATAACAAATCAATTGGAAAAGAAATAAATAACAAAGAAATATTAATTATAAATAAAGTAAAATAACTATTGTGTTTAATAGCAAACGTGAATAACTGAAAAGTATAATCAAATATTGTAAATTAAAGAAAGGAAAAGAAAAAATAGATGGAAAATGGGGGCATCGAACTCAACATTGAAGACTTCAAGAGAGACATATTTGATCAATTGCTCCAAAACACATAATAATTAGTAAACAAAAGGCTGAATTTTTAAAAATCCATAGGGAGCTGATGCACCTCCCTTATTGACTGTAGATCCGCACCTGTGTATTTTACTATAAATTTAATTTAAATTTGGTACTATTGATGGAGTACATTTTCTCTTTTAAACAATAACCATTAATTATAATGTTGGATATTTTATTATTAATAAGAGAAATATTATAAAATTATAAAATTTGATGTTTTTCAATGTAATACATATTTTTTTCCAAAGTAATACGTATATGTTATATTTTATATTATAATTGGTGTATTAAATAACTATAATCATGCAAAAAAATGATGCACGTATTATTTAATATTTTACTGTAAATCCCATAGTTAAACTATTTTGCAATAAACTAATATTAGTAGTATTGTTTTCTTAATTGTAGATATGACATCAAATCGCCGGCAAAACAGAAATTTTTTCGTGCAAGCAGATACCAGTCTTTCTATAGAAACAGCAGTGTTACTGCTTATTTTTCTAAATTCTAGTATAATTAGAGTTTAAATGAAAAATACATTTGAGAATCTTTGAAATTTGTAGAGCGGAGACAATTTCAAATGGACTCCTAACGCTGAAAGAATATTGCTTGAGTTGTACGATCAAGCAGTTGCCTTGAATAATTACCATTTAAAAGATTCCACACCTTTTGGTAAACAGTTTATGGTTGAAAATTTTAACCAGGAGTTCGATCTTAATATAACCTATAAGTTCTTCACAGAAAAACTTGATAACATGAAAAAAAAGTACAAGAAGTATCAATCTAATTTTGTTTTTGTTTTTTGTGTTACCAAATTTTAGGCTTTCCGTATATGTCAGTTACGATCACAAGGAGTTTTGTTTCTAAACTACGAAGAGAGAATTGAGTTGTGGAATTTGGAGAACGAGCAATTTGAAGAGTTAATAATTCAACCAGCATTGAGTTACTACAATCGGTATTTTGATAGAGGACCAGTCCAAACAGATAATGGCTTGGGGTGGAGAAATATTTGGCGTCGACTACAAGAAGATCATGCTGCTTGTCTTCAGTTACTACGAATGTCACTTGGTTGTTTCGGAACATTGTGTGATACACTAGAAACAAGTTATGGATTACAACAACCATTGAATGTAAGCATTGAAGAGAGTGTGGCCATGTTTCTACGGATATATGGACACAACGAAGTTCAAAGGGATGTTGGATTATGATTTGGACGAACTCAAGAAGCAGTGAAGAGGAAATTCTTTGAAGTGCTTAGAGCGACTGAGATACTTGCTTGTGATTATATCAACACTCCAACAAGCCAAGATCTACGTCGGATTCCCGAACGACTGCGAATGGATAGAAAATATTGGCCATATTTTAGTGGATATGTTGGAGCAATGGATGAGGTTCATGTATGTGTTAAGGTCAAACCTGAATTACAAAGAATGTATTGGAATCGACATGATAGAACATCGTTCAACATCATGGCAATATGTGACTTGAATATGTTTTTCACATATGTTTGGAATGGAGCACAAGGATCTTGTCACGATATAGTAGTTCTCACAATGGCGCAAGACAGTGATTCTGAATTTTCTTTGCCTCCGGCTGATAAGTATTATGTAGTTGATTCTGGCTATCCAAATAAACAAGGTTTTCTAGCTCCCTATAGATCTTCACGGAACATGGTTGTTCGGTACCATATGTCACAGTTCGACAATGCTAATCCTCCTCGGAATAAGCATGAACTGTTTAATCGTTGGCATGCATCTTTACGTTCTGTTATTGAGAGGACATTTGGAGTTTGGAAGAAGAAATGGAGGATTCTTTGTGAATTTTCTAGATATAATACTCATGTGCAAAAGAGAGTGGTAATGGCTACAATGGGACTACATAATTTTATCAGAATTTCAAATTTTACGGATGATGATTTTTCATAAACAATGAGACAGACCGAGAGTCGCAACACAAATTCTGAGAGTGATTTAAGTGACATGGAAACAATAGAGATAGCCGATGGAGATCTTATGGCGAATATCAGGGAAGATATTGCAAAAACATTATGGGAAAATAAAAATAATCTATATTAAAGATATTTTTTTTAACTAATGCATTGTATTTGAATTTATTTTATGTATAATTTTTTAATATAACTATGTATATTTATATTTATTGCATTAACTAATTATATTTTCTATAATGAACTAATTTTTAATAAATTTAAATTATGCAAAATTAACAAATTTAAATTTCATATAAATTATAATAAATATGTACAGTATTTTGGACTTTTTTTATCCGCTTTCACCATTCAAACATATATTTTGGACCGCTAGATCCGCTTGATCCGCATTTGGACTGCTAGATCCGCTTGCTCTGCATTTGTTCTGCTTGATCCGCCTGATTCGCACCGCCTGATCCGCTTTCTCCATTCGGACCCTATATTTACATACCCGATTTTTAATGTAATATTCTTATATTGGAATTTCCTTTAAACAAAATAAACTATTTTCAAAACTAATACATTAGATACTTATGTTAACTTTTAAAAAAAAATAGTCCACAATCCCTAGCCAATACTTGCACTACTTAGTCCCATCAAATGCTGATCATAAATACTCATACAATTATCAATCATGTATACTTAGGATACAATTCATAAACATAAATTGTTATAATATTTAATTAAACTTATAAGTATCATTTATTTGAATAATTTATCTTTCAAATATTAAAAGATATAATAAATGATAAGATAGTTCACAATCACTAAAACTTAAATTCATTTGAAAAGATAAGATAAATTTAATCAAAATTTAAATAGGAACCGAAATGATATTAAATCGTTTCGATATATGTTTTATTTTAAATATTATTATTCGCAAATCGAAAAATTTTAAAATCGAAAAATATTCAAAATATTAAAATGGAAAGGTATTTGTACAAATGCCTAGAATTGGGGTACAAATAAGCCGAAAATCCATCTGACTTATCAAATGACTCAGCATCCCAGTCAGCATATTTAACGAATAAACTAATACCATAACTCGTTAGATATGTGTACGCCTAATTTTAAAAGTTTGGGTAAGATAATTTAAATATTATTGAGTTTGAGTATGTTTAAGCACTCTTTTACATTGTAGACAGAAATTTTTGCAATAACCTGAAGTTCAAGTACTAATAAGCCGAAATGCCTGGAATTGGCATAGGAGATCAATCAGAATCTGAAAATGGAATAGAGGCCGGTTTCAGTTTCACATTGGAGCGCAGGACTTTATTTAAGTTTACTGGGCCCTCAAAATTTGGGCTATATGAATATATATCTACCAATCTATGTATTAAGCAGGCCTAAACTAAGCCCATTTCATAGAATTCCGAGACCACTCGACCCAGCCCAAGTCCCCTGTGAAATCCAAAAAGGTCACGTGGATGGATTGTAATTTTGCGACAACAAAAAAAAGAAAAGAAAAAAGAGAGAGAGAGGGAGAGAACGAATCGCATGTAAACAGAGATTAAAGGCCAATGCAATTATAATGAAGCACACAAAGAAACCCAAATTTGCTATACGAGAAATCCTTGGAATCAGATAAAGATTGCTTCATTGTTCGAAAAACATTGAAAATTATCTAAATCAATATGAATTCGAAGTTTTAGATTGATTTTATTCATATATATCTGTTGCGTGATTTAAAAAAAGAAAATTATATTACGAGTTAATGCATACGTATTTCTTTAACATGCGACAAAAATATTAAACCTAACCCTTATCAAATAAACTCAAAAAGACAAGAAGACATTTCCGTTCATTTCTCAAAATCCAAAAGATGTGTCCTAAAAATAGTAACTGACAACTTCAAGAAAATCCACGTGGAACTCTTCCAGCAGTCAAAAAGCCACGTGGCAGTATCGGCAGAAAATCTGGTACGTAATAAATAAACCCGGCCAAACAGGAGACTTTTTTGTTCTTCACTTTTAAGTCCTAAAACCTTATAAATAAATCACGATCAAACCCAAAAATAAATAAATCAGAAACA
This sequence comes from Pseudoturritis turrita, assembly GCA_900406555.1. Classification (NCBI taxonomy): domain Eukaryota; kingdom Viridiplantae; phylum Streptophyta; class Magnoliopsida; order Brassicales; family Brassicaceae; genus Pseudoturritis; species Pseudoturritis turrita. The sequence goes on from OVBL01000817.1 coordinate 92,636, forward strand.
AATAATAAAGAAAAACGAAAACATTTTTAGAAATATGGGAATTAACAAAGAGAGAAGAAGCTTGTTGGTTTCAACAGTGATGGTGTTGTTCTTCTTCAACATTCACCATCTTCAGGTTTTGAGTTGTCCTGAGCCAACGACGAACTGTACGGATCAAGACAGGAAACTATTGGAGTTTCCATTGAATCTGGAGTATCTTGAAGCTGAGTTTTTCTTGTTCGGAGCATTAGGGTTTGGTCTTGATAAAGTTGCACCAAATTTAACGATGGGAGGGCCAAGTCCTATTGGAGCTCAGAAAGCTAAACTTGATCCTTTAACAAGAGATGTTATTTTGCAATTTGCTTGGCAAGAGGTTGGTCACTTGAGGTAAAATGATTCTTTTAATTCATATATAGAGTTTTAAAACTAATAATAACAGCGTTTATAAATTATAATTTAGAGTTTTGATTGTGTGATAATTATTAGGATCAGTTTTTTTTTCGTAAAAGAAGTTGTACGCAATTTGTTTTCCTTAGTTACATAATTAGAGTATAGTTGTTTATTGTGGTTGGCTAGAAGAAATCATTTTAAAAAAAATATTAAATTTATTGATTAATACAAATTTTTATTATTAAGATATCACGATTGTAAATTATATTATAACCAAAGAAACTTAATTAAAGGAAATTTGTCACAGATTGTGGCAAACTTTATATGTTCATAAATCCATATAAAAATAATATTAAAGTGAATGATCTGTTTGATATGTTTTGTTGTGTTTAACTAGAAGATATCTACTAGGTACAACATATATGATTCGTTTCTTGTAGATTGCTATTTAGGGTATTATGAACATACCACTTACCGAGTAAAATGTGGTAGATTTGAGATTCTTTAATTTGAAGTTTTGTTTTTGTTTTTATATAAATCGCATTGACATAATCTTTATAAAAATATATCACAGGGCAATCAAGAAAACGGTGAAAGGATTTGCAAGGCCACAACTTGATTTGAGTATAAAAGCATTTGCGAAAGTGATGGATAAAGCATTTGGAAGAATATTTGTCCCACCATTTAATCCTTATGCCAATCCTTACAATTACCTCATTGCTTCTTATTTGGTCCCATACGTTGGTCTCACCGGCTACGTTGGAGCTAACCCTAAACTTCAATGTCCCGAATCAAGGAAGGTAACAAAATCTAAAATAGTACTTTTATTTCGATTGGTATTTATCTATAATCTCATCTTATAACCACCATTTACAACCTTAAGGTTTTATGAATATATTCAAAATAATTCCCTCATTGAAAAAAGATGTAATCTTTTTGTAAGAATCATGAATTACTTTTCATCACATTAAATACATTTTAGATCAAATTTCATTAATTTTGAGATGCTATTTCATAAGATTTGGCATTATATATACACACAATTCTCTCTCCGAGAGATGTCTAAAATTTCATCTAATTGAAGAAAATGATTGATTTATTCAAAGTCTTATCTTAAATAAATAGTAATTTAAACACGGTTTGCAAGAACGATATGAATCAAACACGGTTATTGATTTATTATCACATTATCAACAAACTGGTTTTGAGACGAGTTTTGTGAATTTTCACATTCTATATGCATAATGTTATACAAATATTGTTTTTTCAGTTAGTAGCAGGACTATTGGGAGTAGAATCAGGTCAAGACGCAGTGATAAGAGCAATGTTATATGCGAGGGCAACACACATAGTCCATCCTTATGGTGTCACGGTCGCGGCTTTTACGGATAGGATCTCGGATCTAAGGAACAAATTGGGAAAAGCGGGAGTGAAAGACGAGGGATTGGTCGTGCCTAAAGCCGCTGGTGCAGAAGGACAAGTGGCCGGGAATGTATTGGTCGGTAATGAGTTCTCTCTTTCGTTTGATAGAACACCGGAGGAGATTCTACGGATTGTGTATGGAAGTGGAAATGAAAGTGTTCCCGGTGGATTTTATCCTAAAGGAGCTGATGGAGAAATTGCTAAGTCTTATTTGGTTTAATAATGGTATCATTGGGAATTATGAGGTTTAGTTTTAGCTGGAGTTTAATTTCCTTTGTACTTCTTAGGATTTTGGTTATATAGAAAATGAAACAAAAAATAATTGTCGTATGAATGTAGTAAATGTTGTGATGATAATGAACTATCTTTCCATAATATAAAAAGTTTAAAGAATCTGAAAAGTATACAATAGTTATGTGAGATGAATTGCTGAACAACAAACATCAAAGGAATTCCGTAATATTAGTATATTTTTTGTCACCGTTAAAATTGCATTTAAACAACGTTTTTCATATAATCGTATTCGTGCTAAGTGTATAGTTTATCAAGTGAAGAAATTTTATTTAACTAGTAATATTTTTAGCATACAATTGTTTTTCTTCTACTTTTAGCTATATCATTTTCTGTTTTAACATCAACTATATCATCTTTAGGAAGTACACGGAGAAATAGAATTATAAAATTGTATATATATATATATATATATATATATATATATATAGTATACTTTTTAATATGTTTAATTCTCTAATACTTTGCAATAGTACACACAGGCCAAATCGAATTAATAAATTATAACTAAAGACGTAAACAGAAGATCCGAAAAAGAGAGAGAAAAGAAAATGTTATTACAAAGAAAAGATAAAAATATTCGTGAGTGTAAATACGGTAGAATCTGTATAAATAATCACTATAAATTAATAAAAAAATTTGGTTTTGGGCCAATGTAAAAAATAGCAAAATTCGATAAAATAATAATTTTTTTTTTTTGAAATTCCAATATAAAAAATAGTGTCAATAATAACTTAAATTAATAATTATGAATTTTATCCATATATATATATACATATATATCTTAGAAAATTTAGTAAAATATAATTATAGTATTGTATGTTTATATTTAAAGTTGAAATTTCGTTGGAACTAATCTATAAATTTTCTTACTGCATCAAAATTTTTTGGTGTTGTTATCTAGATCTCCTTCTAAAAATTGTGAAAAATTCTAAACGTGATAATTTTTTTATTACGCATAAATATTTTGGATAGTGTTATCTTGTTTTCAACATTATCAACGTAATTTTTCTAAACTCTGAATTTTTTAATATGTATCATTTTACTCGGATAGTCTAGTGGGCTATTAACGTCCATTCTATTACGAATTACGATAACCAAGATTATTAACTTAATGTGGAATAAGATGAATATGTAAACAATAAAATATACAAAATTTTAAATATACAAAATTTTGAATAAATAAAATTTTAAAAAAATTTGTACGAATTTTAAAGTAAACTACGTATTTTATATAAAGATATTTTACAAAAATCATGAAATAGAAAAATCTCTCTATAAATTAATAAATAATTTATTGATTAATTAATAAATTTTCAAAATCCCAAAATTATTAATTTATAGGTTAAACTATATAAAGAGAAAAAATCGTTAGTCTAGAATCAAAATGTACCCTATGATAGGGGTGGAATTATTATCCGGGATCCGAGATCCAATCCGATATCTGTTCCGATCCGCTCCGAAAATTAGGATATTCGAGGAATTCGGATCCGGATAAGGATAGTAAAATTTCGGATCTGGATCTGGATATCCTGATTTTTGTCACATACACGAAGTCCGGATATCCAAAGCCACATATCCATATACTTTTGCCACGGACCTGACGGATCCGACCCAGTCCTACCGTATGATACCATGATAAAGATATATAGTAATCATTGCCGGTTCTGAATTTTAGCAAACCGCAAGTTAGAGAAATTTTTTTTTGCATAGTTTCATTACAAATAGTCTGTTTTGTAAACAGAATCGACATTGATTTTTAGAAGACCGCAAGACTATATTTAGTTTACTTGGGTTCAGGACCGGCTATATTTAGGGTTCTTAGGGTTTATAATTTAAATTTTTGGGTTTGTGTTTAGTATTTTGGGTTTATGGTTTAGTTTTAAGAGTTTATGGTTAAGTTTTTATGGTTTAGGGTTTAGTTTTAAGAGTTTAGGATTAAGTTTTTATGGTTTAAGGTTTAGTTTTGAGGGTTTAAAGTTTAATTTTAATTTTAATTTTGTGGTAGTTTTGAAAAAATAAAACTTTTAGTGGTTTTTTTGAAAAAAAAAACTAGTAGTAATATATTTAGAACAAAAATTTATTTTGTGATATTTTTGAAAATTATTTTTTTCTACTTTTAGATATATTATTTTATGTTTTAACATCAACTATATCATTGTTAGGAAGTACAAACACAGAGAAATAGAATTATAAATTTGTATATAGTATACTTTTAATATGTTCAATTCTCTAATACTTTGCAATAGCACACATACGCCAAATCGAATTAATAAATTATAACTAAAGACGTAAAAAGAAGATCCGAAAAAAGAGAGAAGAAAAGACAATGTTAAAAGCATGTTGGTTAAATTACAAAGAAACAAAAAAACATTCGTTAGTGGAAACATAAAGAGAAAAAAATCATTAGTCTGAAATCAAAATGTACCGCATGATACCGCGATAAAGATATATTTTAATCATTTGCCGGTTCTGAATTCTAGAAAACCACAAATTAGAAAAAAAAACTTTTATATATTTTCATTAAAAATGGTCTGTTTTGTAAACATAATCGATTCTGAATTTTAAAAGACCGCAACTCTATACTTTAACTTATTTGGATTCAGGACTTGCTATGACCGTGATTAAAAAAAAAATATATATATATTATATATATACCGTGAAAAAATAAAAGTAAAATGAAGATAAGATAGAAATTTGATTCGTATCCAAATGTGAACGCTTTTGGATCCGATGGGAAAGTCAAGGCAACAACAGACATCATAATATCCAGTGACTTTTGTGTACTTGCGTTATCTTGCAAGCTTTTTGTGTACTAGTAGTAACGTATAATTCCAATCAAGCATATAAGCTTCTTCGTCATGATCTAAGCTTTGAAAAATAGGCTTGTTGCATTTTCTGGATAATAAATAGTAACCAATTAAAACCGATAAAGTATAGTTCCAATTCCTGATAGAATTTATTGGATTCAATTCAGATTTTTATCCGAACTGAGCACTCCTACATGGCTACATCGTACTACAAGAATCACAATGTCATAAGCAAGCAAAAATCAAGAAAACAAGACTAAAAACTACTCATTTTACACAACATAATGACACAGAAAACCGAAACGAAAAAAACTCTAATAAATAAAAAGCATTAGAATAGTTGGAGAAACATTCATTGGTTATTGACTCGCTAAAACAAAAAAAGAAACAGCAATACATAAAATGAAAAAAAAAAAAAAAAAAAAGCCCTACTTAAAAACTTAAAACTACTTGCTCCATAATAAACTTACATGAAACCCAACCAATGATTCAAATCTCACAACTCCCAAATTTAAAAGAAACATAAAGCTCTGTCTCTCTCTCTCTCTGGCTTTTCGTGTTGTTCGTCAGTTTTTTTTTGAAACTACCTCTTTGGAGGTCTCTCATCATCTTCATCACCACTATCTTCTTCCTCTTCTTCCGAAGCTCTCTTCCGCTTTGGAGGAGCCTCGGATTTACCAGCACCCGAGTTATCGTTCTCGTCTTCATCAATGTCTTCTTCCACACCATTCTCTTCTGGCTCAAAATCACTTGCGTCCTCTTCATCTTCAGCCCGACCAACCGGCCTCACTAGGTACTCTGTTCCAAGATCCTCCTGTGCACAATCCCATATCACAAAACCAAAACAAACATAAGATCTTCTCAGTTTCGTGCTTTAAACCAAGTTTTAGTAATCAAACAACATAAGGTCTATGAAAGGTAACTTTTTGCAAGAACCCTAAAAGAGATAGGACCACAAAGGTATTGACTTTTGCAAGAACATGAGAACCCAAAACCTAATCACTTTCTAATGAGAGACAGAAACTGAGTAAAGAGTTTACTCTGTGCCTTCCAACTTCAGACAAACACTGTGTCAGAAAGTATAAACCCTAATTTGGGGATAAAACAGGACAATTTCTAGTTAAAGTATGAAAATTTTCCAGGAAAGTTTTTAAGATTCTACCAAAAGGTGTTTTTAGGTTAAAAACAGATCCAGTCCTCCTACTAAGCTATTGAGGATTAGAAAACCCTAGATCTACAATTTCATCTCAGAGATTAAAAACCCTAAATCAATTTCAAAGAGTGAATAATAAAATAGAAACAAAAATTGAATTAATCTCAGAGAAACCATACCTCATCTTCAGCGTCTTCGTCCTCATCATCATCATCGTCGTCATCATCGTCATCACCGTCATCGTCGTCGTCATCTCCGTTTCCGTCTTCATCACCTTCCTCATCTTCGTCTTCCGCTGACTGTACAGGAGGCCCACCTAAAGACTGCAAAATCTGAACATCATCGTCGTCATCTTCCTCATCATCATCACCTTCACTTCCATCTTCATCTCCATCGACTTCTTCTTCTTCATCGTCGTCGCTACCTTCTTCTCCTCCGTCTTTAACTGGTTCCTCATCACTATCGTCGTCGCTGAGAACCACGGTTTCCTCTTTGTACTCCTTATCATCGTCAACTCCCGTCATCTTCTTCTCCGAAAACAAGCAAAGATTTTCCCGAGAAAACTCGATTTTTCCTGGAGATTTTTGTTTTCTTAGCGAAAGAGAAGGAGAGAAAAGAGAGAGAGAAGGGTTAGAAGCTTCGACCAGTACCGTCTTCGAGATTAGATCTCAACCGTTAAATCTAAATTTGACGCGGATAGGTGACGTGGCTTATGATCTGACGGTTTAAATGAGAGAACAATGTGGTTTTGATGAATAAGGGTTAAAAGATGCCGCAAGCGCCACAGCGGCGGGACAAGCCTGAATAAATTAAAAAAAATTAATCTTAATTTTTGTGTGAGAATCACACGTGCGACATGTGCGAATAATTACAAAAAAATTAAGAATATTTGTCAACGAATATTCTAGTTCCTAAAGCCGGGTAATGAGACCCAATAGGCTTTTAACTAAGGCCCAATAGATTGTAACATCGTTCAACGGATTTTTAACGACGACGCTTCATCTTTGTTAATTGTAACTAACCCGACATTTAACCAAATCCGGTTGACTCTCTATTTATTGAAATGTTCCAAATCACTAGAGATGTCAAAATGGATCTTAACCCGCAGGCCAGGACCAAATAGCTCCTCGAGGGAGCGGGTTTGGACAAAGTTTCACGTGTCCAAGTAATTGCGGGTCTTGCGGTCCATATTCGCCACGGGTCACGGGTTTTGCGGGTTAATCCACCACGGGTCACGGGTTTTGCGGGTTAACCCGCCACGGGTTGCGGGTTTGCGGTCTGAACCGCTAAAAAAATTTCTTCAATTCGGGAGTTGAAGCTCATGCGATTCTAAAGGCGATGTGATTCCGAAAGAGATGTTAATTGGTTCTGATGGAGATCCCGAAGAAGATTTCTTCGACGGGGAGTTGAAGCTCATGCGATTCCAAAGGAGATGTGATTCTGAAGGAGATTCTTTGTTTCCGAAGGAGATTCTGAAGAAGTTTTCTTCGATTTTGGGCTACTTCTCATCCATTCTCCTCCGTCGCGTTTCAAAGAAGACGCTAAGATCAACATGATTTACGGATTCTATGACGAATGCAAATGGAGATTCAACCCGCCATGCATACATAAGATCTTCTCGTCAATAAGAGCAGAGCTATCGGCAAACAATTAAAGCAGTCGGAGAATTTGGGAAAGATCCGAGAGATTCAAAGGCCTACAGAGATTCCAGACAATGGTCTTTTTGTGATTTACTTTGATTTGATCCTGATCAGAAAATGAAGGATGGTCTGATAGCGATCGAGGTATATCTTGCACGTTTGGAGCCGATGTAGTCGCTGAGTTTTTGGATAAGAATGATCTTGATCTCATTTACCGAGGTCATCATGTAAACAGACTAGAGATCAAATTTAGAATCAATTCTGCGATTTTATTTTTCGTTAGAAATGCTTGTCATTAGCTGACTTTTATGAGAACCTCTGAAGATATTGATCCGAGAGGGACGTGTTTGCAGGTAGTTGAAGATGGATATGAATTTTTCGCAAACCGGAGATTAGTCACAATATTCTCAGCTCCAAACTATGGTGGAGAGTTTGACAATGCCAGTGCATTATTGAGTGTGGACCAATCTCTCGTTTGCTCTTTTGAGATTCTGAAACCATCCCCGGCTTCTAGCAGTAATCCTCTCAAGAAGGTTCGTTTCCACCAATAAATTTAGAACCAAGAAGTCCTTCTTCTGATAATACGATTTGTTAACTAGAAATAACAGGCTAGAATAAATCGAAATCTGAATTCAATAGGGACAAACCTTTTGGACTTGTTGAGTCATGACACAAGTTTTGTTTTTTCGCAACTTCCCATCACAACATAACTCATGTTTCTCTCTATATTCTCTTTTATATGAGGTACCAAAAATGGGAAAATCTTGAAACTCAATCAAGCTTTTTCTCTTGAGATTTGGTTTCACAAGCTCAAATTAGGCATGTGCATTTCTTCAAATGTAGGTAAACTGCAATTGGAGAAGAGAACCTCAAAGGCTACTTTACTTGGTCATCAAAGAAGAAGCATCTATAAAAAAATAAAAGAGAGAGAGAGAAAACACAATAGTTGTTATCCAAATATTCTGTGTATAGTTCAGAGACATCTCTTTTCTGCTTCTAGAGAATGTAATTTTTTTTTTTTTGGTATATATGTAAATGAACATCCAGCTGCCATCTCTTTTATCATATTTTTAAACAAAACTAAAAAAAAGCAACGAGACATGTTCTATGTAAATTCAAACCCGTTAAGTAAAACAATTTGGGTTTGTTTAATAAGACATGTTTTGTCACAAAATTTACTCTCCAAATGTCTGTTCTATGTAAAAGTTAAAACCATATTTTTAAACAAAACAAAAAACACTAATGACCCGCGGGTTGGCCCGCTAACCCATTGGACCATGCGGTGCGGGTCTGGACATGTATTTAAAAACCGCAACTCGCGACGGGTCAGCCCGCACGGTTCGAAATTTTTTTGGGTCCACCAAGGGTTGTGCTACTTGGATGCGGGCTGGCCCGTCTGACATCTCTACAAATCACCACTCTCTAAAAAAAGAGCATCTTTGTGTAATAGATACTTTTAAAAATGTTATATGGAAAATGGATAATTTACTGTAGCTAATTTGGTAAATAGACACTTTGCTACTGTATCGGAGGAAGATGGAAATGACGGAAAGGGGTAAGGAGGAGAGAGAATGTGTTGTTGAGACACTCTGATCAAAAGGGGGTGTTTAATTATGGGGCCGAGCAATTGGGTCAGTTCGGTTTTGGTATAAAAAGTGGTGGTTAACTGAGGTTAGTTGGTGTACAATGCTCCGTACACCATCGTATGTGCTCCGCACACAGTTGTAATCACTAAACCACTGCCACACGCCTCATACACTAGTACACCATAGTTAAACTAACCGCCCACCAATGTCTTGTGGCTTGTTGCCTCGTCCCAACAAGATATTGGGCTTGTTGTCTCATTGGTGCTGGCTCGTCACTCGCCTGTTCAGCTAATTTGGCTCGTCGCCATTTCTCTTCGATACCGAGCCGAGAGTTGGCTCGTCGCCATTTCTCTTCGATACCGAGCTGAGAGTTGGCTCGTCGTCATTTGTCTTCGATACCGAGCCGAGAGTTGGCTCGTCGCCATTTCTCTTCGATACCGAGCTGAGAGTTGGCTCGTCGCCGTTTGTTGGTTCGCCAGCATGTTGGCTCGTCACCGTTTGTTGGTTTGCCAATATGTTGGCTCGTCACCGTTTGTTGGTTTGCCAACATGTTGACTCGTCATCGTTCGTTGGTGCCGAACCAGGGGTTGAAGCTCGTCGCCTCTACCCTCTGCTGCCGAGCCAGGGTTATAGCTGATGCTGAACCAGAAACCTATGCTTGCTTGGCTAGGATTTCCATTCATTTGGCTAGGTTTTCTCTCCATACTTAGTATTTTCAGCAGTTGATCTCGATGGGGTCAAAACCGACCCCAACAGTGTTCTTGTCTAATTCTTATTTATGGTTTAACATTCTTCATTTTGAAATAGATGTTTTGTTTAATTCACATATATGATATTTCTAATGTTTTATTTGGATATTTATAAGAGTTGTTATGAATTTTTTGTGTAATTTAGACTTTAGATCTATTTTAAAAATTTAAAATTTAAAATTTATAATCATAGTATTTCATGTGTTATACTATAATTATATATAATATATTAGTTATCTTGTAAACGCTTAGACCGTTTAAAAAATCGTTTAAGTTTTGATTAATTTTTTTAGACGCTAGACGATAAACCGCCGCTCGCTTAACACCTAACACCTAGTGCTTTATTAAACATTACTCCTACCTAAACACAAAACCGAAACTTCTTTCCTACCGAGACTTCCAACTTTTTAATGAGAAAACTGAGCCAACATTCACATGAATAATTTAGTTCAAATGTATGTTATTTTATAAACATTATTTTATTTTATTTTGGTCTTAAATAAAATAAAAATATGGATCGAAACATCCAAAATTCACAAAAAAAATACAGACGAAGTAAAGCAACAAATTTTAACAATATCAAAGTGAGAAAAAGACATACAAATCAATCATGAGTTTACATCACAATAAAAAAAAATTCATGATCGAAAAAGTTTCCATCCATCGGTGAAATCCTTAGCATATGTTTGCTTCTTCTTCCCTTCTTCCACGAATTAGGATTTTTAGGTTGATATTGTTTTTCGAAAGAGTTTCAGACAAATTGGTATCAGTAGTACCAGGACAAAAAATCATTAAGACTTTTTCTCATAAGAGACAGAACTCTTTCATTTGAGAAGATATATAGTAATTTTGAGAGTAGTTTTCAATGGAAAATAAGTTATTTGAGCAATTCGGTTAATCTCTACCTCCGTTAGAATTTTATTTTCCTTTGTTTTTTTGGGGGTGAAATTTTAGATCCAAAAAAAAAAATCGTATTTCTTGCAAAACTCTACGTGTAATACATCAGAACTAGAAAATAGATGCTTGGACTAAAATAAAGCAAAACAAAAATAAAAAATTTTGAAAAACAACAAAAAGATCGCTTACCGACATCGCCCTAAAAATACAAACGGCGGCTAAACTTTTTAAGAGAGAAGAGAGAAAAAACCCTAGATCTAAAATATATGAAGATATTATTTTAGATTCGGATAATCCGCTATTTTTGGTGAAAAATTGTTATCACTTTTAAACGAATCAGATATGGACAAAAGATTTTGTTACAAGTTAATTGTCTGATAGGAAGTATTTTCACAAATCCAGGACACTAAATCTGAAGAAGTTAAAATATTAAACCTTGAGAGCATGATAATTACAAATCTTCATTTATATAAATCAATACGTAATTTAAAGTTATTTGAACTTCTATTGCCGTTTCTTGTGATTTTTTCTAATGGATCTGATTGGTAACACAAGATAATACAATTTCTTGATGGTACAAATAGCAGTACAAAAGTAGCAGTACATTTAGAAGTAGTACAAATAGTGATAAAAGATGATAGTACAATAAAAAACGATGATATTATTTTTTGTAATATTATTTTACTGATTGGTTACACAAGAGATATGTAAGTAAGATTCGAAACCAAACAAACATATTTTGTACATTAACCAAGAGTATTTATTTACTTGTCATGAAATAGTTTAGATATTTGTTTTACCCAACAAAAACTGATTGGTTATAATTTTCGACGATTATTTTTTCTTTATCTTCTATGATGATTGAATGATTGGATTTAGGCAATGCATAATCAATACATGAAAAGGACCTCTCTTTCGTTCGGCCTAAAAAGAAACAGAAAGAAACAGAAAGAAATAAAGGAAATAAGATAAGTATAACTTTAAGAAGGATATGATTATTAGATAGCGTTAAGGAAAAGAGCGTGTTTAGTTTCAAAAAAAAAAAAAAAAGTGTGTTTTTTAAAAGTAGTTATATATTGTCAAATGAAATGTTTAAAATAACTCAAATAATTGTTTGCTTTATTTGCTTTAGACTTTTATCCTAATCTTTATAGACGATGTGAGGTCTCCACCATGTAACTCAGTAGCTCACAATCGGTACCATTATCAATTCTACGGCTGAGAAAAAGTTAGCCTCTTGATTTAATTTGGATTAAGCGTTTCTTAATTACTATACAGTGTGTGTAACACGATAACCTCGACTAGTGGATCCACATGGCGATGTTGCATACACTCAGTTCGTTGGAAAGTTGTAGAAACTTTAATACCTGGGCAACATTAATAACAACATACGTATTTTTTGGTTATTTTATCAATTGTGTAGACCATATAATTTTTGTATTTAGTTTGTCTTGAAGTAAGTGAAAAAGGTTTTATTCATTTTGTTGTAAAGTTGTGGTTTTTCTAGTGACGATTATGTAATTGATTTTAACTGATTGGAAAACCGTTTTTTACGTTACTATGTACTAGTTTATCCGTTTAAATTTGAAATGAATCAGGGGAATAGAGAGAGTAAAACTATCACAAGTTTTAAAATATATTAGCAACAAAATATTCGCCACATAAAAGTTTAGTCACTAAATAGTTTATAATATGGTCTCAGACAAAAGTAGCCGTTACTATTTTGTTGTAAATTTGTCACGACTTTATGATAGAACAATTTTTTTTTTCCTCGCAAATCAGCCTTAAATCTTCAAAAATTAACGCATTAGGTATGTTACAACTTACAATGTATTCAAGTAAGAAAACGAATTTTAGCTAGTTACTTCCCATTTCACAAAAAAAAAAAAAAAAATTTGGCTACTATATAAACTAAATTTTTACTTTTATAACTAAACTAGAAAAAATTATAAAAACACACAAAATAAATTTTGATTGGACAATATTTTTAGCATAGTATATATTAAAATTACTAAATAAATACATATATTAAAATCTTACGTGAAAGTATTAAAAAATGATACTACTTTCTTTCTTTTAAACTGGGGAATAATAAGGGATTTTGGTAAAGGCACCATCAATTCAATTATATATATATATCAAGACGTGCACTATACAGGCAAATCAACACACTCAGAGATACATATTTATATAACTGTTCCTCCTTAAAATCGTGAAATTAAAGCAAAGAATATGAAGAAGATGAAGATGATGATGATGATGATGATGATGATGATGATGATGGCGACTGAGGCAACTGCAAGTATGATAGAGCAGACATGCAAAGAAACACAAGATTTCAATCTATGTGTCTCTCTCCTCAACTCCGATCCACGTGGCTCCTCCGCCGACACCTCTGGCCTCGTTCTCATCCTCGTCGACAAAATCAAGGTTTTTTTTTCCTTGCCGATCTAGTTGTTTCCATATATATCCAATTATTTCGACTTAAATTAATTTTTTATATTGGTTTTATAAAAAAATCTACTATATTATTAAGATTTCCCTTTCAGTATAGTTTAAGGGCTTGACTGGTTAAATTATGAGTTTTTTGTGTGTTGCGAACTTCGGTAACTTGAATAAATCAAAATTCCGAGGCAATTTTTGTATAAAACACAAATTTACGGGATTGTTTAATAAATTTATAAATTTGTTACAAATTTACCTATTTTTGCTATTTACTTTAAGATTAAGTTATTATATTATTTAATATTGATTTCATCTCTTAAGATTCTCTCCATTTCAGTATAGTATAAGCTTCGTTACTATACCACCAATTATGAGACTTTTTTTATTCCCTCGTATAAGGGGTGATTTTGATAAATCAAAATTTTGAGGTTGTTTCTATATAAAACACAAACCTACGGGGTTGTTTATAAAGTTATACTTTTTTTGATAAAAATAAAGTTATACTTTTGTTTTAAATTTTATGATTCCCTCAGTTTCATTGTAGTATATAAGCTTTGTTACTATACCACCAATTATTAGACTTTAAAAAAAAACTGTAACAAGGGGTGGTTTTTGATAATAAGAATTTATTGGTTGTTTTTGTTTAAAACTCAAACCTACGGGTTTTTTTTAATATAAATTTTATAGGTTTTTGTGTTTTCATGTCTTACGATTCCTTTCAGTTACTATCCGACCAATTATGAGATTCTCTAGAATAACGGGTGGTTTCAATAAATACAAAATACAAGGTTGTTTCTGTATAAAACACAAACTTACGAGGTTATTTTGTAAATATATAATTTTGCAGGGGCTGGCGATAAAGACCTTAAATGAGATCAACGGTCTATATAAAAAGAGACCGGAATTGAAACGACCATTGGACGAATGTAGTCGGAGATACAAAACGATCTTAAACGCCGATGTGCCCGAAGCCATTGAAGCTATCTCTAAAGGAGTACCGAAATTCGGCGAAGATGGTGTGATCGACGCCGGCGTCGAAGCTTCCGTTTGTGAAAAAGGGTTTAAAGGGAAATCTCCGTTAACTAGTTTGACCAAATCAATGCAAAAAATCTCTAATGTCACTAGAGCCATTGTGAGATTGTTGCTTTGAATACTGTTTATGTTTTTATACAAGCATGTGTGTTTATCGGTGTTGATGCGATTTTATACTTCATAAAAATAAAAATTAAACAACTAAAGAATCTCATGGATATCGTAGTTTCTTGTTATTATGCTAGATGTAAGAAAAAACAAATTTTTATAAAGTTCTACAAAAAAATTTTGGTTTGATGTTTAGCATATGTTAATAATATTAATAATATGTTAATAATATTTTGGTTTGATGTTTAGCATCTCCTTAGTTTGTTTGATTTCACCGAGAAACTTGATAGCTTTCGCGTAAAATCCACATTCATACGTGTAAATAGCTAAATGTATGGCTACCTCTTCTTATTGTAGCAAGAGAACATTGGGATACCAAATCTTATGAAAGATATACTTGAAACAATGCTCCCAAGACTGCAAATTAGAACGATTAGTGATCTTTATTCGTGTCATCTTTTAACACGTGCGAGGGAGCAGTCGAACAGACTCCGACTTGAATATAAAAATTTCTTAAGGAAATTTTTAACTATATATATGAATTAGAGCCTATACTTTTTGAAAAATTATTTGACCATATTAAATAAACGTTTAATAAAAAATTGGAACATGATCTACCAATAGTTTGAGACGGCCGCAGGACTCTACTCTATCTATACCAACACACGACATTTATGAAAAAAAAAAAACTACAACACACGTACGACGTTTTGAAAACATTAAAGGATTTTCTCATAATAAGCTAATGAATAGAACCTTTCAAAACCAGACTCCTCTCTAGAAAAGACCATTCAGAAAAACTATACATGAAAACGAAGTCCATTGCTTCCAACCATATATATATATATATATAGAGACAACTATTCACGTGGACGGCGGTTGGACTCACGATTGCGATTGTGGTTCGTTTGCTGAAGAAGTTGGTAAGATCAAGTGGTCATGGCATGGTGTTTATGGACGAGTCGTAAACGCCCAATTCAGATTGGGAGATGATCGAATAAAACATCAAAAGTGGAAAGTGTTATATATAGTGTGACTAATGAGTGAAATGGATAAATAAGTAATCAGGTGATGTTTTATGCAAGCTTAGACTTGCGCTTCAGTGTGTAAAATGCTTTCTGGCTAAGTGACAGGCACATAGAGAAATATCACACAGACGGGTTTGATTCTTATCTCTACAAAACTGTGTCTCTAAAATGTATTAAACTGAACAAGCGAAAGGATTCACATGACAATCACACATTTCTTTCTATCTTTTTACTTCCCAAAAAAGGAACTCTTGGTTTATTTTCTCACCGAAGGAAAAACCAATGGGTGGTGGCCTAGTGGTAACACAAGGGGGTTGGTTTCCTTGTGCCTCGGGTTTAAACCTCATTGAGATGGATGGTTATTCTTTAAATCGGAATATCTAAAGTTTGACTCCGAATACCGGAAAAATTATGTTCGGCCCGGAACTCTCACGGTTTATCCCAAAAAAAAAAGCATAGAAGGAAAACTATGTAAGAATCAAAGGAAAACTATGTATTTCTAAGTACAATCTGTCTGGTAAGTGGAGAAACTCAGTCACAAAATGGACTTGGTGCTTCTTTTAGATCAAGGTGAAGGCTATAGTCCATGATCTTCTTGCACAAATTCCTCACCTACACAATTCACAGAGAATCTTATAAACCTGAGAGCAAGTTCCCAAACGTGGAGCCATTGGTTGGATTAAAGAATTAATTGGTTTGAAGCTTATAGAACCAAAATCAAAACCCAAGTTTAATTGGTTGGAATGCAAAGAAGCAAACCAAACCTAAGGAAACATCCTGCTTTGGATTCATCTATGGGAGAAAAACAATAAGCCTATGCATTTGATTAAAAACCAGCGTAAATATATTTTATGGACTTGTGTGTTGTATTATCTGGAAAGTTTGATGGATGAGAAGGGGAAGAAGCTTTTATGACCATAACTTTACCTGGTGTTTTTAACTGGTCCTCAAGTAATGGTCTCAGATAACCGTGGCTTGGGTGCGGATTCTGTAGGATAATTACATAAAAGAGTATTTTATTTTTATTTTTGGGTGTCTGAAACAGAGTTTCTTCGTAGAAGGAAAGCGGGTTTGAGATCTACTTATAGCCCCTGAAAAGAGTGGATCATGATCATTGGTCCCTTCTGGATTTACACTAGAAGTTTATATTTTCTTGTCCTTGGGGTTGTTTTGGTCTTCATATGTGTTTTGTCTTGTTGTGAGGCTCTTTAGAAAGTTTTGGCTCGTATGACATGCAATAGAGAGACATCCGTCTGTGTTGAAAAAATAGAGAATCCAGTTTTCTCTCCCCTTTTCTTTCTTCTATAGCTTATCATTAGAGCGCAGGCTCAGTGTAGTCATATTAACATCATCTCCATCCATAATAAACATCTTCCACCGGTTTGCTTTCCAATAAAACCCCACGACCATGTGTTTGTAAACGATATGCGGTTTGTGAAAAAAATAGTGAGTCTCGGTTTGCATCTTGATCAATGCAGAAAACAAGTTCTTGCGCCCATGGGACTGTCGAGAAAATGTTGCCGTTTTGCAAAGTTGGGATTCCAATCTCAATGTCTCTGCTTCTTAATATGAGGCAGGCGACACACGTCGTATCCCAATGGTTTCCAAGGCAGTGGAAACCTGGGTAAAAGAAATGGTGTGTTCATTCAGAATATTGTTAACAATTACAAATAAAATAAAGATAGAATATTATTGAAATATTTTTTTTGAAGTAAAATATGATGCAAACGATTGGAGAAAATCCTATTATGAAGAAACCTCATTTTGAAGAAAAAATGAAGATACCCTAATTGATTAAGTTGTAAAAGAGAAATTATGTGCAGATTCGGTTCAATCAATGAAAAATTGATACACAATATTAGTCACAACTGTTCATCAAATGTAAGAATTTTGAATACAAAACAAAGCATGAGCCATAAAGAAGGAGAATCAGCAAAAGATACAAATAAGAAAAGGGAAATACCTTGAAAAATATCCTAACTAAATTATTTATATCAGAAAAATACACAGATTTTTATGATTTTCCAAAAAATACCTCAACTAAATAAAATTATCCGTTTAATACACAGATTTTCAAAATTAGAAAGTTTTACACTTTTGGATTAACGGAAGTGACATCCGTTAACGGAACATAAAACACCGTTAGTTTAATTAAGGGAAAAACCCTGAAAAATACCCAACTAAATTATTTCTGCCAGAAAAATACACGGATTTTTATGATTCTCCAAAAAATACCTCAACTAAATAAGTGCTCTCATCGGTAAAGGACACAATTATATCGTGTGAGAAGAAATACAAGGAGCTCGTCAATGCCAATGCACAAGTAAGAGGTTTTTTTTTTTTTTTATTCTAGATGGTTTATGTTCTGTTTCACTGATATTGTTCTGTTTTTGATATATACAGTGAGGAGAATGAAGACCATTGAAGACTAGAAGACTTATGACCAATTCAGTCTTCCGAAAATGGATTAATGATGATGATGAGGATGAGCTGGAGAGACAATGTAGGGGTTAATGATGTTAACTTCCGTTAATCCAAAAGTATAAAACTTTCAAAGTTTGAAAGTCTGTGTATTAAATGGACTATTTTATTTAGTTGAAGTATTTTTGGAAAATCATAAAAGTTCGTATATTTTTCTGGCAGAAATAATTTAGTTGAGGTATTTTTTAGAATTTTTTTCTTAATTAAACTCGATTTTAAATAGTTGAGATATTTTTTGAAAAATCATAAAAGTCTATATATTTTTCTGGTATAAATAATTTAGTTGGAATATTTTTCAAAAACTTTCCCATAAAAATACAATCATTAATCAATTGCTCTCGAAAAAGTACATTTTGTCTGGTGCTTTCTTTAGTAGAGTCTTATTTTCTTTATTTTTACTTGGAATCTTGGCTTAGACATCGTAGTTTGTGTAGTGAAACATACATATCAATGTGTTGAATTAAACCAATATGATCTCGACGGAAAAAAAAAAAAAAACCAATATGATCTCAATCGAATAAAAAAACGTTATCCAAAAATGAATTCAGTTTTTAATATGGTCAAAATGGTAATATTTTGTATATTTTAAAATCGAAAACGCAACGATCTAAATAAAAAGGATTTGAGACAAAACTTAAATTTTTATGAAAAATATAAATATATTTGATTAAATCTCAATCGAAACCAAAATCTTACTAATGTCAATGACTTTAAGTTTAGAGCAATAGGAAAAGATGATGGTTTGAGTACACAAAATAGTGGTGTTATGTAAATGCTAATACAGTGAGTTATGCAAACTCTCGTGATCAGAACCCCAAAGCAGAAGATTAGCTTATTATGGGAAGCTAGTAGAAGTGATTGAATTTAACTAGGGCTGGCGTTCTATTTTCCACGATAACTATCATATAATCATATATACTGCCCAAATTAATACCTCTTTATATATTTCCCCGAAAAAAAAATTTAAATCTAAATTTCCCCGATTTAAAAGTTAAAATATTTAATTATACACAAATATCGGTTTTATTAGTTTATGACCTAAACCGATATCAAACCATTTAAAACCAAATTAAACCAATACCAAACCACATAAAACATTAAACTAAATTTAAAATACTAAACTGGTGTTTGATTCCTAAACCACATCTTATTCTTCTTCTTGATCGTCATCATCTTCGTCTTCTCAAGATCACCAACAGAGCCAACAAGAAGACCAGAGTGTGATGGTGGGTGAGACCTAGTGGACCACTGTCGTTTCATCTCACCAGAATCGGACCACCGCAAACGGAGAATTCGGATTCGCTTCAGCAATTAGGTTGGAAATTAGCTCAATTTGCTCAAGTCATAGGTGTATAATTCGAATTCAAAGGTTTAGCAGCAGAGAGTTTATCGGATCTGGAATCCGAAATGTTCGAATCCAGACCCGAATGAAAAACCCGAGTTGTCAATTCGGTATTCGAGTTTCACCGGCTTTTAGCACGATCCGGCTCAATCGAGAAGCTTCTCGCCACCGTCAAAGCTTCTCGCCTACAGAGCAGGCTTGCCCAGCCTTCGCTAAGAATGTGTACCTACTCCAGTTCGACACAATTTAGCCGGATCGTACGGAACCGTCTCTGCCTCGATTCATCGACCACGAGATCCATGAGTTTTCCTCCGTCTGGCTCGATTAGCCCCGATTTGAC
This sequence comes from Pseudoturritis turrita, assembly GCA_900406555.1. Classification (NCBI taxonomy): domain Eukaryota; kingdom Viridiplantae; phylum Streptophyta; class Magnoliopsida; order Brassicales; family Brassicaceae; genus Pseudoturritis; species Pseudoturritis turrita. The sequence continues at coordinate 112,329 of OVBL01000817.1, forward strand.
GACGGTGAGACCGCGGCGGGAAACAGCTCGACGTCGAGGAGAGACGATGAAGGCGTAGGATCCATGGGCATAACGGGAAACACCATGGTTATGGATTGGTAAAGCTTGAAAAGGAGATTCGGAGAAGACGATGGCTGTTGAATTTCTCGATTTGGGTTTTTTTTTTTTTTTTTTTTTTAAATTTAAATTATGGTTTGGTTATTGTGCTTTAATCCGGTTTAATCCGATTTACTATTATTTTTAGTGGTTAATATATAATTTCAAAACAGTAAACCAATTAAAACCATGTCTATGGGTTCTTAGGTTTCGAATTATGTTTTTAGAGTGATATAGATTTTTAACTTTTAAATCGGGGAGATTTAGGTTTAGAACTTTTTTTCGGGGAGATATATAAAAAGGTATTAGTTTGGGCAGTATATATGATTATATGATAGTTTTCGTGGGGAAATAGAATGTCAGCCCAAAAATTATGGGACTTTTAAAGTTGTGCTTTTCAAGTGTAAATGGACTGATACTCGCAATAATCGAGGATATAAACATGATGTTTATGGTCATAGTATGGTGAATTTTTCACGTTTGTTACACACGGAGGATGAAGATGAAGACGAGTCATATGTCCTGGCTTCTCAAGCGAAAATGGTGTACTATGTAGAAAATCCATGCGAAAAATGGTGGAATGTTGCTGTGCATGTCCAGCCTAGAGACTTATGACATGGGAGACTCTAGTTTCTGAGAATAATGTTTTGGAGAGTCAAATGTTAATAGTCCTTATAGTTCAGGTTATCTAATAATTACTGCATATATTACAAAATCCTACTATATCTTTTTGACTTGATTGTGTAACACATTTTTTCCAGTACTAAATAACTTTATATTCTTTTTCATGTGTAGAGTTATGAATTTCACAGATTCGGATACGCAACCGCCTGGGGACGCACCGTTCAATGAGCCAGAGTACAATGGTCCACTTGAACTTGCTCTAGAGTGTAACAGTTTCAAATAGAAAGTACAAGTCATAGGTGATGTTATATAAAGTAAATTTCATAATGCCATGGTAAAAGCGCTTTTTCTACTCCTCATCTCGCACCTAGTTCAATTATCCATGTTGCTCCACTTTTAAAAATATCATCTTTCTTACTCAAGTGTTTTTTTCATTGTGATGGTCTATCATTGTCTCTTAATGTTTTCATTGGCACGTACTATTGTTATATGGCTCTGAATATTTTAATTATTTATTGGTTTTATAACTAAAGCAATGTTTGATTATGAAACAGATGCAAATGGAGAAATAGAAGAACAAATATTGACAACTAAAGATATTTGGAAGTTGTGAAACCGCAAAGTAATCGTCCATTTTGATGAAGATTGTGGCCAACCAGATGAAGATTCTGGAGGTTTATTGGGATCATGGTTAGGCCAGCTAAGCAATGATGTTAACTTGTTACCTATTGACTACACCGATTGGAGGTTATATCCTCCTCATAGGAAAGATAGGACTTGGGAAGTGATTCAGGTAACAACATTCACTATTACTCTTGCAGTATATTTGATGGTTTTTGTTTATCTAAGTGGTCTTCTCGGGTAACTTCGAATCATTGTTTCTTTGAGGCATAAGTTATAAAAAATCTTATTCCTTATACAGATAAAATTTCGGTTTGATAATCCGGAGACAAGGAAGGACTATGTGCTAAGTGTATTGGGGAACAGATGCAAGGATCTTAAAGGTCGTATTTGGAAGATGTACAAGCGGAATGACTGAATTGAAACAATGTTGAATCGTCCCACCATGGTTCCAGATGATCAATGGCGTAACTTTGTTTCCGTGAGATTCACTGAAAAGTGGAAGGTATAGTTTATATAATGAATATATTATATACATATATCAAAGGATTTAAAAATAACTTTCTGGTTATATATATATCAAATTTCAGAAAATGCGAGAACGGAATATCAATAACCAAAAGAAGAATATTATGCCACATCTATGCGGAAGAAAAAGTTTTGCGAGGAAACGACGTGACACTGTTAGTAACTTATTTTGCATGATTTGTTGATTCTTAAACCTATTTCCTGCTTCATGCTAATTATAGATATTTTTAGGTAATTTCTTCACGTTAATCATTTTTTTCATGTTTCTTTAGAAAAATAAGACAGGAAAAACACTTTGTAGAGCTGAATTTTTCATCACAAGTCGCATGAAATCTGATGGAAGTTTTGTCTGTGAGAAGGCAAAAAGTCGTGCGGTTAGTATTTTTATTAAAAAATATATATAGCTAATGTTTATAATATTGATGGTTATGGTTGTTTATATGTTGATTAAACATTTTAGGATGCACTCACACTTTTGATGAGTCAAAATTCTTCAGATGTAAGGTCAAACAATATCACTGCAAGTTTGGATGATGAATATTCCAAAGTGTTTGGTCCAGAGTGATCAGGACAAGTCTGTTGTGTCAGGACGTGGACCCACACCTTCAAAACTATTGAAATTGTTTAATGCTCCACTATTAGATACATCAAATTCTGGTAATCAATTAACTTTTCATATGATACTAGTTCTTGTTATTGTTTACTAATTTTTACTATATATATAGACCACTGGATTAGTGCCAAATTTAGCTGGTGTTTTATCGAACTTGGCCAATCAACCAAATTTTGCTGCTGTTTTATCGAACTTGGCCAATCAACAAAATTCCCAGGTACATTTATAAACACTTTACGATGTCTTCACTTATATGATTCCATACATAATCTTTTTATCTTGTAATATCATATCTAATATCAGTAGAGGTGTTGAGAAATGAGAAAAAGAAGGTCTAACATAATTTATTGTAAAATTTTGTTTACAGGCAACGGAAAACGGAGGAACTGAAAATCAAAACATGGGCACTTCTGTTAGGTTTACAAGATTGGTTTGATTATTAGTAGCTATAGTTTTTCTTTTATTGACTACGTACGTGCTTTGTTTAGACCTTTTTTTACATTTAAGTAGGTTTTCTATTTGATACATCATACACTATTTGTATTTTTATTTCTTTTTAAATTCTATTTTTTATTTGCGTATATAATTTTTAAATCATTAAATGAAAAAAAAAATATTTTAATTATAGAAGTGATGCCGTGAGCATTAATGACAAGCATATTAAGTGATACAACATTAGTATATTAACATCAATTAGAGTAAGTGAAACAAATATTTTAACGATGTGCAAACGTTATAAGTATTAATATCAATTGTAACAAACCGATACAATTATTTTCATCACTTACAAGAATTGATGCTAATCTTAACATCACATATTTTAATTGACATAAATAGTACCATCATTTGTGAAAACCGACACAAATTATTTACATCGGTTACGGCAATCATTGCAAATATATACATCAGTTATGGCAAACGTCACAAATATTTACATCATTTCGAGTAACTGACGCATAATAGTATCGTTTACTATAACCGATGGAAATATTTATATCGATCGCTTTAATTGACACATTAATTTGCATCATCACTTTCGGAATCGTAAGTGATGGTAATACATTTGTATCATTCAATAACCGATGTAAACATAGAAAATAAGTGATGCTATACACCTTGTTTGTGCAAAATTTAACCGGTTCGAATGGAAAACAGTTCTATGGAATGACGAGAAGAGATTAGCTTTATTGATTAATGAGTTTCGATATGAGTTACAAATAATCAATAAAGAAATCGTGAAAAGATGATCTTATCGATCGTTCGTCGCTCGTCGTGAGCACTGTCAGAATCTTTGTCGCTCGTCGTTGAAGAGCGGCAAAAGTTTTGCCAGTTAGGATTTTTTTGTGTTTTTCTCTGATCCCCTGTCCTTATGTTGGGATCCTCTTATTTATAGATTTTGTAAACTCTAATCCTTGTTGGACTGGGCCTCGTCTGTCGCTGGTCCATCCTAATTATTTTAGGAGTAGGACGCTATGTCGGTCATTCGCCATATTTCCCTTAGAAATAGGAATATGCTAAGTCGGTCGCTGTGCTAAACCGTTGGTCGCTGGTTGATGCATAAACCAAACCTCGTCGCTGCTCAAGACCTTTTTTCAGTGCTCATCACTCGTCGTTCTCTCGACTGCAATGACATGGCCAGTGCCATGAACTGTGACTTCATATTCATTGTCAACTGCCAAAAACCTTATGTAGCGAGGAATTAGCAGCGACTGACTGAGCAAGTTATCAATCAGCTTATCCTCTAATTTATGAATTGGAGTTTTTGCAGTGACGGGCTGATGAATTTATTTCACCTAACACACCTCTTTTTTTGTAGTGATACTTTATCGATATTAGTTTGGTAACTATTACTTCTTTAAGCATAAACTTTCCAATTGAACACTCTTTACATGTATAGTAAAACAACCATGTACATAGATCGAAATGAGTTTGAAAGACATACAGCTGATCCCATGGAGGTGTGGTGAAGATGTTTTCATCATGCATAAAATGAGAGAATATAGAAACTAACACTACTTCAGATTATGATCAGAGAGAAAATGACGGGGCTGTGAGCCAATTTCTGTGAAAATGGAAATGAATCCTTGGAGACTTCCTGATACTCTCTCTGAAAGCCTTCAGGTCTACGAGAATATACACAGAGCAAGAAAAATAAAGTTGCAACAAACTCGTACAATAGTAGGAATCGATTTAGAAAAGAAGGAGAAAAACATAAGTTTAAAGATGTGATGTTAATGTGTTTCCAGAATTGATCAGGAAAGAAGAATAATAGAGTACTAGGGTTCCAGATGCTCTATGGTTATATGAAGAAAGTATAAGACGAAGTCAAGAAGCTGGTGAATAATCTTTTATCTTTTATCTCATGGAAGTAATATATTCTATCATGAGATGGTGCTGCTAATATGTATATACATATATGTTTCTTGAAGAAGAACATGTCAATGATCACTTCCAGGAAAAGGAATATGTCGAACAAGAGTAGAAGGAGAACGAGGATGAGAAACTGGAGATTGTTCATGATGTTGGTGCTGGTTGGAAGATGACCCATGGATTCAGGCTCAGTCCGGAGGGCATTCCTATGAAACATATATATGTGACTTCAGATTTTCTAGGATCCATTATATATATATATATATATTGCTTTTTAGTTTTGACGTGGAAAAAAAGATATGTTGGAGAATGGTGGGGTCATTCGAGAAATAAAATGTTAAATAATTAATACCTATTTCTTTTATATTTGTAGGAGAAAAAAAAGAATTGGAAAGGTAAAATACTTGTATTTTTTAGTTTTTGTAATAAATTGATACACTTTTTAGTTTTTTTAGTTTTCGTAATAAATTGATACACTTTATTAGTTTTCGGATATTGTATTTTTTTAGTTTTATTTGCAAACTTGAATTTTTTTTGTAGAATTTTATGTTGCCATTTTATAGGGCCCCAATTTTTAATTTCATATTAGGCCTCAAATATCTCAGGACCAACCTTACATGGATTTGCCACTAGAATTATGCACATTACAAAGCATAACAAAGAGGATTTGCCACTAGAGGTTGCATCTGTCAAACACAGAGACTCCAGAGCATAATGCTGGTTGCTGGTTGGAAGGTGACTCAAGGAGGTTTGGCACCTTGGGATCGCAAGATATACATGTTCATTAAAGTACATCATCATCCAATGATAAAATCAATCGGTTTATGTTTTAACGCGCAACTCCAATCGTAGGAATCGCAAAAACCAGATTTCAGAAAAGCGAACTAAGGAAGAGATTAAACGATAAATGAAAACAGATACATAAGGCGAGATATGATCTCTATCCTTAATTCATAAAATCTCCCACGAGCCACGTGCCGAACAAGCGGCGGTAGCGCACGTGTGGCTTAGCCATCTCTCTTTCTATGTGCACACTTTTGATATTAGAAGTGTGTTCACTCTTTTATATATTACATGATTTTACTTAATGTAAGCAATGTGGGACAAATGTATTTTATTAACTTAGTCTTTTAAGTGGAATTCACTTATAGCCGAAATTGGTTTTATCATTAGATCATTTCTCATTCACATAAAACCAATTTAATCTTATCAACTATTATGTTCAGTTACCCGCAATCACAATCGCAATGGCCATTGAAAACACAACCGCAAGAGTGGCGTCAAGTGAACTTAAGAAGAAGAAGAAAAACTATAACGATGCATAAGATTATGGTGAAAAGTGTGGCCAAGACATATATTGTCAAGATTCGAAACATCTTTGTAATACCGAAAACGCATAATCAGAACTGAAAACTCGGTTCGGTATAATTTCAATAAAATCCACCGGTCCAACCTCCATCAAATTGGATAAGTACGTTTTTAACATTCGGACCAAAAAATCAAAATTCCCAGCAGAACTATTAATCTCATCTTCAGTTTCTCTCTTGATTCCCCATTTCTAGGGTTCCAAATCCTTTCGATTGGAATTGCAATTTTCCTGGATTTCCCCCCCAATTTCGTCAAGCTGGATAGGCACAGAGGGGATCGCCATCGGAGTGGCGGCTACGAGGATTCCTACCATAACCACCACCGTGGTCATCCAAGAGGTCCGCCTCGTTACTCAGTTTCACCTTCCATGACACGCTTCGAAGAAGATGATGAAGCTTTTAGCCGCCGTCGTCGTCGGGGAAACAGCCCTAGTAGTTATCGAGTTGGAGGCGGTGACGGTGGTGGTCGACGTTGGGAAGGTGATAGTCCTACGGATCGTGATTTTCCCGGAGAAGGCATTGGAGGAGGAGGTTTCCGGCCGATGAACGGTCCTCCAGGTAGAGTAGATTTTCAGCCGATGGGTCCTCGCGATGGTGGAAGTTTTCGCCCTATGGGTTTTGCCTTCGAGGGAGGTTTTCGTCCTATGGGTCTTAACGGCGGCGTAGGAGTTGAAGGGACGCGGCCCATTGTTGGAGCTGGTGGAGGAAGAGGAGGATTTCGGCCTAGCGGACCCGTGAAGTTTCCGCCATCGGAAAACCTAGATGGAGGGAGATTTATCGGTGATTCTGATTATTCTGTAAGACCGACTCCACCACCGCCTGTGCAACAGCGTCTTTCCGGTCAGAAAAGAGGGCATCCTCTCTCGGAGAATGACAGCTTTACTGGAACTGGTAAGCGTGGGTTTACTCTTCCTGCCATGTCTCTTTATTCTTGCAATCTTAGGGTTCCTAGGATCTCTTGTTTTTGTGCGAATCAAAGATTGGAGTAAAGGTAATCTAGTTGTCATGTGACTCGATTGTTGAAGGTGTTTCATTTGATCTTTCCATTTTCATTTGTATGTGATAATCAGAACTATTTCCCATCCTCTTAAGTAAACATCCTTAGCTGGTAATTTGTTTGGCAGATGCTTCTGATCGTAGCAGTATCGTGAAGCTTTTTGTTGGCTCCGTTCCAAGGACAGCTATAGAAGAAGAAGTGAGTTAATCTGGAATTTTTTCTAATTTTTTTCCTTCTCAATATATGGACATTGTTGAGATACTTTAGACCACGAATCTCGTAGACTCTTTTCATACCTAGGCCGTTCTTGTTGCGACTTTTAACTTTTTGAATTCCTCTCTGTTGGTTTTTACATCCCAGGTCCGTCCCTTTTTTGAACAACATGGAAATGTACTTGAGGTTGCTTTGATCAAGGACAAGAGAACTGGACAGCAGCAAGGTATGTTTATCTCCATTTTAGTAGGAAATAGTTGTGATTTGTACTTTTTTAAATTTCAGGTCTCCTGAAAAGGCTGATGGGAAGCAACCACAGTCTCATCATTGGCCTCCATTTGTTTGCAACCATTTTCGGGCTTAATGCTTATGCTTGCGAGCGTCTTATCTGTGTTCGGTTCTGTCACAGAAGAAGGCTACCTGTATAGCTTCCTAAGAAAGGGTTTTTGTCTTGACATTGGACAAGTAGGTTGTGCTACTTGTGTCTATCCTAGAACTTTAGATATGTGTTGAAAAGTGTAGCAAACTTTTTGAGTGTGTTTTAGAGTTGGAGTTAATGTACAGAAAATTGAAAAGATGTTTTGTTGTTGCCTTTATAGTGGGTATTGGTTTAAAGAGCTTCGTATTTTCCTCTTCTATTGAATTCCATCTTTCTTTACTCTTCCATCGATGGATTGAAAATGTTGTGTATGGTCGTGACAGGATGAATGTATTTTTAGGTGGGTAGTTTGACAAGGTTCAAAAGATTGTTTGTCTGATTTGCCACCCCTGCTGGTCAAGATTTGGCCTGTCTTTAGTATTTATATCATGTCGGCTGTTTAACGCCTTCATTTTCTTTGATATCCACTTTTGGATGTTCCGTCTCTATTAGTTGATGATGGAATCCCTAGTACCTTTTTGGATGCTTGATGCTGAATGGATGCTTTCTCTCTCTTTTTTTGTTTGTGGATGCTCTGATGAACTATCATGACTGTTTTCCTTTTCCCTCTCTTTGAATGGCCTGAGATGTTGATTTGTTGTATGTTCTTCCCTTTCTATTGCTTGGATGGCTTGTGATGTGATATACCATCTCCCGTTATAGATGAATGAATGAATGTTTCGTTGAGTAGCTCATATGTTTCTGCGTGGGGTTTCTATATGGTGATCCTAGCACTGCTGATCGATATTTATGTGGTAGAGATTCTGTTGATATATTTTGTTTGTATGCTCCCTTTTCACCAACCAAGCCTTTGAGTTTGGTTCTGTTTTTTTCTTAGTGGTCTTATCCTCATTATTGAGATTCCTCTTTTACAATTCCGTCAAGTTCTGTCTTATTTTGTCAGTGTGCAGATGGTTTATGACGTAATTGTGTGTGTATTGCATACTTGTATCTATAACTGCTAGACCTTTGTGGCTGGCATAGCAAGTGCATTCGAATTTTGGTAACATATAACTTTTACTCATTGTTCTCATTATCACAGCATGAATGCAGTAGATTCATACAACTCTTTCGTCAGTTTTGTGAAATGTTAGGTGGTGCGAACATATGGAAGGCAAATGATTGCTTTAATTTCTTAGAATAGTTTCATATGTTAAATACTTCATATTGACTCTCACTCGCTCTTGCTGGATCGATCAGCTTCAGGCAGTTAATTATGTATTACATGAAGCAAGGCTATATCTTTTCTAAATTGCAACTCTTTACGTTTCATCATGGTTTTGTGGACCTATGGGTCTTAAGTTTGGCTCAGCGACATCCATACCCATAACTGTACTTTATATTGTGAAAACTAAAGTTTTTAAATGCGTGATGTATGTGACGGAAATGTGATATGTGATTTTGGTTTTATTTAGATTATCTGTTACTTAGCAATGATTGAAATTTCTTACATGTTGAATCCTTTACCTTGGTCTTGTAGTCATGTTTTATGTTGGTATTATATTGTGTACATTTTTCTACATTTTCTTCCAATGCATGGATTTTGTATGCACAAACTCAGCCACCATTTGTCTGAAATGCTCTCTTGTAGATGTGTTATTTTTAAAATATATATATATATATATTTTTTTGGAATATGCTCCATTAGAAAACATTAGATTACTCTGTCCAACAACTTTACTCCAATTATATAAATGGAGGCTGTCAGGACATGTCTTTTGATTTTCCTGCTAAACTTGCGTATTTTGAGTTCTGCCATTTATTTCTTCAAGATTGCGTACATTTGTAATGCTAGTACCTCTTGATGTTGATAGAGGGGAAACGTGAACCTTGAACAGACAGCTTAAGTATCAGTCTTTAATGCAGGCTGTTGTTTTGTAAAATATGCAACTTCTGAAGATGCGGATAGAGCCATTAAAGCATTGCACAATCAGATCACTCTTCCTGGGGTAATTACCACTGATGCTTTCTCTTATCAAGAACAGGAAACTACAGCTTGTTTCACATCTAAAATTTGTTTGATTTCCAGGGAACTGGTCCTGTTCAAGTTCGATATGCTGATGGTGAGAGAGAACGGATAGGTAATCAACTTCCGGGATTAAGATTGTATCTTAACGTGGCCTTCATTACGCTGTATAAATTCAAATTACAAGAATTGAGATAATGTGGGAAAAAATGATATGGATCCTATTTTTTTGTCTTTGCCTCACTCTCAAGTCTCAACTGATTTAGTTCCCTTCTTCTGAAGGTGCGCTAGAGTTTAAGCTTTTTGTTGGTTCACTAAACAAGCAAGCGGCTGAAAAAGAAGTTGAGGAGGTATGTCTCGTACCCTACCTTTTGATGAAAGTCATTACGTATGGCAGATTAACATAACAGGGAAGAGTTCTAAAGTTAGATATTACAATGCCCCCTTCTGCGTCAGCTGATCATTTGTAAATGAATTTAAGATCATTTTTATTACTCTTTCCTGAGGGGTCACTGGCTGAAATTTTTCGAAATGGATCTATCAATTGGAATAAATAAAATCGATAAAGGAAAACGGCAATTTTTTTCTTGAACTCATTCACAAACTTTTTGATTGTTGTTCTTGAACAGGTCTTTTTGCAATTTGGCCGCGTGGAAGATGTCTATCTCATGCGAGATGAATATAAACAAAGTCGTGGTATGTCTTGTAACTGCTACTAGATTTTATTTTATTGTTTGATGCGTGGTGTTGAGATGATCAAACTGTGTCTTTTTGCTCATGTAGGATGTGGGTTTGTGAAATATTCAAGCAAAGAGACGGCAATGGCAGCGATTAATGGTCTCAATGGAACTTATATTATGAGAGTAAGCTGTGAATCACATAAATATCTCACCCTTTAGACCTGTTTTGTTTACTACCTCTGTCCCTTCCTCAGGGTTGCAATCAGCCATTGATTGTTCGCTTTGCTGATCCAAAGAGGCCTAAACCTGGCGAGTCAAGGTATTGCCTTAGAGACTATAATTTGATTCATTTTAAATCGCTTATCAAGAAAATTGTATATACCTTCATTCTTTATTCTGCCTGAGTTACATTTGTGAGGAACCTTTTGGGGCATGGTTGGAGAATTGGGAACCTTGTTCCCTCTCCACTTGCTACTGGAATGCGAAGCATTGCTTTCTATATCTATACATAAGTAGTTTCTGTTTCCAGGGACGTGGCACCTCCCGCTGGACCTGGTTCAGGGCCTCGATTTCAAGCTTCAGGACCAAGGTATCTGGGGTGAAAGGAGATCATGAGTAGGCTCATCAAACTAATTATATATTTTGACTAAGCCGGGTCTCCTTATCTTCACTTGTTAGGCCCACATCTAACCTTGGTGACCCTAGCGCGGATGTAAGCCATACTAATCCTTGGCGTCCAACGAATTCACCAAACATAGGCCCAACTAGTAACACTGGTATCCGTGGTAGCGGGAGTGACTTTTCCCCTAAACCAGGTCAAGCAACAATGCCTTCAAATCAGGTGAGAATATCTTGATGATCATGTATAGCATCTTAGATCTACACACCCATTCAAGTAACTCCATAAAAAATATTGCATGTATTGTGCGAGACAGATAGAAAGGAATGACTTTATTTACTGCACACATGAGCATATGGACTCGTGAAGTTCCAACTGTCCAGCTTTTCATATGATGCAACATACGTGATGCGTGTTGCAGTCAAATAATATTGCCTTGATTTGCTGTTCAATAATTTCTACTTCTTATATGCTGTATTCTATGATGTTAGGGCGGTCCACTGGGTGGTTATGGTGTCCCTCCCCTTAATCCTCTTCCAGTTTCTGGAGGTTCATCTTCAGCCACATCGCAACAGGTACTGTAGCTATATTTTTCCAATTAAGCAAAATCTGATAATGCTTTACTGATTAATCTGGAAATTCAACTGTTTCTATTCCATAGCAAAACCGGGCAGCTGGCCAGCATATATCACCATTACAAAAACCACTTCAAAGTCCACAAACTAATTTCCCTGGGGCTCAGGCATCCTCGCAGAATCCTTATGGTTATAGCAGCCAGTTGCCTACCTCTCAGCTGCCGCCACAGCAAAATTTCACTTCTACTGCTTCTCAAACTCCTTTGAACATCAATCTACGGCCAACACCTGTGTCTTCTGCAACTGATCAATTTCCCCCTCGTGCTCAGCAGCAGCTGCAACAGAAGATGCAACATCCTCCTTCTCAGCTAGCTCAGCTCTTGTCTCAGCAAACTCAGTCTCTACGAGCAACCTTCCAATCGTCTCAGCAAGCATTTTCTCAGCTGCAGCAGGAGTTGCAGTCCAGGCAGCAATCGAACCAAAATTTATCGGTCTCACAGAATGGCCAAGCTGGTAAACAGCAGGTACGAATATAGTCTCCCCATTGCGTCTGTCCAGCCGGGTTCCTCATCTGCTGTTGTTTTGTTTTTAACTAAGATTATATCCTGATAGACATCTGAGTTTTCATTCCTTCGTGTGTTTTATTTTCTGCTCTTCTCTTCTAATGTTCCTCTCGGTTGCTTTTTTATCAGTGGACTGGATCTGCGATACCAAGAGTTAGCACCATTGGTTCTACGCAAGTTGGCGATGTACCTTCAGCTACACCTGCAGTAAACCAGAGCGTTGTTTCTGTCAAATGTAACTGGACAGAGCATACGTCACCTGATGGATTTAAATACTATTACAACGGTCTAACGGGCGAAAGCAAGGTGAGAAAGTTCGTTCCTCTTTAAAAAAAATTCCCTTGCGAGTTTCAGAAGGATTCCTTCAGTTTGTTACGTTAATTGTTATCCTTAGGCAGGTATTGATAAAATGTATGTTTTTATATATGAAGTTCTTCAATACGTGCCATAATATGTGTATATTTGACTTTTGCAGTGGGAGAAACCTGAGGAAATGGTAGTGTTCGAACGGCAGCAACAGCAACAACATCAACAGAAGCCAGCTATACAGCAGCCCCAGGCTCAATTACAGCAGGCTCTGCCTTCCCAGCCGATGCAGCAGCAACCCCAACAGGTTCACCAGCAATATCAGGGCCATCAGCAATTACAGCAGCCTTTCTATTCTTCACTGGTTGGTTTCATTTACGGTTACATTCAAATAGTTTTCATAGATGGTCTTTAACTTGAATATCTACTCTTTTCCATTTGGTGCTGCAGTATCCAACTCCAGGGGTCAACCAGAATGCTCAGGTGTATATATCTTTATACTTATTTTTCATTTCGCGATTTGATTCTTCAGTTGGTGCTAATCTAGTGCTATAAGGAGATGGACCACCTTATGTAAAAATCAATAACCATGGTTTTTGCCAACGTTTTGAATACACATATAACAAACATCTAACGAGAATGTATGTTTTTCCTTTTAAAATGCAGTATCCGTCGTTGGCAGTCAGTCAAAATAGTCAGGTATATATCTGAATCTGTGAACTTATGTCTCATTGGACTGATTGGTTTTCAATCACGACATGAACTTCATCTGATGCCTGATGGTATACAGTAGATTAAGGACTTGAGCAAATGTGTATATTTCACGCGGCATGGTTTTATGCATATATTCTCTAGTTTAATACCTTCTTTTCTTTCTGGAAATTGCAGTTTTCTATATCGGGGATTGGTCAAAATGCTCAGGTATATATCTTATCATATATAACAAACTCTCATATCTTCTGTTTACGTTTGAACTTAATCAAAGGGTATACATACACGAATATGGTCGGACACATATCTTTTCATAGTTGTAACTACTAACAATGTGCCTGCTTAATGGAGAAATTGGTTGCTTGTGTTTTGCAACTTCCTTGGTTCTAATCTATTTGGATTGTCCAGGAATATGGTCGGACACATATAACTTCAAGGAATGATCCTTCACGAGCTCAACAGGTGATCCAAAACTTGACTCTTTTCATTATTCTTCCTTTTGTATACACACGTTTTTTTTCTGATTCTCTTACAATCATATCGTTGTTTCCAGGAGCTCATGTGGAAAAATAAAGCTTCAGGTTCAGATTTTCCTCCTCTTGTCTCGTATTTGTTACCATACTGAAACACATTCCACATGTATGAAGGTTTCTTTAGCTTGAAGCTGCATCTATTTCTTTGTGCAGGTACATGAAACAAAGGAGCTAAATCTTTCAATGTCTAGATAGAAACTTCCGGAACTAATTGGTCAAGCTTAGGAGAGGTAGCAATGGCAATGTTCGTGGTCTCTGATTAGTTTAACCCCTTCAGGTGTAATCTGAAATCTATCTTTTTCTATTTCTTCTCCTTTTTCCATTTAAAGAGCAATCCAGTTGACGCTTAAAGCATTTCGCCTGTTGTAACATAGCGCAATTCATGTCTCATGTTGTGTTAGTTAGTAGTAACTTAGCTGGTTTAAACCAAACTTTGATCCTGATTTAGGTGTCATATATATAGAAATATGTACATTTCATATAACCAATAAGCTCGGTTTGTGATTTCATCTTTTAAGCAAACCCAGCTCTATTAACTCTTTTTGGTTCTTTAACAGAGTTCCTTTAATTGGTAGTTTCCCGGTTAACTTAATTCTTTGTACATCATCTATGTTCGTTTCTGTCATATATTTATTTGTTATAGAGATATCAATAAGTCTAGTCTCTAGATTTCTTTGTTATAATCTCCTCGTTACTAGCACCGGTTAACCCTCCCATCTTAACCATAAGCCTTCGAAATATCCTCAAAAGAAAACCGTCTGATCCGCTGCGTAGGCCTCATCAATCACCCTGGATCCTGAACCGCCAAAGCTTGGTCCGATGAAGCAAATCCCTCGCCGAGAGGAGTCAGCCAAGTCAAATTAAAAGATTCGGCTCGGCCGTTTTTCCACCCACCGATCCTTATGTTTCATTTCAGCCAACAACACTGAACCATCACATCCCTGCAACGTAAATCAATTAATACCATCCCGGTTCAACACTATGCTCTGCTTAAGCAAACCAATACTAACAATTAAAATTAAGGAGAGATGATATGAGATGAGGGAAACTTGTCTCTTTTAGATCTTCGGATATAAACTCCCAAGTTAATCCATGAAATAAATCAGAATCGCGTTTAGGTCAGAGACGAATCTTAAAGCCCATTTTTCTCAAATCTATTTTGATTTTGGTACAAAGGAAAATAAGAGATTAGATAGCTTGAAACCCTCTCATCTCTTAACCATTTGATATTTCATCTTATCTAAATTCAGCTCTATCTTACCTTTTTTTTTTTGTTTCTTAAGCAAGAGTTTCATCAATTGGTAGTTTCCATATTTAACTTATTGTTTATCCATCTCTTTTGTTTGTTTCTTTCATAGATTTCGTAAAACCAAAGTCCTATGTCAACTTATTTGTTATAGATACTGAATTTTAACGGTTCTAATCCTTTTTTTCTTTTACATAGAGCTGATTGCTTAATTAATCTTCCTACAATTCCTCCTAATCTCGCCTTCACTACCACCGGTTATCCCTCCCATTTTAATCATAGCCTTCTTAAAATCCTCAAAGAAAACCGTCTGATCCGATGCGTAGGTCTCAACAATTGCTCTCGTCCCTGGATCCTGAACCGCTAAAGCTTGGTCCGATGGAAGCAATCCTTCCCCCGAGAGCAGGTTAACATAGTACTGATTGTCAAATGTTGATGGTGTCACCAAGTCAAGCTGAGTGATCGCTACGGCAGGGTCCACGGTCGAGCACAGCTGCTGTAGCGACTCGAGGAACTCAAGGTTGTCTCCGTGGTTAGCCGGCTCTCCAGTTTGCAGTGGTTGCAACCGAGCTGTAAATGATGTGCACTTTGCCTTTCCTAATGTATGTCCACCTGGTTTTACAATTGGTTTAAGTCTCATTATCTTCGGTTTCTACCAAACCGGCCGGTATTAGGTAAAGAGAAAGAAGAGTATTCTTACTAGAGACTTTATACCGGAAAAGAAAAATCATTTGTATAAAAGAAAAATTAAAAAGTATCTTCTAATGATAATGTAACAGACGGCGAAAAAAAATGACTGTATACCGGAAAGAGCGACCATGTCGGTTTGCGAAAGACCGAGATTTTGGAAGATAGAGATGAGAGTTGGTACGGTTGAGTTTGGTGATGGTAAGCTATTCGTTGCTGCTTGTTTGCTTGCGGTTCTAACGTCTTTTCTTCCTACTTCCACCTCCCAATTTGGTCCACCCGACTTCAAAAAATCCGGTTTATCAAAAGTGTTAAAATCAAAACCGGTTTAAATTGGTTTCATTCGGCTTATTTAAGGAAGATTGAAACTATAGTTACCACAACGACTGAATCTCTAGCAGCCATAGCGAGGATGTCTGCGCATGAGACAGTCTCTGGACATACAGATTCGAGATCAGACTTTATCGAATCAATCACTTCGAATCCTCGAAGAGAATTACGATTTGGCGGCGCGGTTTTCTCACCAACCAATCCTTCTGTGTCATCCAACAACACTGAACCATCACATCCCTGAAAATGTAAATGTAAGTCAATTAACACATCCCGGTTCAACACTCTGCTCTGCTTAACCGGAACCGGTTGCTTTAAACCAAAACAATTAAAATTAAGAAGTTAAGGGATAAGGGGACTTGCATTGACAAAACAGTCGTGGAAATGAAGACGGAGAAGAGAAGCAGCCATTCTTGGATCTTGTAAAACCGCGGTTTCGACCCAAGAATAGACGATAGACTCTGCTTCAGGGCAGCTATTCCTGTATAAACCGAAATCAAGAACTAAACCGAACCCTATACCGAAACTTGAACCGGTTTCTCCACTTCCGTCTTCGCAAGTCTCACTGAAGTTGGTTGGATTCTCGGAGAGTGAGAGAATTGGCATTGCAACGAAAAGCATAAGGAACAAGTTAAAGAGTTTCTTCATCATTGTTATATGATCTCTCTTTATCGCCACTTTCTTCTGAGTTTTTAACATTTCAAAGGAGTTAATAGTACTATGTTAGGAAGCTAGTGTGTGTGTGTGTCCATATTTATAGAAACAATTAATTATACACATACAAATATAACTCTACGTATATATTGTGTATATATGAGTGAGCGCAGAACTGCATGTGCACAACAACAACCCAATTACATATTATGTAAATTAATGTGTGTGTGTGTGTGTGTATCAGAGAATGTAAACTTATGGTTTTGTAGTATATAAAAATGATATAAGAGAGAGACTCTATATTCGCATATAATGATTGATTAGGTCTATTCAATCCGGATAAATCCATTCCAAACCGAAATAATCAATCCAAAAACCAAATTATATCATAATATGATTCAAATGAATTTACTTTTAAAATATTCAAAACATCTAATTTGGATTCGAACCGAACAAGAAATTATCTACATAAAACCAACGTTTTTTTTTGTTGAAAACTAATAAGAATATTTGAATCCAAACTGAAATCAAAATTGCACTATTTTCGATAATAAGTTATGTTACTTTAGATACTAATAATCATATGCTAATAATTAGATACTAATAATCATATGCTATATACGTTCCATCGCATAAACCATTAGGACTAAAATATATGCACACAGTCATAAACCCAAATACCCAATAAGGAAAAAACTGTAACCAAAATGGCAAAAGGTGGCTGGCTATCTTTTGTTTGTTTGTTTGTTTTTTTTTTTTTTTGTCAACATCTTTTGTTTGTTATTAATAACTTATAATTAATCTTAAAAAACGTAAAAAAAGAGTTGTAAATTGTAAAGAATGATGAGGAAAAAACAAATAAAACATGTTGCTCCTAGAGATAGAGAGAGATGTGTCGGTGTACAGTGTAGTCGAAGTCAGGAGTAGTTAAAAGACAGACCAATTCAATAGTTGGAATCTGAAAAGAAGTTACATTATGCTAATTCATTTCATTTTTCTTTTTATTATTATTACAATTTATCTACGTACGAATTATTACATAACGATACAAGGTGCATGAGGATCTGCATGTGGTTGTTAATGTTTAAAAAAAAAAAAAAAAAGTACATTAGTCTTTAATGAAGAATGGGTCAAATTTATTTCATGTGGTCCTCTTATAACTATTTACCACATATAAGTTATAAAGTTGTTTGGGTCGGCCCATGGGCTTTTACGAATAACCTAACTGTTTAAAATACCCGAGAAAGTCTTTGTATTTACACTGGATTGCCACTACACAGTTTTTAGTACTAAGAGAGCTTCTTCGTCTCCGAGTGAATCATCCCGCCAAAGATACTGAGAGAGAAGAGCAGTGAGTGAGTGTGGAAAATCAGTGAAGAACTCAAAACTCGTAATCTAAAGATTCTTCGAAGATGAGTACTATGAAATTTTGTCGCGAATGGTAAAAAAAAAAACGAATCTTTTCTTTACTGAAATCTTGATTTTGGGTTTTCATCTCTAAACCCAGTTGCGAAATCTTCGAGTTTTGTCTGAATCTTAGTTTTGTTGGTTTGCTTGTGATGTTTCTTCATCTGGGATTGTTGTCAATTCGATTAAAGCTTCGATTTTTTTTCTCCATCTTTCGCCGTTTGATGAAACTTTTGATTTTTGTTTTCTCTGTGGAAATTTTCAGTAATAACATTCTATATCCTAAGGAAGACAAACAGCAATCGATCCTCCTCTACGCATGCCGTAATTGTGATCACCAGGTATACTTTTTTTTGGTTATGCTTTCTTTTATAAAATTAGGGTTTCAATGGCTCTATCAATGTTATGTGTTAATGGCACAAATGTGGTGCACAAGAATCGGTCAAGGGGGGGTTTTTAGTCCTCTCTAAGCTATGGATTAAATCAATAGACTTTAGTTGAAACTCTTTTTGTTCACTTAGATTTCTGTAAGAGGTTTATTTTAAGCTTTTGGTTGTTTGTTTGATTAACTGATGTTTTACTCTTTGTAAATCTCTTATACGGTTAAGTATCGAATGCAAGAACTTGAAGTTAACCCGGGAAGTGAGAATTTTACTAATTTAGATCCACAATCCAGCTCATTGTCCTTGTTTCGGATAATGAGCCTAATTGGTAAAAGATAATGCTTATCAGTAAAAGAGTTCTTTGAAACCTTCTGAACAAATTGCTAGACTTTTAGAAACTCTAAAGCGATTAGAGTGTCTCCGCAACTCTAGCTTCGAAAACCACTTTGGTTCGACAATTTACATTGGTTGCACAAGCTTTTCTTGTTATGCAATTTCTTAGCGTTTTTGTTTCCGGGGTTTGTGTTTTGTTTGTTAATACAATCATCAAGCCTATGTTAGATCCCTTATGAATGTCTGTATTGCCTCTTGAGCTTAATACTGGATTTGCTAACCGAATTAGTTATCAACATATTGTTAGCTGGATTTACTGTCCTGTTGTTATGAATCTACAAGATCTGCAATTTATAGTTTGTGGCCATCGGTTTGCAGGAAGCAGCGGATAACAACTGTGTTTACAGAAACGAGGTTCATCACTCTGTAAGTGAACAAACTCAAATCCTATCCGATGTCGCTTCTGACCCAACTCTTCCCCGTACCAAGGCTGTGCGCTGCGCCAAGTGTCAACACGGCGAGGCTGTCTTCTTCCAGGTGAATAATCATCTTAAAAACTTGATCGTTTATCCGTTATCGGTCAAGAAGTAAAAAACATTTTTTTTCTTCTCTCTTCTGATCTAACTTTTAAAGATCAAAAAATAGATTTCTTTCTTTTGGTTTTTCATTTGGTTATGATACTTCTACGCTGCCTGCTGCCATATCCGGCTATTCGATTTTATATAACTCGGGTGTTTGAATTGAATTTGCAGGCTACGGCTAGAGGCGAAGAAGGAATGACTCTGTTTTTCGTTTGCTGCAACCCGAATTGTAGCCACCGTTGGAGAGAATAGAACCATAGATGATTACACTTGAATCAAATGTAACGTGTTCTTGAGTTCCTCTTTAAGAATTTCATACATTCGACTTTGGAGTTTTCTGTGTACAAATATGAATACTGTGGGGGATTGTTCTTGAGTTCTTGAAAATTTTCAGGGTCTATTGTGATCATTTTGGTTTTAATTGGGTCTAATTACAAAATTTGTGATTTCTGTGGGGTCGATTTGAAGGTTTCGTTATCCATGGGTTAAAAATTAAATATGTGGAAACTGGAAATTGACAGAGATTTGGTAGCTTCTAGTCTTTAGCCGCCGGCTGCTCTAACTTTGCTATTATATATATATATATAACGTGTGATAATATAAAAGCTTTATAAATCTAATCTTCTAAATAAAATTATTATAATAATGATGTGTTTATTACTACGTAATCATTTTTTTTTTTATAAAGGTCAAAATTATTTAAATTGAACGTTTATTTTCAAATGAATAATGGTATACACGATTTCATGATTAGTTTTAGAAAATGGATTTCTCTATTACATGATTGAAACTTTCGCAGGGCTGCTTTCAAATATAATAAACTTATCTCAATTTGGAGTTTTTTTGTTCTTAAGTAAACATATATGAAAAATTCACGTTAGATAAAAAAACTCAAATTGGTCCACCACAAAGTCAAAATAATCAGTAACCAACTCATCATGAGTGTAATTATACTTGATCTAAAATGAGTCTATGTATATCTAGATTTCAGAAGTTAGAAGTTGTTACACGTAATAATATACATCGAAAATGTTATATTTGTGGGTGAAGTTGTTTTACGAAATAGATTGGTCATTATGAAATGAGTATGTTTCTAGTCATTCGTAGAACATTTAATTATACATATTGATATAGACATAATAGAGTAAAAAAAAAAAAAAAATCAAATTTCGTAAATTAAAAACATAAAATAGCTAGGTTGATTTGTCAATGTTAGAAAATGTAAGCAACGTCCAAATTTCTCGAGTTGAAAGAGACATTTCTCTAACCCATTTTTTGATAAAAATCTTCTCTTTTATACAGATTGATAACTTCATATCTTATACACGCACTCAAGCTCGATCTTATGCAATCAAATACTTGACCCGACGACTAATGACTTATATAATTCGAATTAATAAACAAAGATCTTTGTCACTTAATCTATATAACACTATCTATACGCATCCATATTATATAATTATAAAACGAAAAAAATAAACACTTTGGTACGTACCAATGTTTGCATATAAAAATGCTAAGCACAACCCCAATTAGGCAATTAAGAGCTTTCAATACATCAATTTCGATTTTAATGTCTCCACCAACGACTCCGTTGTTTCTTCTCCTTCTTGCTCTCTTCACAACAATCCTCAATCCAACAAGTATCTCTCTCTTTTTCACATAATTTTTTTATATTCTCATTATCATTAATTATGGATTAATAAACTTAATCACAAGGTTAATTATGTTTTAAAACCAGGTGGAGAACCAGTAGGTGTATGTTATGGAATGATGGGTAATAACCTTCCGTCTCAATCAGAGACGGTCACTCTCTTCAGACAAAACAACATTCGACGTGTTCGTCTCTACGATCCAAACCAAGCCGCTTTAAACGCTCTTAAAAACTCCGGCATAGAAATCATTCTCGGCGTTCCAAATTCCGATCTCCGTTCACTCACTAATCCTTCTTCAGCTAGATCGTGGCTTCAAAACAATGTTCTTAACTATTACCCTGCCGTGAGTTTCAAGTATATAGCCGTCGGTAACGAAGTTTCTCCGGCGAACGGCGGCGATCTTGTGTTACCTGCGATGCGTAATGTTTATGATGCTCTTAGAGGTGCGAATCTTCATGATCGAATTAAAGTTTCTACTGCTATTGATATGACTTTGATCGGAAACTCTTTTCCTCCGTCTTCCGGTGAGTTTCGCGGCGACGTTAGGTCTTATATCGATCCCATCATCGGGTAAGTTTCTTGTTTTTTTTCATGCTTCTATGCAAAAAAATTAAATTTACTAGACTTTTATAACAATTAATATTTTGCAGTGTAATTTATCATTGACTAAATTGATTTCAACTATATATTAATTATATTTTTAATGTAAAAAGGTAAAAAATACTCTCCGTTGTTTTAAATGAAACTTTAGGGATTTTGTTTTGTTTCACTTTAAGTTGATGTTTTCAAATTTATATGCAAAATTAATGGATTTTTTTTTATTATTTAAATTATTCGTATTGTTTTATTATTGGGTGAATTGTTTTAAAATTGATGCTAAAAAATGTTTTAATTTTGAAAAAAATAAAAATTAAATGATTTATTAATCTATATGAAAAAACTTTAAACATCACTTAAAATAAAACATATAAAGTATAATTTATGTGGAGAAGTATCAAACAAATGAATGAAGACAAATTATATCAAGAATCAATCCAATCAAATTAAACAAAAAAATTAATTGAAATATTTACAACAATAAGAATTTGTTTTTTTTTTCAACACTACAAATAGATTTTAACTATACAAACTAAATGTCATGAAGACACCTCATCTTCACACATCATTGCCACTTCATCAATGAAGTGTATTTTTGTTAATTATAATATTATATATTTATTTATATGCTATTAATACTGAAAGTTGAAAAGTCATTTCATCAAAAAATAAATTTAACAATATATTTTAATATTAGCACATCATTTAAGCTATTTGTTTAGAATTTTTGGTTTCTGTTTTCAAGTTATTACCCATTTTGAGTTTGCGAGTAAATGACAAATAATTATTCTATTTTTCTCTGCTTCACTTTAATCTTTATCTTTTTTTTTTTAAAACACCGATTTGGTTTGACTATATTTGGATTTCATTTATATAATTTTTTCGGTTTAAAAGATCCATATAATTGAATTAATCGGATTTATTTTTTATATTTAAAAATTATATTCTATTTTTTATTCACTTTGTTGTTGTTTTTTTTAATAAATATTATAAACTATAATATATAAGAAAGTCAAATAAAAATGTAAAAAAAGAATATTGAGAAAAAAAAAGATAAAGATACATAATACATAAATAGAGAATAAAAACGATAAATAATTACACTATAAAAAAAGAAAGAAAAAAATTATTGCTAATTTTTATTATTAAAATCATAATTAATTAATTTTTGGCACAATTAAAATATTTCTCTTGCCTTTCTCAAGTTTTTAGTTAGTTCATACATATTTTCATTTGTTTAATATACATTTATCGGTTCAAAAAAGAAGAAGTAATTAATAACATATAAAATAGTTTAATAAAAAAGTAATAAAAATACAAAAGAAAAAAAAAAGTGAAGTAATCAGAATATGAAACTTATATGAAAAGGGAAAGCGAATTTTTTTTAGTAATTTTATTTTTAAAATCCTAATAAGTTATTTAAATAAGAAATTATGAAATTGTTTTATATAGTTAGATATAGACATTTTAATTTGGTAACCATCAATATACATTCTCATAGTTGTGAGAATGAGATAAACATTAGTTTAATTTTAAATAAAATATTACTCTATATGTCAATGAATTGATTATTTTACAAAATATATATAATAATACAAACTACTAAATAAATTAATTTTATTAATAAATATAACAAAATTGTAAACCAAAAACTCGCCCGATGTGTGAATCATATTCTAGTATAGAATAAATTATTTTGGAAAAGCAAATCTATAATGTCTTCTTTGGAGGGCTATTTGGTTCCGGGATATCCGTAGGCTTTTGTAATTTTCGATTATAAAATTATATCAGAAAAAAGAAAAAGAAAAACGAACCTATTCGTCTGTAATAATAACAAACTAATTTTTGTTGTGTAATAAAATTAGGTTTCTGAGGAGCACAAACTCGGCGTTACTCGCAAACATCTATCCATACTTCAGTTACATCGGAAACCCACGAGACATCTCTCTCTCTTACGCTCTCTTCACTTCTCCTTCCGTCATCGTCTGGGACGGATCTCGCGGTTACCAAAACCTCTTCGACGCTTTACTAGACGTCATTTACTCCGCCGTCGAACGATCTGGCGGTGGTGAATCTCTTCCGGTGGTTATTTCCGAGAGCGGTTGGCCATCAAACGGCGGTAACGCGGCGAGTTTGGACAATGCGAGAGCTTATTACACGAATCTAGCGGCTCGTGTAAGAGAGAACAGAGGAACACCGAAAAGACCTGGGAGAGGTGTGGAGACGTATTTGTTCGCTATGTTTGATGAGAATCTGAAGAATCCCGAGATTGAGAAAAATTTTGGTTTGTTTTTTCCTAATAAACAGCCGAAAATTCCGATCAATTTCGCCGGCGTGAGGCACGGTACGGCGGTTGAGTGATCTGTGGTTCTCTCTGTAAAATTTCGAGATAAATAAGGAAATCAATCATCTGAGATTTCTTGTGAATGTTTTGGGAGAGAGATAAATCCCAGAAAAATAATTACAAATAATCTTATAAAAAAAACTTGTTCCTCGTAAAGCAAATAAAATTTGAAAATTTGGTGTAGTCAAAATTGAAATCAAATGAGAAAAATCTAACGGGCTTAATAATGTTTATGGGCTAAAGCTCATTACACTCTACTCACGATTGTAATAAATGCGGACCCAAACCGTACCGAAATATCGAATATGATTTAAATGGTTTAAACTTTTTTCTTTAACCTAAAAAAACCACATCCGAATCCAAACCACATATGCTCGTTCTTCACTGTTTCCCTTGCTTCGACGGCTACTTGTGAGCATTGTGGTTCCCGTCTGTGGTTCTTTTCGTGTTTTTCATTGATTGCGAGTGTCTCTTTCGTGTTCATGCGTTTAGTGGTAGTCTGTTTTCTAGATTTCGATGTTTAATTCATGTCTAGGGCTTTGTTTGTAATTTCGGTTGGTCCCGAAGGAGTAGAGCCTGCCAGTTTTGGTTTCCCTTAAAACTCTAGGGCTCAGGTTTCCCGTAACACTCTTGGATTTTGTTTCTGGTTTATCCGGCTTTGTATTCAACTTTGTAACTTCTTATGTTTAATATATAAATCTTCGAGTTAAAAAAATAATTCAAACCGAGTAAAAAAGATATAAAAAAAACCTGATAAAAAACCAAAATTTTTCTGAAAAATTAAACATATATTTGACTATTTAATTGTTAATTTCACCGTCTCTAAAGATTCGTTCGTGGTATTTGTTTGTGATACTGTTTTGATAGAGTAAAAAGTCTAGGTCTTTAAATTTGGAAAAACATATTTTATTTATTATAGAAGGTTTCCTGGTTGGTTGGATTGCTCTTTTAAGATTTTTTGAATTGACTCAATCCAAAAATCTCCATAAAATATGGATTCTTCGTAGGTTTTGGTGTTTAGCCTCATTTGGTCTTATCTTGTTTGTGGATCTGGTCTATTTGTGCTCTTTAGGTTTCTTTATAATTTTAGTTCGAAAGCTTCCTTTTCATAAGGTTATTGTCTTCGTTCTGTCCCGTGGCTATGTTTTCGGAGACATTAATTTGTTCGATCGTCTTTTGTATTTTTTTTAAACTTAAAAAAAAAAATTTAATGAAAAAAACAAAAAAAAACAAACCGACTACTATAAATTAGGTTTTATATTAAAAAAATATTGTTTAAAACTGAAAAGTCGAAAAATCAAGAAACTTAAACCGGAACCGAACCAAAACAGAATAACTTGTGCGGTGTAGAATAAAATTAAAGGAATCTCAGATGACGTGGCAATTTCTGGGTCGTCCGGTGACGAAATTTCATATCATCTTCGTGTCGATATCCTTACGAAGTGCCAATCAACGTCTACCACGTAATCAATCGTTAAGGACGATGACGTGACGGAACATTTTTAAGATATGACTGCGCCATTGACCTTAAAAGTTTTGCGTAATTTGGCGGTGGATCGGACTTTTGGCAGATCCGGCGATAACATGGCGGATGAGAGATATAACCGGAATAATCCGGCGGTGAAGAGGATTTTGCAAGAGGTTAAGGAGATGCAAGCAAATCCTTCTGATGATTTCACGTCTCTTCCTCTCGAGGCAACTCTTTTAATCTTTCTCTATATGTTTGTGTTTTTTCTCCGATTTGGTAGATCTCCGAATTTTGATTTTTTTTTTCCGAAATATTTCAATTCCTTTCGATTTCTTCTGTGGCTGATTTAGCTGCTGTGTTTGCGATTTGATGGGTCTATTCAGATTGGTATCTTTTGGTGGAAGATTGTGAAACGTTTCTTTGATCTATTCCAGCTTTGTGTATTCGTTTAACAATCCTCAGCCTTTCAGATTTTGAATAGCTAAACTGCTAAAAGTCTTGTTTTTTTCTAATTTGTGGCATGCTTTTCAATGGTTTGTGTGCAATGTTTATATAACTGTTCTTTCAATCTGTGTTGTCCAGATAGTTACAATTTGTTGGTCTATCTTCTTCTCAGGAGAATATCTTTGAGTGGCAATTCGCAATCCGAGGTCCTAGTGACACTGAATTCGAAGGTGGGATTTATCATGGGAGGATTCAGTTGCCTTCAGACTATCCTTTCAAACCTCCTTCATTCATGTTATTGACCGTAAGGATTTCTTTCGAAACGCAACATTTTTTTACAATCGAAGAAAAAACGAGTGTTTGTATCTCTCTGATGGTTCCTTCTGCTCTTGTTTCAGCCTAGTGGTCGTTTCGAAACCAACACCAAGATTTGCTTGAGCATTTCTAATTACCATCCCGAGCATTGGCAACCGTCATGGAGTGGTAAACCTCACCAACTTTTATATTGCCTTTTTATCCCGAGGAAGACGGAACTAAAAAATTATTACTTGTACCTAATTGAACAGACTAAGCTTTTGTTGAATATTATCAACAGCTTTGCTCATGTTTTTGTTGTTGCTTCATTGCCAGTTCGGACTGCTTTGGTGGCTCTCATTGCTTTCATGCCTTCAAACCCCAATGGAGCACTGGGCTCAGTAGATTACCCAAAGGAGGAGAGACGTGCACTGGCCACTAAGTCACGCGAGGCACCACCCAAAT
Organism: Pseudoturritis turrita; assembly: GCA_900406555.1. Taxonomy (NCBI): domain Eukaryota; kingdom Viridiplantae; phylum Streptophyta; class Magnoliopsida; order Brassicales; family Brassicaceae; genus Pseudoturritis; species Pseudoturritis turrita. Next base: position 139,017 of record OVBL01000817.1, read on the forward strand.
ATGGTTCTCCCGAGCGACAAAAACTTATTGATGAGGTACTTCACTACATGATTACTGAACCAACAGATTTGATAACTGGCTAGCATCTATTCACAGTTAACGACATTAAAAGCTCTTGGTTAGCCTAAGGAACAAATTGCTATGCAGATTATTCATCTAAAATGGGTTAAGTTTACTTATGATGTGTTTGAATTTTGGAATGCAAAATTGTTATGCTCATTTCTCATTTGAAATCTGTTTGATATCAGTTAATACTAAGAATCTACAATAACTATTGTTGATCTTGAAGCAAAATGAACATATAGCAACCAGTCTTTGCAAGTTATTAGCTTAGTATTGAGTTCTCATTTCCTAGCATTTAAGATCAGTGTTTCGCATTAAGTTTATCGTCATTTGCGTTTGGAGATCCTCCATAAGTATTCTCCCGGTAAAATTTGTGGGTATAGTACTTATCTCAATGAGAAAATACCATTTCTGAGATTGCTATTATCATGGACCAAAAGTAGTGTTGAGAATCTCTGTTTGATTTTAAAATTTTTACCGGTTGTTTTTATATTTGAAATGGGTTTTAAAGTATGGCTTATTTACACTCTGAGCATAACTTTATTTTCATTTCCTTCTGATTGATGTACGCAGATTCATCAATACATGCTCAGCAAGATACCTTTGGCTCCCAAACCTAATCCTCAGGAATGTAACAAAATGCCTCTCCATGTATCGGACGGTCAGTCCCAAACCAAGCCGCAGGACGCTGCAACGGTCATATCAGAACCTGATACCGCACCTGAAGAGAATGTAGTTGAACAAATAGCTGAAGAGACAGCTCAAACCGTTCTTCCAGAAGCAAATGCAGCTGCAGAGGTTGCAGGGGAAGATACCGGAAACCGTTTGGTGAGGCGGCGGGAGCAGCAACAGACCGTAGTTGGGGCGGCTCAGAAACCAACTGATGACAGGCTGTTCACGTGGGCGGCGATTGGACTCACGATTGCGATTGTGGTTCTTTTGCTGAAGAAGTTCGTAAGGTCAAGTGGTCATGGCGCTGTGTTTATGGACGAGTCTTGAACAGTGACAACCCAAATTGATAGATGGATTGGAAAAAACATCAAAACTGAAAGTGTTTATAAATCATATCATATGTAGTAACTGTTGAAATGGTTAAATAAGTAAATTAGTTAAGGTATTTGATAATGTGTCGGAAGCTCTGATATACTTCAAATTTGCAATAAAATTTGAAGTATTTATAAAAAAAAATTCTATTTTATTATACAAAAAAATGGTTTTGAGTTTCAATTCTCGTAATTTTGTTTTTCAATTCTGTATGGAAAATTAAAATCGAATTCAATTTTTTTCAGAAATAACAATACCACTTGTATTAAACGGTTCCTACACCAATTTTGGTAATTGAAACGTGGAAATGTTAGTGATACGATATATGGCCACGTTGGTTTAGTTGTTGTATGAGTTTCTCTTGACACGTGGATGTATAAAGAAATTAAATTAAGAGCCAGAGCCAGTCATTTTCTTCAATATCGTTTGATTTATTTTCTCTACAAGTTAATATATATATATATATATATATATATATATATACACCACCCTTGGGACTCCCACGCTCTATGGCCCACAAATTACAGGCCCATAGGCCCACATATATATACTGCCTCTCTATCCCTCGTGCACCCACTAGGCCACTAGATGGAAAAATCCACAAACCCCACGTGATCTCGGTCCCTCGGAAAACAAACACAAATATCAAAGTTTGAATTGAATTGCGCCGAGATTTAATTTGGGTTAAATTGATAATAACATAAGTTTTGGGGTTTGTTTCTCAAAAACTGCAAATCAGAAAAGAGAAAAGAGCATCGTTCTCGTCACTACACCTCTCTGCTAATTTGGTTTTAGGACCCACCCCAAACGTTTCTCCGATTTTCCCGAGAAAATTTTCAAGATTAGTTTTGGTTTCTTAACTTGGTGAAAACTTCGCCGTCGAGCCATCTCCGGTGATAATTTAGCTCCCGTAATCCTCTGTGTTGGCCCATCATAATCTAATCGGTTTCAGTTTTTAGCAGAACACAGAAAATTTCTCTTCTTCCCAGATGAAATTTTGGCTCCGAATCCGATGATTGAAGAGGATCTTCTTCGTCTCTCGCTGTAATTCTTCGAAATTTCCGTTTCGGTAGCCGAAAACGAGTTTACGAAGTGACAACATGGTTTCCGGAAGCGGTGGCGAAGGTAGCGGTAAGGCTCGCGATGTAGAGGCAGCCTCGTCAAGCCATCGCGTTGATCACAGCGGAGAAAAAGCTCAGTCGTCGGCAAGCAAAGCCCTAAATTCACAGAACCAGCCGCAAAACCACGGCGGCGGCACGGAGTCCGTTAGCAAAGCTATGCAACAGTACACTGTCGACGCGAGGCTTCACGCCGTATTCGAACAGTCTGGGGAATCCGGCAAGTCGTTCGACTACTCTCAGTCCCTTAAAACGACGACGTACGGATCCTCCGTACCGGAGCAGCAGATCACGGCTTATCTCTCTCGGATCCAACGCGGCGGCTATATCCAGCCTTTCGGATGCTTAATCGCCGTGGAGGAATCAACCTTCACCATCATCGGCTACAGCAAAAATGCGCGGGAAATGCTAGGGCTCATATCCCAATCAGTCCCAAGCATCGAGGAGAAATCGGAGGTTCTAGCCATCGGCACGGACTTGCGATCACTCTTCAAGCCATCGAGCTTCCTCCTCCTCGAACGAGCGTTCGTGGCTCGGGAAATCACGCTCTCTAATCCGGTTTGGATTCACTCTAAGAACACTGGCAAGCCTTTCTATGCGATCCTCCACAGGGTCGACGTAGGGATCGTGATCGATTTAGAGCCGGCTAGAGCCGAAGACCCTGCGCTTTCAATCGCCGGTGCGGTCCAATCGCAGAAACTAGCAGTCCGTGCGATTTCTCGTTTACAATCGCTTCCCGGTGGCGACATTAAGCTTCTATGTGACACTGTTGTGGAAAGCGTGAGACATCTCACTGGCTACGACCGTGTTATGGTGTACAAGTTTCATGAAGACGAACACGGCGAGGTCGTCGCGGAGAGTAAACGGGACGATTTAGAGCCTTACATTGGCCTGCATTATCCCGCTACTGATATTCCTCAGGCATCTCGGTTCTTGTTCAAGCAGAACCGTGTTAGGATGATTGTAGATTGCCATGCGTCACCGGTTCGTGTGGTCCAAGACGATAGGCTCACGCAGTCTATATGCTTGGTTGGTTCGACTCTACGAGCTCCTCACGGTTGTCACGCTCAATACATGGCTAACATGGGCTCTATTGCGTCCTTAGCTATGGCGGTTATAATAAATGGAAACGAAGAAGACGGGAATGGTGTTAGTGTTGGAGGAAGAAACTCGATGAGGCTTTGGGGTTTAGTCGTTTGCCATCACACATCGGCTCGTTGCATACCTTTTCCTTTGAGGTACGCTTGCGAGTTTCTAATGCAAGCTTTCGGTTTACAGCTAAACATGGAGTTGCAGTTAGCGTTGCAGGTTTCTGAGAAACGAGTTCTGAGAATGCAGACTTTGTTGTGCGATATGCTTCTGCGTGATTCCCCTGCAGGGATTGTCACGCAGAATCCTAGTATCATGGATTTACTGAAATGTAATGGTGCGGCGTTTCTTTACCAAGGGAAGTATTATTCGTTAGGTGTAGCTCCGACTGAGGCTCAGATAAATGACATTGTGGAGTGGTTGCTTGCTAACCATCCTGATTCAACCGGGTTAAGCACGGATAGTTTAGGCGATGCGGGATATCCTCGGGCAGCTGCTTTAGGGGATGCTGTGTGCGGTATGGCGGTCGGGTATATTACAAAAAAGGATTTTCTTTTCTGGTTCCGGTCTCATACCGAGAAAGAAATCAAATGGGGAGGAGCTAAGCACCATCCTGAGGACAAAGATGATGGCCAGCGGATGCACCCGCGTTCTTCGTTCCAGGCTTTTCTCGAAGTTGTTAAGAGCCGTTGTCAGCCATGGGAAACGGCTGAAATGGATGCGATTCACTCGCTGCAGCTTATTCTAAGAGACTCTTTCAAAGAGTCTGAAGCGATGGACTCTAAATCCGCTGCAGCTGGAGTGGTTCAGCCACATGGACAGGATCTGGCAGAACAAGGGATGGAGGAGATAGGTGCAGTTGCGAGAGGGATGGTTAGGCTCATTGAGACTGCGACGGTCCCTATATTTGCTGTGGACATGGACGGGTGTATCAATGGGTGGAACGCCAAGATCGCGGAGCTGACCGGTCTTTCTGTTGAAGAAGCTATGGGAAAGTCACTGGTTCGTGACTTGGTATACAAAGAGTACGAAGAAACAGTTGATAGGCTTCTTTCTTGTGCTCTCAAAGGTATATGCAATTCTTAAACTTTCAATTTGTGCAGGACTCTAAAATGTAATTCTGATAATAATATTGCATTTTACAATTATGCAGGGGACGAAGGCAAGAATGTGGAGGTCAAGCTGAAAACTTTCGGTTTCGAGCTACAAGGGAAAGCAGTGTTTGTGGTTGTCAACGCATGTTCGAGCAAGGACTACTTAAACAACATCGTTGGGGTCTGCTTTGTGGGACAAGATGTAACTGGTCAGAAAATTGTTATGGACAAGTTCATCAACATACAAGGCGACTACAAGGCCATCATCCATAGCCCAAACCCGCTGATCCCTCCAATTTTTGCAGCTGATGAGAACACGTGCTGCCTGGAATGGAACACCGCGATGGAAAAGCTCACAGGCTGGCCTCGCAGCGAAGTGATTGGAAAATTGCTTGTTAGGGAAGTGTTTGGGAGCTGTTGCAGACTAAAGGGTCCTGATGCATTGACTAAGTTCATGATCGTTTTGCATAACGCGATTGGTGGCCAAGACACGGAGAAATTCCCGTTCCCGTTCTTTGACCGCCGAGGGAAATTCATTCAGTCTCTCCTAACTTTGAACAAAAGGGTCAGCCCAGAGGGCCAGGTCATTGGGGCTTTCTGTTTCTTGCAGATAGCGAGTCCCGAGCTGCAGCAGGCTCTAGAGATCCAGCGGAGGCAAGAGAGCGAATGCTTCTCGAGGGGGAAAGAGTTGGCTTACATTTTCCAAATGATTAAGAATCCATTGAGCGGTTTGCGTTTCACGAATTCATTGCTGGAAACCACAGACTTGAACGAGGACCAAAAGCAGTTTCTTGAAATGAGTGTTTCATGCGAGAAGCAGATCTCAAAGATTGTCGGAAACATGGACGCCAAATGCATTGAAGACGGGTGAGAGTTCACACACACACTTAAAAACTTATCTATAAAGCTTCATTCACACTACTTAACAAACACACTCTGTTTTTTGCGCATCAGTTCATTTGAGTTAGAGAGAACAGAGTTCTTCATTGGCAGCGTCATAAACGCAGTGGTAAGCCAAGCCATGTTGGTGGTGAGAGAGAGAAATCTTCAGCTGATCCGTAACATTCCCATGGAGATCAAATCCATGGCTGTCTATGGTGACCAGATAAGGATCCAACAAGTTCTTGCAGAATTTCTACTAAGTATCGTTCGTTTTGCACCAACGGGAGGCTCAGTGGAATTCCATCTACGCCCGGTTTTGAAACAAATGGCTGACGGGTTCTCTGCTATACGCATGGAGTTCAGGTACCTTTCATCATTCCGAGTTTTGTCTCTCCAATTCCATATTTAGCCGGTCGACTTAAGCTGAGAACCATAGAATTAGGGTATGGAATATAGCTATAACCCACCGCTGCCTGATATTTCCTTTTTCGAAAATCTGTCTGCTGCGGATATCTTCCATTTTTCGTTTGTGATCCGCATTGAGAAACTTGTGAATGATTTAACTAAAACACAGTCTTGACTCATTGAGCGTTGCCACCATTCGAATTTCAAAGCCTTAAGGAGATTTTGATTTATCAAACAGCGAAACACTCGGACTCATTTTGTCAATGTTTTGTTGTTAGAATGGCGTGCGCAGGGGAAGGTTTGCCGCCGGAGAAAGTACAAGACATGTTCCATAGTAACCGATGGACGAGTCCAGAAGGATTAGGGCTAAGTGTTTGCAGAAAGATACTGAAGCTAATGAACGGAGAGGTTCAGTACATAAGGGACTTCGAACGAGCTTATTTCCTAATCGTTCTCGAGCTCCCGGTTCCTCTAAAACATTCGACGACCACCACGATGATGCTGATGATGATGCGCTCTTAGTGAGCGAACCTGAAAGTTTTTGATTATGGTCTTAGGAGGAACGGTTTTTAGTTATATAAGTCGGACCATTTTTTTGGTTGGTCCGTACACTGTTGTGTATATTGTCATAGTCTCATAGAAAGGAAGTGAGAAGAGATATTTGATCAACAAATGTTACAGGTTTTTTGTTTGTTTTTAAACCGATGTTGTATCCATGATGTATGGTATATAAAATAATAAAAAGTATAAGAAAAAGAAAAATCAATGATAGTAGAAATGTTTTTTCTTTCTATTTTCGTCAAGTGGTTAAGTCTGAAAATTAATAGTTTTTGCATCAAATAAAAGTTCAAACTCAAATACATTTCCTCGTAAAATGTTAAAGAACTCGATAATCAACTGTGTAATAATGTATAAGAAATCAAAACATTTTTGATATTTCTCTCAAACCAATTTACCAAAGTGTTGGAACCAACCCAAATGAAGACCAAGGATTTGACTGTTGGTATGACAGATAAATAGCGAAATAGTCGAATGATAAAATAGCGAAAACATTTGAACTGAATAGAGTTTTTGTAGAGCTAAAAGAGTTAGCTTTAGTAGATCAATGGTGTTTCAGTTTTAGGTTATATTTTAACACGCCTAAAATATACAACGGAATTATTTTTCAAAAACGTGAAAATTTTGATCAATGTTCTGAATGGTAAAAATAGCACAAACAGTTTTTTAAAACATGAAAACGAGAAAAAGTGGTATTCAATTCATCACTTAAATTTCAAATTAAATAGAGACAAATTTGTTATGCGCAATCAAAACTCTGCAGTCGGAAACAAACCAATTTGGTCAGTACATTTCTGATTTTTAGTCTGTATTCAAATTCAAAATAAATATTAAAGTTGTCGGCAAATCATGATGATAACGATTTGTGGGTGGATATAAACTTCATGATTAGGATAAAAGATGAAATGTATATAAACACCAAATGATTAAGTTGTTGAGACGCTGAAAAAAGAGACGAATCTTAATTAATTCCACCACCTGCCCAAAAGAGACGATGTTGAATTTCTCTTTACCTTTTTTTTTTTTTTTTTTTCACAATTAGATGCTCTTTTAATTCGTTTTCTACAACTAACATATCATACAAAATTTGCAAGATGTCTTTTATTTCTTTCTCTACAATATATACATTAAAAATCATAAATTAAATTTACATGAGGAAGACAATGACGGCATATAGTCAAAGACTGTCAAGTGGTTTTTGTGATAATATTATCGCTGATATTACCATCCACATTCGAATATGTGTAGTGCATCTTGCTAACAAAACAAAAAAAGTTATGATGACACATAAACCAAACCTTGAGTGCATGTTGTTGACAAAAGGCTTCTTTATTGATATTTTTTTTTATCATCTTTATGGTTCTTAAATTTGAGTAGTAAATATATTTTTTAAGTAGTATCATTTATTTCTTTGATAATAAAATCTCCAGGAAATAGAATCTGTTCTTTTTTATGTCTGGCTTGGTGCACAAGTAAATAACCCTAGAGAGCTAAATTCAAAATCCACCGCCAACGACTCCCTCGTGGTGGCCAGCAACTCCACCGCCGATACCACCACCATGGCCTCCTCCTCCTCCTGCACCGCCTCCAAAGCCTCCACCAGCTCCACCACCGTGGCCTCCTCCGGCTCCTCCACCGTGGCCTCCGCCTGCACCTCCACCAAAGCCTCCTCCAGCACCACCACCGTGACCTCCACCAGCACCACCACCGAACCCTCCGCCGGCACCTCCACCATGCCCTCCTCCTCCTCCAGCACCACCACTGAACCCTCCGCCGGCACCTCCACCATGCCCTCCTCCTCCTCCAGCACCACCTCCGTGGCCTCCTCCAGCACCACCGCCGAACCCTCCACCAGCACCACCACCATGGCCTCCTCCAGCACCACCACCGAATCCTCCTCCAGCACCACCACCATGGCCTCCTCCAGCACCACCGCCGATTCCTCCTCCAGCACCACCACCATGTCCTCCTCCAGCACCACCACCATGGCCTCCTCCAGCACCACCGCCGATTCCTCCTCCAGCACCACCACCATGTCCTCCTCCAGCACCACCACCATGGCCTCCTCCAGCACCACCGCCGATTCCTCCTCCAGCACCACCACCATGTCCTCCTCCAGCACCTCCACCGAATCCGCCTCCAGCACCACCACCGCGACCTCCACCACCGCCGAACCCTCCTCCAGCACCACCACCACCACCTAGACCACCACCTTTGCCTCCACCAGCACCACCGCCGAATCCTCCTCCAGCACCACCGCCATGGCCTCCGCCTACACCGCCACCAAACCCACCACCAGCACCGCCACCGGCTCCACCACCACCGCCTTTCCCACCACCAAACCCTCCTCCACCACCGGCTCCACCTCCAAAACCACCGCCTCCCAAAGTCTCCTTCTCAAGTCTCCTACATTCCGCAACTCCAATGATAAGCACCACAAGCATCAAACCCAAAAACCCTAATCGTTTAGAGACTAATTTCCCCATTTTTGTTTCTTTCAACTTTTATTTTACAAAAGTGTTGTTCTTTCTTCACTCTACAATTGGTTAGTCACCTCACTACTTACTAAGTCTATTTATAGGAGCAAAAAAAGAGAGAGCATTAATGAGAATTAGTTGAGACCTTCATGATACACTAGTTTGAATTTTCTCATACATTTCCTCATTTCGCAATCTGTGATGCTACAAATTTCTTCAGGGTAATTAATGAGTGTTGAGCAAGTGTTTCTTTTTCATATTGTAATCCTATCATATTTTTCAACCCTATATATCCCTTTTCTTCAACCAAATATTTTTAGTGGGTCTATAGACTATTTTTATCACCGACTACGTCAATAGCTCAAAATATAGTTTGACTTGTGAATGTTTACGAACTTTTATTTCAAAACAATGTACGAATACATACAAGTGGAGAAGAATCTCTAAGTTTATTATTTTTTGTTAAAGATACTGTATACATGTATCCGAATTTAAACATAATGTCAATATACATTTCAATTATCGATTAATGTTTTACTTGCATTAAGATAAAATATAATAATTATTTAACTATGGATTAATTTCGCTACACCCCTCAAAATCTTGCCGTCCAAATTATTTCCCTCCAACTATTAAGTTCATCAAACTTAAAAATTTCCACCACTATTCACTAACTCACAAGCCACAAGCAAGAATCAATTATGGTGTATAGAAATACATAACTATTTATTTAGCAAAAACAAAAAAAAGATAACTATTTTAGAATATATATATATATATATTAAATGCATTGAAAATAGTAAATTTTAAAATGGAAAATTTCATTGGTACAGATGAGCTTGCTTGTGTGCATTTATTGTTTGAATAATTACAAATATTTCGATTCTCCTTTACATTTATTAATATGCTCATCAAATTTGGAATATTTGTTGTTTAGATTTTTAATCAATGCGACAAAACTTAAAGACTCTGATAGAAGGGAAAAAAGCCCATTTTAAATTGGAAACAAAAGAAAAAAATGGAACTTCTTTATTAACTTTCCAATATTATATCTTACAAGTTACATATTTTAATCTTCGAATATTTGCAAGGATACAAAATTTTACACATCTTCTCAAAATTGCTATAGTCGGACGCATTTTCTTAGAAAATTCTTTACGCATAAACCTAAGTTGGTAAGTACCATAATATATGCATATTTACTATATTTTTTTTTTGTTAATTACGATTTACTATATTTATAATGCTTCTAAAAATGGTAAAACTTGATTCATCGCTCATATCAATTTCTATTCTTGATAATGTTTGGACTAATGCGTTGTATGGTAATCACTCTATATATAAATACTCATTGTCCCTAATATTATTTTCTATCATAAACCTAAAAAGGACCCAAAAAAGAAAAACAGAGAAAACAAGAATGGCTGCGAATCTAAGGAACAATGCGTTCTTGTTTCTCTTGATCGGTTCCTCGTACGCAATCACAAGTTCAGAGATGAGCACAATCTGTGACAAAACCTTAAACCCATCTTTCTGTCTTAATTTCCTCAAATCGAAATATTCATCTCCTAATCTTCAAACTATTGAACTAAAGTATGTGTTTATCAGTGTTGATGGGATTTTATCCTTCATAAAAAATAAAATTCTAACAACTAAAGTATCTCAAGCATGTCGGAGTTTGTTGTTATTATGCCAGATGTAAGAAAAACAAAATATAGTTATAAAATTTTATAAAGTTTTGGAATTTTCTTTGTTGGTTAGAGTAAAGCTTTGTAATTTTGAGTTTTGAATTTGTTAGTAATATTTTGGTTTGATGTTTAGCATCTCCTTGGTTTGTTTGATTTCACCGAGAAACTTGATAGCTTTCGCGTAAAATCTACACATCATACATGTAAATAGCTAAAATGTATGGCTACCTCTTCTTATTGTAACAACTAGCAAGAGAACAATGGGCTATACATGAAAACTAAGTCCATTGCTTTGAAACATCTTTAAAAACAACTTAGGTGGTGGTTGGACTCACGATTGAGATTGTGGTTCATTTGCTAAAGAAGTTGGTAAAATCAAGTGGTCATGGCACGGTGTTTATGGACGAGTGGTGAACGGCAATTCAGATTGGGAGATGATGGAATAAAACATCAAAAGTGGAAAGTGTTATATATATAGTGACTAATGTGTGAAATGGGTGAATAAGTAAGCAAGTGGTGTTTTATGCAAGACATGCTCTTCAATGTGTAAAATGCTTTATGTCTAAGTGACAAGCACATCGAGAAGTATCAGACAGACTGGTTTGATTCTTATCTCTACAAAACTGTGTCTCTAAAACGTACTAAACTGAACAAGCAAAAGGATTCACATGACAATCAAACATTTTTTTCTATCTTTTTAAATCCCAAAAAGGAACTCGTGGTTTATTTTCTCACATATACCTTCAATATAAGGTCGAAAGAATCAAAGAAAAACTATGTACGAATCAAAGGAAAACTATACATTTCTAAGTAGAATATGTATGGTGAGTGAAGAAACTCAACCACAAAATGCATATCGGAGTTTGTTGTTTGATGGATGAGAAGTGGAAGAAGCTTTTATGAACAGAACATTACATGGTGCTTTTTTTACTGGTCCTCAAGTAATGGTCTCGAATAACCGTAGCGGTGCGGATTCTGCAGGATAATTACATAAAAGAGTATTTCAATTTTATTTCTCGTAGAAGGATGAGATGTACTTACAATCTCTGAAAAGAGCGGATCATGATCATATGGGAGTTGAAAGGGAGAAGCTAGTCTTGACGGAGACCTCGGTGTCAGAGTGAATGGTTCAGCAGTAGCTTGCAATTCTGATGCAGCCTATGAAGACAGATAAAAGTATATGAGAACCGTTACGAGTCTTTAGTATCTCGATACAGAAAGTGTTATAAGAAGCAAACCTTTACAAAATAACTGTTTGCCAATATCTTTCCTTTTCCTACTGAAGATTGCTGTGAGCAAGTGGTTTCCGGTAAAAATTACCAGAGAAACTCCTAACCGTAAGCATGGTTTACACAGTCTAATTTCCTTCTCTTAACCATGTTCAACAACAAAATACTACATTTTTCAACTTGATCAGTCCAGCTTCCGTCCTCAGAATCATTACCTTCTAAAACGGACACTGTATTTAACACCAAACTTTGCTATAACCCATTGTGGAACATCCACAGAAAAACAATCGAAAACAAGCCGTATTTCTGAAGTGATTCAATCATGTTCTTCATATCGAAGATAATCCTACCAGAAATAGAGAACAAAGATGCACCTGGTTACCCCCTGCTTCGCTTGTAGGGCTCCTAAACTCTGAGCATGCAGATGGTCCAACAGAGCTTGCAGCAGAATATGAGCCTCGAACAGAGACACCAATAATGTCCTTGGTCCCCTTTAGATTTACACTAGAGGTTTTTCTTTTCTTTCCAGCTTTCTTATCCTCCGGGTTGTTGTTTTGGTCTTCATTTGTGTTTTTTTCTTGTTGTGAGACTCTTTAGACAGTTTTGGCAGTTGAACGTCTTGATTTGTGTAAGAGAGGTAGTAGAGAGACATTTGTCCGTGCTGAAACAGATAGAGGACCCAGTTTTGTTTTCCCTTTCTCCAAAATAAGCCGGTGGCTGTGCGTTTGTGGACAGTCGGTGGCTTGTGGAAAAATAGCCAATCACAGTTTGCCTCTTGGTCAGTTCGGAAAATACCTTCTTGAGCCCATGGGACCGTCGAAAAAATGTTTTCGTTTTCCAAGATTGGTATTCCAATGTCAACGCCACTGTTTCTTAGGATGAGGCATGCCGCACATGTAGTATCCCGATGGTTTCCGGGGTCGATTGGTAAAGACTCTGACTGTAAAGTGTTGATGCAGGTTTTTGATTGTAGAGAAAATGGCTGTAAAAATTGTGATTGTTACTTTTAAATATTAACAAAATCTGATTGGTAATAAAAACTGTAGAAACTGTTGCTGTTATTTTAAATATTATATTAAAAATGTAAATTATGAAAATTTCAAGTAAGGTATGAATGTTATTATCGGTCCATGTGATCTTCTTTTTATTGACATAAAGACATATATTAGTATAACATAATAAATAAATATTTTTAATAAGTGTTATATGTGTTCTTAGATTAACTTACGAGAAGATGATGATGCTGCTATTTTCTATAAGAACAAATTCTTTTAAAAATCAATACAATGTAATAAAAGATAAAAAAAAAATAGAATTATTTACACAAAAAGTGAAAAAACATAAAAAACAGTAAAACTTTTGCTTGAGTAATATTTTTTATGTTTATCATTGTATTTATAATCTTTAGTGATATTCTAAAAATAGTATTCGAATCTTCTTGAAAAATTGGTTTCAATAATTGAAAGTTTAACCGTTCAACTATTGACTAGAGATTACTTTGAATGTTTACTCTTGTTCAGGGTAAACATTTATCCCTAAAAAAGTCTGATTAGAAAAAAAATAGCTGTGAGGACTATCAAATGCCCTACAGCCTTAACCGCCATTTTAAAAATTTTAAAATAGAAAAATGAAAGAAAAAGAAAAAAAAAATCACTTTAAAAACTTTAAAATAGAAAAATGAAGCAAAAGTTTGATTGGATAAAAAAAAATCGTGAAGACTATCAAATGCCCTATAGCCTTAACAGCCACAAAGCCAATCACCCTTTCCATATCTCGGAACCCATCAAAGTAGTGAAAGGCTGATTTCTGTTGAGACATTTGCCTGGAGAAATTCTTGTGTTCTAAACAAGAGTAAGGACTTTCTTCTTCTTTGATGGGCAATGAACATCCCAATAGTGCACATGATTTGGTGTAACTCATTGGGGATCTGTAGAGACAAGGTAGAAGAACTGGGGGGCTGTTTATGCAGAGTGAGGAGAATCTGTGCAACCTCCTGCAATGGTTCAAACCTTGGGGCGCAAACCACAAAAGAGAACCCTAAAAAGGAAATAACCAAAGATTCGGGGCAGATATTGTTACTCTAACCCTAAAATCCTAGCCGCAAATTCGGTCCCAAGAGCATTCTTTAACCCTAATATTGTCTTTCGGGCCAAAAATTGTCTCGAAAAAGCAGAAAAGATTAAACAAACCCTAGCCTCGAATCGTTGACTAAGAACGGTTAAAAGAAGATACCGTAATAAAGGTTTCGTAGTACGATACCTCCTCCGTTGTCGCGTCTGGTTTGTCCATGTTAATCTTCGGAAATCGGAACCCTCCTAGAGCGGACGACGGAGTTGAGCCGATTTCGACTGTTTCTTTTGGCCAGACCGTCGGGAAAATTCTGAGAAGCGTCAAGTCAGAACAGTCAGAACCTATAATCGCGGGAAAATCTCAAAAGAGATAACGAAGAAACTAACCAGAGCAGAGAGAAAATGACGACGGGGTTGAGTCGATTTGGTTTCTTTTGGCCGGATCGTCGAAACAAATCTGACAAGTGTGAAGTCAGAACCTAGAATCTCGGGAAAATCTCAAAGAACAGAGAACAGAGAAACTAACCAGAACAGAGAACAGAGAAACTAACGGGAATTTTTTTTTATTTTTATTAGGGTGTCGCCACGTGTCGCTGTTGAATCCAATTCCAGCCCTTTGGGCTTTGGGTACACTGTGCCAACGAACACGAGGCAAGTCTCAGCTCTGGAATGGTCTATTAGATTTTGGTTGATTGAATGAACAATTGGGTTTCTGATCAAGGTTCTTAATGGCTAAGTTAGCCTCGATTGAGCCAAACTTGGGTAAGAAGAAGGTGGCTGAGTCGTTATGGGAAACAGTAGAATCTCCCCATTGTTGATAGATATTGAGTTAGAGATGCTAGACAGGAATGCATAGGTTGATATTTCTGTCAGGATATGGAATGGTATCTCAGCGGAATTCGTTACAGCTTTGCGGGGATATGTATCAGATCAGGTTGGGTAACTTCCTTGAGCATTCCTGATTCCATGTTTTCTACTTTGTAGTGGTTAAATATGAGCTGCACAAGTGCAGGAGTGAGAGCTTAGAATGTTTTGCTTCTGAATTTGGACTTTTTTTTATAAAAAATCAAGTTCAATCTATTGGCAAACAAACAAAGAGAAGAATGAGACTTCTTAGTAGGCTTGGTTTGGGTGGGTGCATCGTCTCTACAGACTTCTTTCTCATCTTCATCGTCGCCCAAAAGAGTCAGGCTTTGCGAGAAAAGCCTTGTCTTTACTCGCATTAAGCAAGGGTGGCAACTGTTTTGCAGATGTCACAGTGTCGATCATAACATGAGGAAGAGCTTCTGATACAGCAACTCTTGGGCCAGCAACATAAAAGCTGTCTTCCTCTATAATATCTTCGATTCAGTAAGCAAATACCGCGCTCAACTTGACAGCAATATCTTCTGGTCCTCATGATCAACTGTTGGAGCCATGGGTTCACAAGCTTTCATAGTTCTAGTAGAGGGTTCCTCTTGTTCCATGTATAAGCCTGAACTACTTAGTCGATAGGCTGCTCAGAAAACAACAAGGGACATCCTTCGGCAATGTATCTCTACTGTTTTCCACGTCAGGAAAGGAAACGTCAATAAATCTGACATGAGGAGTTCTAAAGAGCGCAAAGCACAACCAAATGGATTTGTTTTATTTCCCAATTAAACTAAGGAAAGCACAAGAAGAAAAAAACCAAGAAAGCAGAATTTCACACTTACTTTCTCTAACTTCCTCATAGACATATAAAGAAAGACAAAGATCAGATGAATTGGATGTTGCACTTTGATGAAAGTCTGGGGAGAGTAAGCAGATTAGCTCGCAAGAACTTACAGTTGTTGTCCGCGTCAACACCAACTTTCACAGTATCAAGAGATTCCAACTTCCCCAAGAAATGTCTCATCTGTTTCAGCTCTTGAAAAGAACCACCATACTCTAAAATCTCTAGTACCTTCACTGGACATGTCCACAAACAACATACTTTCTCTTCCTCCTTCTTCACAACCTTCCTCTTCTTCTTTTTCTGCCTCGGGTTCTTAGGGATGCAAGCGCATGCATCTCCGCATCTGTTTGTTACTCTGTGCACAAGACCCTGAAACCAGAGACCAATTCGACATGTATATAATGGCAACAACAACAACAACAGAAAAGAAACTATAATAAGAAAATTGATATACACCTTGATAACTAAAGTCTGTAGAATTGGACAGCTCTTGAGCAGAAGTGGCATTACTTGCCAACCTTTTTCCTTGTTACTCTCAATAGATAAATTAAGGAGGTTGTTGAACACCGGCATGGATGTACAGCAGAAGTGAAACGCCTGATTTATATATGATCACAACCAAAAACCGTATATAAGTGAGAGACGTTGGTAGATTAGCAGTGGATTGATTCTAATCCTCCACAAACCAAAAAAAAAATCAATAGAAGAAGAAGAAGATTAAGTAGCGTAAAACTGACCTCAAGGGAACCAGGAGACAAATGAAGGGTCGTAATGTTGCTTATACCCGCAACTAGATTTGTAACATCACCAAATATAGCCGACTTTGGGTCATCAACAGAATAATAATATCCATCATCATCATCATCATCATCATCATCATCATAATAATAACCATCATAATCATAATCGTTAGTTGACTCCCATAACTTGAGACTCAGCCTGGCATCGACAAGCAAATCCAAATCAAGAAACTGATAATTTTCGGAGACATAACTAGAATAGTCAAGGTACTCAAGACTTGGTGCGCTAATAAAAATTGCATCGTGAAACTCTTTAGAATCCGGCAGATTGACAAAAACCACAAGTCGCTTGACGGATGCACTTTCCACAAACCAACCGCAGCATAGCGGATCCGAATGATCAGCATCACGTATGAATAACTCTTCGAGCACAGGGCAGCCATCGACGAGGCGACAATAGTTGTAATAATCAAGCCCTAAAACGGATAAGAGAGAGAGTGATTTGAGAGCTGGGAAAAACACACGCTCGACTTCAAGAGAATATTCACCGCATAGTGTGAGCTTAACTAGTGTGTTGCTGGTTAACAACTTTGTCTCTAACAAAACACCATTATAGCGGGCGTGCAAGTGTAGTTCCAGTAAACTGCGTTCCATTGCAGTACAAATCCAACGGTTGACACGAGAGTGCGCATCGTCGAATTCACGGCCATGTCTAGGTAGATGACACAGAGAATTTCTTGATGAGAGAATTGCTTGACAAAGCACATGTTTTTACCACGAAATCAGAGAAGCGATGTGAACAGCTTATTGCTTCTTCTTCGTTGGAATACACAAACAGATTGTCATCAAAACAAAGGGTGTCTACAAAAATCAACATATTCCTCCACCTCTTAGAAAGAATCGATGTGGAAGCAGCCACTTTTGTCGGAAGCAAAGACAGGATTTTGCCTAGAATCTCATCTGGTAAACTGCTTATCGAATCTCTACTACAATCCATAGCTAGGCTTGTAGTATAAATTAGAGAGCTTTAATTTGTACCTACACACTAAACCTCGATTAGGGTCACAAATTCCAATTGAATGTTTTGCAATTAAACAATGGAATCTTTCAGGAAAAATAAAACCCAGAATCAATGAATCGAACGCGAGGGTAATACAAGAAGACGAAAAATTTGGACACAATGAAAGACAAACTTACGAGGCCAGAGGAGACAAGGAGGATCGAAAAGCTTGATTTGCTTCACAAAGAAGGAGACACAGAGAGAGAGAGAGAGAGAGAGAGGAGTTTTTTATAACAAAAAAAAGGAAAACCTTGTGGAGGCAAATGTTTTTAATTAATAGTTTCTTTTTCGGCCAATTAATAAAATTTCAATTTCAATTTAATATTTTTTCAATTTGTTTTTTTTTTTTCATCTAAATATTGTATTAAAACAAATTGAAATACATTTGGAATAAGCTAAAGAGGAAAGAGCCACAAGCCGGCTATCAAAATAAAACGATACTGGAGTCGAAGGTCCACAACAGGATAACAAAGTCCAAACGAGATAACCTTTTAAACCGAAAGACCGAACTACAACTAGGAAAACTTGCTAAAGCGATCCAAATACTCCAACCAAACAATTCAAACTCTCTAAATGGAACAAAGAGCCACCCTTCCTCTAAGCTTCATGAGCATTGTAATCCTGCTTCCACACGGAGACTTCTCGGCAGGGAGGATCGTGACAAAGGAGATGCAAAAGCACTCGAGACCAAGTCACCAAAACTCGAATCTAAAACTGAGGGAGATAAGAATGACAGAGACAATGCAAAACCAAGGAGAAGAGGTCCACCACAAGAAGCTAATCAATTCCAGGTTTCTTCTACTGATATTCAATCCACTACCATGCTCGATCGATACCTTCAAACCATCGAGGGCAAGCTGCTGATATACATCACCGTTAGAAGAATTATCCGGAAAAAAAAAGAAGGAGAGGAAACTAAGCTGCCGGGCGAGGAAAAATTGCCTCGAAAACTTCTTCTTCACCAAGAGAATGTCAAACTTAAACAAACAACACCAAGACATCACTCCTTAAAACAAGACCACGATCGAGAGTGGGCAACCACATTAAACCATCCAAAGAAGAGATTGATGAAGGAATTTTAGACCAAGTAAAAACAAACTATCCTAGACTAATCCAGCCAACTTATACATACTAAAGACCAACCACAAAGGGATAGGTTTCGCATCCATACCACGACCAAGAAGAAGATGGAGGCAAGAGCTCGACCTCGCAGAAACCAAACCCACGTCAATCCACCTCCGAAAATGAGCTCCGACCAAGGTCCACGGCGAGATGGAGCCGAAACCGGCGGAAAATCTCAGATCTGACCCGAAGAAGAACATGAGAACAACCAGCCTGAAGACGACGTATCGACGACTAAACTCGGCTCTGCCACAGCCATCGATCAGCCCAATCGAAGCCTAACCAACCATCACCGATGAAGTGCGGAATTAAAAAATTATTTTTTCAATTTGTTAGATTTAGTCATTCTGATGAAGTGCGGAGTTAGTTTTTTTTTTTTTATAAAAGACATTCTAATATATCGAAAAAATAGAGATAGTTAAATCAATATTTTATTATATAAAATTTAATGCGTTTAACATTGTAACTAACACGATCGTGATACGTGGCAGCCGATCGATCAGACTTTAACACGTGTAAACAAACTTTTTTCCAATTAACTTTTGTCACATGTAAAAAAAAATCTTATTAATTTTTTATATATATATTTGTATTTATCAATTAGATTATAAAAAACAATATATATCAGTTTTTTCTAATTAATAATTCATAAAAAAAATTAGTAGATAAACTACATATATACACAGTTTACAGATATTTTGATTTTGAATAGAAATAGGTAAAGCAACAAATCAAACACGTTTTCTCATTAGAATATTAAATACACATGTAAATTTTTTTTGAATTTGAATAGAAGTAGATTTATATACCAAAATCTTCAAAATTATAATTTTTCATCTTTATTTAAACAATTTGTTGCTCTTTCGATCTTCTCATCAAACAATTTAAAATTTCAATAATTTCTTCTAGAAATTTTGTTTCCAATTAGCTCGCTCAGCTCTTGTCTCAGCAAACTCAGACTCTACAAGCAACCTTCCAATCGTCTCAGCAAGCATTTTCTCAGCTGCAGCAGGAGTTGCAGTCCAGGCAACAACCGAACCAAAATTTATCGGGCTCACAGAATGGCCAAGCTGGTAAACAGCAGGTATGAATATAGTCTTTCCATTGCGTCTGTCCAGCTTGGTTCCTCAGCTGCTGTTTTTTTGTTTTAGCTTAAAACTATATCCTGATAGACATCTCAGTTTTCTTTCCTTCATGTGTCTTAGTATTCTGCTCTTCTCTTCTAATGTTTCTCTCGGTTGTTCTTATCAGTGGACTGGATCTGCAATACCAACAGTTGTTAGCACCACTGGTTCCACACCAGTTGGCGATGTGCCTTCATTAACACCTGCAGTTAATCAGAGCGTTGTTTCTGTCAAATGTAACTGGACAGAGCATACCTCGCCTGATGGATTTAAATATTTATTACAATGGTCTAACGGGTGAAAGCAAGGTGACTTTCAGAAGGATTCTTTCTGTTTGTACGTTAATTGTTATCCTTGAGCAGGTATGAATGTGTGTTTTATATATTTTCTTCAATATGTGCCATAATATGTGTATAATTGACTTTTGCAGTGGGAGAAACCTGAGGAAATGGTAGTGTTCGACGACAGCAACAGCAACAACATCAACAGAAGCCAACTGTACAGCAGCCCCAGGCCCAATTACAGCAGGATCTACCTTCCCAGCCGATGCAGCAACAACCCCAACAGGTTCACCAGCAATATCAGGGCCATCAGCAATTACAGCAGCCTTTCTATCCTTCACTGGTTGGTTTCATTTGCTTTACGGTTACATTCAAATAGTTTTCGTAGATGGTCTTTAACTTGAATATCTACTCTTTTCCATTTGGAGTTGCAGTATCCAACTCCAGGGGGCAGCCAGAATGCGCAGGTGTATATCTCTTTATACTTAATTTTCCATTTCAGGATTTGATTCTTGAGTTACTTCTAATCTTGTGATAAGGAGATGGACCACCTTATGTAAAATTCAATAAACCCTTGAATAGACATATCACAAACATCTAACGTGAGTGTATCATTTCCTTTTAAAATGCAGTATCCGTCATTGGCAGTCAGTCAGAATAGTCAGGTATATATCTGAATCTGTGAACTTATGTCTCATTGGACTGATTGGTTTTCAATTACGACATGAACTTCATCTGATGCCTGATGGTATACAGTAGATTAAGGACTTAAGTAAATGTGTATATTTAACGTGGCATGGTTTTGGTAGCATTAAAAGAAAGAAAATGTTATGCATATATTCTCTAGTTGAATATCTTCTTTTCTTTCTGGAAATTGCAGTTTTCTATGTCAAGCAATCTTATCAATGAATGATCCGTCACAAGCTCCACAGGTGATCCAAAACTTGTCTCTGTTCATAATTCTTCCTTTGGTATTCACATGTCTTTTTCTGATTCTCTTACAATCATATCTTTGTTTCCAGGAACTCGTGTGGAAAAATAAAGCTTATTCATCATCTATGTTCGTTTCTGTCAGAGATTTCTTTGTTATAGAGATATCAATAAGTCTAGTCTATAGATTTCTTTGTCGTAATATCCTCATCACTAGCACCTCGAAAGAAAACCGACTGATCCAGCGGTAGGTCTCATCGATCTCCCTGTTCCCAGGATCCCGAACCGCCAAAGCTTGGTTCGGTAGAAGCAACCCCTCGCCGAGAGGAGTCACCAAGTCAAATGAAAGATTCGGCTGTGCCGTTTTTTCACCCATCAATCCTTATGTTTCATTTCATTCAACAACATTGAACCATCACATCCCTCCAACTGCAAGTCGATTAAGGCCATCTCGGTTCAACACTATGGCCTTAAGCGGTACCGGTTTAGACCAAATTAACAATTAAAATTAAGAAGAGAGTATATGAGATGATGGAAAATAGTCTCTTTTAGATCCTCGGATATAAACTCGAAATTAAGCCTATTTATCATCCATAAATTAAATCAGAATCGCGTTTAGGTCACAGACGAATCTCAAAACTCCATTTTGGTTAAAAGGAAAAGAAGAGATTACATAGCTAGAAAACCCTTTCAATCGTTTAGAGGGTTTGCTTATTGGGTTGGATTTGTTTTGTCGGGTTTTTGGGCTGAATTCGGATCCTCTCAAACGCAGTTTACAAAACACAATTTACGGTTAACTAAACAGAAATCAGCGTTTTTGATTGAACATGTCGAATTACGTTGAATTTGAAAGTTTATGTTGTATAGAGATAAAGAAAAAGTTTACTCCAAATTTAGGAGTCATATATCATCTCTTAACCATTTGATATTTCATCTTTGACTAAATTCAGCTTTATCTTACCTTTTTTTTTTTCGTTTCTTTCAAAGATTTCGTAAAATCAAAGTCCTATGTCAACTTATTTGTTATAGATACTGAATTTTAATGGTTCTAATCCTTTTTTTCTTTTACATAGAGCTGATTGCTTAATTAATCTTCCTGCAATTCCTCCTAATCTCGCCTTCACTACCACCGGTTATCCCTCCCATTTTAACCATAGCCTTCTTAAAATCTCCAAAGAAAACCGACTGATCCGCTGCGTAGGTCTCAACAATCTCCCTTGTCCCTGGATCCTGAACCGCTAAAGCTTGGTCCGATGGAAGCAATCCTTCCCCCGAGAGGAGGTAACATAGTACTGATTGCCAAATGTTGATGGTGTCACCAAGTCAAGCTGAGTGCTAGCCACGGTAGGGTCCACGGTCGAGCACAATTGCTGTAGCGACTCGAGGAACTCAAGGTGTCTCCGTGGTTAGCTGGTTGTCCAGTTTGCAGTGGTTGCAACCGAGCTGTAAATGATGTGCACTTTGCCTTTCCTAATGTATGTCCACCTGGTTTTACAATTGGTTCAAGTCTCATTATCTTCGGTTTCTACCAAACCGGCCAGTATTAGGTAAAGAGAAAGAAGAGTATTCTTACTAGAGACTTTATACCGGAAAAGAAAAATCATTTGTATATAAGAATTTTTTTTAAAAGTATCTCCTAATGATGATGTAATAGACGGAAAAAAGACTGTATATACCGGAAAGAGCGACCATGTCGGTTTGCGAAAGACCGAGATTTTGGAAGATAGAGATGAGAGTTGGTACGGTTGAGTTTGGTGACGGTAAGCTATTCGTTGCTGCTTGTTTGCTTGCGATTTTACTGTCTTTTCTTCCTACCACCTCCCAATTTGGTCCACCGGACTTCAAAAAACCCGGTTTATCAAGTGTTAAAATCAAAACCGGTTTAATTAATTTATCCGGTTTATTTAAGGAAGGTTGAAACTATAGTTACCACAACAACTGAATCTCTAGCAGCCATTGCTAGAATGTCTGCGCATGAGACGGTCTCTGGACATACAGATTCCAGATTAGACTTTATCGAATCGATCACTTCGAATCCTCGAAGAGAATTGAGATTCGGCGGCGCGGTTTTCTCACCAACCAATCCTTCTGTATCATCCAACAATACTGAACCATCACATCCCTGAAAATGTAAATGTAAGTCAATTAACACATCCCGGTTCAACACTCTGCTCTGCTTACCGGTACCGGTTTAAACCATAACAATTACAATTAAGAATTTAGGAGATAAGGAAAACTTGCATTGACAAAACAGTCGTGGAAATGAAGACGGAGAAGAGAAGCAGCCATTCTTGGATCTTGTAAAACCGCGGTTTCGACCCAAGAATAGACGATAGACTCTGCTTCGGGGCAGCTATTCCGGTATAAACCGAAATCAAGAACTAAACCAAACCCTATACCGAAACTTGAACCAGTTTCTCCACTTCCGTCTTCGCAAGTCTCGCTGAAGTTGGTTGGATTCTCGGAGAGTGAAGGAATTGGCATTGCAATGAAAATCATAAATAACAAGTTAAAAGAGTTTCTTCATCATTGTTATATGATCTCTCTTTAGCTCAACTTTGTTATGAATTTTTAACACTCAAATGAGTTATAGTACTATTTTTAGGAAGCTAGTGTGTGTGTCCATATTTATAGAAACTATTAATTATACACACATACGTAACAAGTATGTATTGTGTTGTGTGAGCGCAGAACTACATGTGCACTACAACAACCCAATTATATATTATGTACTCCTCAAATTAAGGGTTGACCACCCCTCAAGTTTTGCCATCTAAATTATTTCCCTCTAAACTATTGAGTTCATCGTTAAATTTTCTAAACTTAAAATTTTAAGCATTAACCCACATAAATTATCTAATTCTAATTAATTATGGATTACTAATGGAATTCAGTTAATTACGTTTAGTTACTCAAAATCGCGTTTAAAATTTTACGTTTGTCCAAAGCCAACCCAATTTTACACATAATTCGATCTAATTAAAAAACACATAATAAAAGACACTAACTAAAATAAAAACTTTCAAAATAGAATTGGGAAGAAAAAAATTAGTGACTCTCGATGGGATTCTTCGTTTAAGGTTTTCAAAGGGAAAAACCCAGAAGATTATTACCGTTCAAGGCTTGGTTTTGTTTTTGTTTTTGTTTTTCTGTCCAGATTTTGATTTTGTTTTGCCAATTTCATGACTTTTGATAAATACCCACTGTCAATCAAAATTGTGTCGGGGTTTCGTTGTTAAGACCTTGTGATGTTTGAGATTAAATTGGAATTTCCCACTGTGAATAACGATTGTGTCTCATCTTTAATTCTTGTTGGTCTTAAAGATTTTTTTATTTTATTTTATTTGTTAATCTTCGATAGCTAAGTAATTTTGTCTCATCTTTAGTTTTAAAATACTTAATTTCGTTTATCCATTTTGTCTTTTGGAGCATGTGGTGTTTCTTCTTCTTGGTGATGGATATACATGATATGACCATTGTGATCAGGTTTGAGTTAATAGAAAGTTTGGTCAGACTGTTGATTTCTTATTGTCGAATTAGTATTAAAATCCGATCTAGAAAAACGCAAATTTTTAAACGCAATTTTGTATAGCTAAACGCAATTAATAAAATTTCATTAGTAACGTGAAATTAGTTAGAATTAGATAATTTAGATGGGTTAATGATGAAATTTTTAAGTTTGAGAAGTTTAACGATGAGCTTAATAATTTGGGAGGAAATAATTTGGACGGCAAAATTTGAGGGGTATAGCGAAGTCAACCCATAGTTAAATAATTATTATATTTTATCTTAATGCAAGTAAAACATTAATCGATAATTGAAATGTATATTGACATTATGTTTAAATTCGGATACATGTATACAGTATCTTTGACAAAAATAATTAAACTTAGTGATTCTTCTCCACTTGTATGTATTCGTACATTGTTTTGAAATAAAAGTTCGTACACAATCACAAGTCAAACTATATTTTGAGCTATTGACGTAGTCGGTGATAAAAATAGTCTATAGACCCACTAAAAATATTTGGTTGAAGAAAAGAGATAGGGTTGAAAAATATGATAGGATTACAATATGAAAAAGAAACAATTGCTCAGCACTCATTAATTACCCTGAAGAAAATTTGTAGCATCACAGATTGCGAAATGAGGAAATGTATGAGAAAATTCAAACTAGTGTATCATGAAGGTCTCAACTAATTCTCATTAATGCTCTCTCTTTTTTTGCTCCTATAAATAGACTTAGTAAGTAGTGAGGTGAGTAACCAATTGTAGAGTGAAGAAAGAACAACACTTTTGTAAAATAAAAGTTGAAAGAAACAAAAATGGGGAAATTAGTCTCTAAACGATTAGGGTTTTTGGGTTTGATGCTTGTGGTGCTTATCATTGGAGTTGCGGAATGTAGGAGACTTGAGAAGGAGACTTTGGGAGGCGGTGGTTTTGGAGGTGGAGCCGGTGGTGGAGGAGGGTTTGGTGGTGGGAAAGGCGGTGGTGGTGGAGCCGGTGGCGGTGCTGGAGGAGGATTCGGTGGTGGTGCTGGTGGAGGTAAAGGTGGTGGTCTAGGTGGTGGTGGTGGTGCTGGAGGAGGATTCGGCGGTGGTGGCGGTGGAGGTCGCGGTGGTGGTGCTGGAGGCGGATTCGGTGGAGGTGCTGGAGGAGGACATGGTGGTGGTGCTGGAGGGGGAATCGGCGGTGGTGCTGGAGGAGGCCATGGTGGTGGTGCTGGAGGAGGATTCGGTGGTGGTGCTGGAGGAGGCCATGGTGGTGGTGCTGGAGGAGGATTTGGTGATGGTGCTGGAGGAGGCCACGGAGGTGGTGCTGGAGGAGGCTTTGGTGGTGGAGCTGGAGGAGGAGGAGGGCATGGTGGAGGTGCCGGCGGAGGTCACGGTGGTGGTGCTGGAGGAGGCTTTGGTGGAGGTGCAGGCGGAGGCCACGGTGGAGGAGCCGGTGGAGGCTTTGGTGGTGGAGCTGGAGGAGGAGGAGGCCACGGTGGTGGAGCTGGTGGAGGCTTTGGAGGCGGTGCAGGAGGAGGAGGAGGCCATGGTGGTGGTATCGGCGGCGGTGTTGCTGGCCACCACGAGGGAGTCGTTGGCGGTGGATTTTGAATTTAGCTCTCTAGGGTTATTTACTTGTGCACCAAGCCAGACATAAAAAAAGAACAGATTCTATTTCCTGGAGATTTTTATTATCAATGAAATAAATGATGCTACTTATAAAAATATTTACTACTCGATGTTCATAACTTCATTCTAATCATAAGATCTCATACTCACAAGTCACAACAATATGAATGAAATAAATTGGTTAATAGCATTCAAGAATTACGCAGAACTTACATGAGGGTAACAAGAATCTAGCATAAGCATCACAAGAAGTAGACTTGTACAAAAGAAAAACCCTAGTACAAAAGAATAAATTGTACGTTTTAAAAAATGATGCTGCCCAGGATCGAACTGGAGACCTTTTGCGTGTAAGGCAAACGTGATAACCACTACACCACAGCACCTCATATGCTTAATCATACGATCATTATAATATAAACCAGTTTCCGTCAATGTCGACAAAGTCCACTCCATTTGAAGATAGAGTGAGAGCATTTTGTTTTCCACCTATTGTGCATTTATCCTTTTAAGAAATTTACGTTAACCTCGAAACTCCATAGTTAAAATGCTTTTAAAGAGAAGATAAACAATTGAATTTATGTCATTTTTTAAAACTTGCTGCGTGTATATAACCATATAAAATGCTAAGAAAACATGATGTCTTAACATTCAAAAACCAGCAACACTAAAACTTTTCTAAATTCTTTGAGAGAGAGATTACAAAAAATGTTAAAATTAAATAGCGTATCGATATTATCATAAACAAACAAAATTAATTAGATCAAAATGTAAACGCCAATAGCCAACCGGGCCCAACTCTTATGTAGATGGTTCATGTGTTAAGCTTAAGGTTAACGAGTTGCCGGATATTGATCGGAGAAATGTCGGAGGTGTCGCCGGAGAGGAGACGCCGGGCAATGATGACGTTAGCAGCTTCCGAGGGATGGTACGGATCCCAAAACACGTGTTTGGAACGGTCCATACATACTCTGGAAGATGGGCCACATGGAATAAGCCCACCTACTTTCCCAACTACCGTACAACATGGAATCTTCTCACTCTCAAAACCTGCAATTTTTAATAACATTTTATATTACAAAATATATAAATTTATGCATTAAAATTAGAGTAATTAGGAGATAACAGATCGGGTAATAGCAAATATTGGTCGAGTAACAGTAATTAGGAGATAAAACAAAAATTATCCAAAAATGAGTAAGATATTTTGGATAGTGGTTACCATATAGATACTTTGAATATTTAAAATCATTACTTGAATTTTTAATAGATCATTTAAAGTTCAAATTGACTATATTAGAGTAAATTTAAGAGTTTATAGATAAATTGAGATTAAAAAAAAATTCTCTTTTAATTATTTAAAAGAATAATTCGGATACCGACTTATATTCTTATTTGTTGATCCAAACGGGTTATCTTTAATACTTTTAGGTAGAAAAAAAAAGATAATTCGAATAATTTAAAAATTTATAAATCAATTAAAATTATAAAAAAATTAGTTATTCAAAATAATCATTTAGATATCCTACCGACCTTATTTGTGGATCCAAACGAATAATTTTTAATATTTTACCCAAAAACTTCATATAATTTGAATCGGATATGGATACGGATACGATCAATTGATCCAATCAGAAATACACATTCGTAGTTAAAAATGTTAAATAATTATTACCATAACGTGTTTAAGAGAATAGTTAAAATTACGCACCGTATGATAAATAGTTTTGGAGGATATCATAAACAATGCGAAATACGTCAGCGTAGACGAATCTAGAACCTTCTAGATTAGCATTTAGATCCTCTACGACGGTTTTAAGCTGGACATTAAACATCTGTGCAACTTCATTTGGTTCGACCGAACATTGATTCACAGCCGTCAGATCAGATTCCCTCTCAAACGGTATGCAACCAACGGGACCCACATTAACCACCACGATTTTCCTCGCACCCAATTGGTACAATCTCTACAAAACCAAACCCAAAAACCATATAAATTAGTTTGATCAATCGATTTAATTGGTTTTATTCGGTTTAGAGAGAGAGTAGAAAGATTACGGTTAGTTGTAATCGGAATTTTGAGATCATTGAATCAACGAAGACTTCTGGAGATACGACTTTTCGTTCAACGGTTGATACGACCGGAGCGAAGTAATTATTGATTAAATCGTTTGAACCGGTCGTAACCGAGAACATTGCTGACCGGAATAATTTTGCAGCCGCCGATTCACCGATCCAAGAAATGATTTCTTGTCTAGTGGTTGCAAAGTTGTCTAGTTGAGCATCCGTATTTACTCGCTCTCCCTGTAATTTTTTTTTTTGTGTGTTAACAATGATAAATCAAAATATGTGTATTAGAAAAGAAAAAAAATTAATATATAATCAAGATATTCTTACAAATAATTTTCCGGTGGAATTGAGGATTCCACTTCCGCCGGAAGCATAATTGACGCCGTTGAGAATGAGTGATCCTCTTGTTGTTGGTGCTAAGTACGGTGGTGTGAGTTCCTCCGAACCCAATGCTTGAACTGCGGTTTTTCGGATTTTCGGTTTAGTTTTTTGTCTTGATCGAATTCGAATTGTAAAAGCAATTACTATATAAACCAAAATTACAGAAATTTTTGTTTTTTTTTTATAGATGAACCGGTCCAAAATGTAAGAAATTTTAAAACACACAAAAGTGTCATAACCGGTCTCTAATTTGAAAGTAAGCAAACCGCTACAAGCACTTTTGATTGGTTGTTTCATATTGGAAGTCAAAGTCAATATAACATTTCACATTAAATACAATATTTATTATTATTACGGCTGTGACATTGCATGAAAACTTTATTTATAGTTTGTATTGTAATATAAAATTCGTGTAGGACAGTTAAATTCATAAACACTTACATATGATATCGACGATTGTTCTTCCGTTGGTAAATCTTCCGGTAGGCGATCCAAAATCGATCCCATTAGGATCATAATTAGCCTTTGACAATGTGACTAGATAGTTGTTGTTTCCGGCATCGACTAATGAATCTCCAAACACAAAACTGGCCGGAATTTGTTTCCCGGCGAGACATACCTCGGAGAAGAAGAAGAAGAACGATAATGCTATAACTTGGCAAAGAAGAACAAGCAACGACATTACTGATAATTTCAGTTTATAAATCAACTAGAAAAACGGGAACTCTTTTTGTGAAGAACCAAAGATGTGTGTTATTATTATTTATTTTAATTTTCTAAGGAAAAAAGATTGAAGAAGAGAGGTGAGTATGAAAGAGAGAGGGAAGTTAAAGAAGGAAAGGTTTATATATAAGTTTTGCTTTTGGTTCCCATAAACAAATTGATGCTTCATTGAGAATGGCATTGGGAATGACCAATCACGAATTGTATATAATTATTTATTCACTGTTTTTATAAAATGTTCGAGTCAGAAAAGTTGGCCTGTTTAGCATTAATGGCCTATACCTACAGGCTACAACTACAACATGATGAGCGTAATATTTAATCTACGAAAACTTCTTTTTTTTTTCAAAAGTGTCCGATGCAATTTTTTGTTTTCCACGAAGTCTACCGGACTTTTTTCAAATTTTTGCGAGAATGTGAAATCAAATCTCGGTACTCAATTTTTTTGCAGAGATAACAATGCTATTTACGCTAGTGGATTCGAGCGTGTCCAATGCAATTTGGACTGCGAATCATAAGAATATTTCGAGTATCAAGGTTTAATCACCTGAAATTCTTCTAATAAAATCAACCGAAATCCGGTTATAATATAGCTATTCTTCATGTCACGGTGAAGAATTATTTGATTTGTATTTGATATGACAAAAAAAAAAAAAAATTGGGGTAATGAAAATATATTCAATATGTTGTCCATATAATAACTTAAAACGAATCATTCAATATATGAGGTTGCTTATTATACTCCACGATTTTTTTATTTTTTCTTTTTGTGTCATGACTCTATAACTTTCTTAATTTATAATTTGAAGAGATTATTCATAACTACCCAAAGATTTTTTTTTTAATCCTCTTTAAATTTATTCACAAACCTTACATGTTACTCTAAATATACACAAAACCCATACTGTCAATAATGAGACGAACGTGGGATTTTTTTTAATTCTTGCAGCAGTAGAGAAGTTAATATTGTACTCTGCAATGCAACTTCCACCAAACTCGAGTCATATACTAATAATAATTAAAAAAAAGCAAAAGTCAAAAAATTATGAATAACAGCTTGTTAGAAATAAATGTGGTCTCTGGATGCTAACAATCTGTTGCTTAAAAGATGTAAAATTTGTAAATAGTATTAAATAGAGTATAATAACTGAAATGAAGCAAGTGGTTGTTTTCGAATCATAACTCAACTTGTTGTTGAGATAAGACTAGTAATTGTTTCGTAGAGAGAGAGTCGAGAAAACGTGTGATTGAGTAACAGAAGCTCCAATGAAAACTCTAAGTTTCAATTGTAGAGGTAATTAATAAACCCTTGACATGCTGTAGAACGATTGCATTTCTTGATCTTGGATCCTAGCTAGATAGTCGTATCATTTCATGATGTGACTAAAATAAACTGAGTGGAATAGCGAAATATTTACAAAATATAATGTAATGTGTTAGGGATATATTTTATTGGTTTTTGTTTTTTTTGAATAAACCATGGAAATTTCGGATATTCGGCCCATAATTTTCCTGCTATACAGAGTCAAATTTTAGATATTCCGATTTGAGAATAACCATCCGTTTCAACGGGGATTGAACATGTGGCACAAAAAAACTAATCTCTTTGTGTTACCACTAGACCACATCCCATTATACTAGCTGTGTCTGCTAAAAAAAAGTGTTCTTTTAAATGGTGATATTTTGTAGATCGAGAAGGTATTGAAGCTTTTAAGTTGAGATTTATTCAAGAGCTATAGACAACTAGAAGCTGCCTATTAAATTACTATATTAAATTACCAGCACAACAAGAAAAGGAAAAAAAAAATGAAATATTACTAGTTTCCTATTCAAAAGTTAATGTATATGTGAGATATCAGAGTGTGAAGATTGAAATGCTTAACTTGGAGATTAAAACGATGATTTAAGATGCCAACTAACTAGTCGGATAAAGAGACGTTTTTGCTGACAATTAGTTTGTCTTGATCCGCATTACGAACAACACGATAATCTATTTTAATATGTTTTGCACGTTTATGAAAAACAAAATTGTGGCAATGTGAAGAATCGGTTGACTATTGCAAAACATATGCATGGTTACGCCTTGAGAGACGCCAAAGGCAGATAAGTGATCCGGTATTTCCATAGATAGTCTTAAAAAATAATAAAATATTACGTGGATTTTTCAATTTTGAAAAATCTGTATAGTATTTTATTAATATTTTTTTTTATGAATAATATTTTATTAATATTTATAGTTTAATATTTTTTTTAAATATTCATGGCCGAAGATGCTCTAAATCATTTGGCTTGCTGTCATAAATAGGTCTGGTATTCGGATCTTCGAATCAGATTCAGATCGAATCTGATCGGATTCGAATCTAATGGGTAGAAATATTTTGGATTCATATAGATACCTATAAATTTTCGGTTCGGTTTTAATCGGTTCGGGTTTTAACTATGAAAACCGACAATTACCAGAAAATGTTTGGTTCTCATTCAGATCGGTTCGGTTCCATCATTTTTTATCCACACTACCCGAAAATACCTGAAATACCCGAAAAATAATTATAAAAAATCTACAAAAACATTCTAGATACCCAAAAATACTCATAGACAATACATGACTTCCTTGCCGTTTATTTCTTGGTTTTCTAAGAAATTTTGCATCGGAAGTTGAAATAAGATCTAGAGTAATATGTAAATAATAAATATCAATCTACTCATCACCAATTGATTTTGAATTAGAAATTCATGAATCTTAAATATAATAAAACAAATATTTTCATAGTTTTTTTCTTATGCATTTGCATGATTTTTATCGATTGCTAGTTCATTTGCTAATAGATTTTTTTTTAACGTCACATATTTTTTTTCATTAAAAAGTTATACAATTTTAAAATTAATAAAAAACATAATGTTTTTTCGATAAGTTGTCGCTAATATATCAACAAATATGTTGCTTATATTTCTTTGTAACTGTTTTTAAAATACATACGTTTGATTTACATTTATTAATATGTTTTTTTTCCATCCTCACTATCATATCTTTATTTACGAATTCATATTGTATATGAACACAATATAAATTGTTTCTCTAAACTTTAAACATCTAATATTATACTATATATACCGATGATTGAGTTATTTTCCCGAGTCCATCGGTTGGTTTTCAGATCACCGGATTCGATACTTCGAGAAGCTTCCCTTCTAATCAAAAATCGGATCTCAAGCCTTCGGGATTCTCAGCCGGTACTGGTTTCATCGATGATGCAATTGTGGTTCACCACCTGATTTCCTATCGATCTTGTGACTCAACAACTTCTTCTCAAATCAACTAACCTCACGAACTTTTCATCACTGTCTCTGCATGTTTCGATCAAAAGTCTTCTGCAGTATCGACTAGATTATTCTAGAAGGGAAAGGCAACTGGACTTGGGCCCTTAATAATAGATTCAAGTTATGTTTCCACCTATTTAAGTTTTTTTATAAACTATGGACTATGGGCAACTTTGCCAATTGGGTCTAGTGTCATGTATAATTTTTTTTTGTCATGCAATTTAAATAGAATGAAATTTCTCAAAAAAGAAAGGCTATTAGAATGATTTGTTGTGGTCTGATGAAAAAAAAAGAAAAAAGAATTAAGACCGGTTCAATTCGGTTTGACAGATGGTTCGTGGTTGTGTTTCCGCTGGTTGACTTTCGTTTTTATTTGTCAAAGTTGACTCGAATCGCTACCATTTCTCTACTTGCTGTTTTCATGTTCCAAAAAAGAAATACGCAGCGTTTAAACAAAGACAAAAACGGGACGCAGTTTACTAACGACAGAACAATTGGCACACTAACCAATGTTGTTCCTCATCTCTTCTTCCTGATTGACTATTTCTCGCTGAAAAATTGAAAAACCTGATCGGGAATTTTGTTGCTACTGATCGGAATCGTGTGAAAATGGATCAAACAGGATCGGAAAATCTCATCCAGGTAAAGAAGGAATCAGGAGGAATCGCCGTCATCACAATCAACCGTCCAAAATCTCTCAATTCGCTTACGAGAGCGATGATGGTGGATCTCGCGAAGGCATTCAAAGATATGGACGCCGACGAGTCAGTACAGGTCGTGATTTTCACCGGATCAGGTCGATCTTTCTGCTCCGGCGTTGATTTGACTGCGGCGGAGTCTGTTTTCAAAGGAGACGTGAAGGATCCGGAAACCGATCCGGTAATCCAGATGGAACGGTTACGAAAACCGATCATCGGAGCAATTAACGGTTTCGCCATCACCGCCGGGTTCGAGCTCGCCTTAGCCTGCGATATTCTGGTCGCATCGAGAGGAGCTAAGTTCATTGATACTCACGCCAGGTTTCTTTCTTCTCTTACGACGTCGTTTCAAGATTCTCTTTTGTAGAATCGCTGGTACATCACTGAGAGCTGAATCTGGAAATTAGGTCAAATTATTTGCAGATTTAACTTCTATGAATCA
The DNA here is from genome assembly GCA_900406555.1 of Pseudoturritis turrita. Taxonomy (NCBI): domain Eukaryota; kingdom Viridiplantae; phylum Streptophyta; class Magnoliopsida; order Brassicales; family Brassicaceae; genus Pseudoturritis; species Pseudoturritis turrita. The sequence continues at coordinate 172,437 of OVBL01000817.1, forward strand.
CGTTGTTCTGAAACCATGTGAAATCCTCTGTTTTTTTTTTTTAAAGGTTTGGGATATTCCCTTCTTGGGGTTTGTCTCAGAAACTGTCAAGGATCATTGGAGCAAACAAAGCTCGTGAAGTTTCTTTAACCTCGATGCCATTAACAGCTGACGTGGCTGAGAAGTTAGGGTTTGTAAACCATGTGGTTGAAGAAGAAGGAGAAACCATGAAGAAAGCTAGAGGAATCGCACAAGCTATCATCAAGAATGAACAAGGCATGGTTCTGAGGATTAAATCCGTCATCAATGATGGAATAAAGCTTGATCTTGGTCATGCTCTTACACTCGAAAAGGTAAAACCTTTTTTGCCATTATTTTTATAACAATCTAACTGCGAGTTTATGATCGATTCGTGATCGAGATAATCTCAAATCGCAGGAGCGAGCTCACGCGTATTACAGTGGAATGACAAAGGAACAGTTTAAGAAGATGCAAGAGTTCATAGCTGGACGTGGATCCAAGAAACCTTCTCCCAAGTTATAGACAAATTTCTATGGATCTTCAATAAATGTAGTATCACAAATCTTAAATGACAATTTGATTAATCTTTCAATAACATATACTTTGTTTGTTTAAGAAAGTGTTTAACACAAAATCAGTTAAAACATATGTCCATAATTGGAAAAGAAACCTACATTCCTTAGTCGATCATTTACAAAAGTCTGTTAGAGTTTATGAAATTGATTTTCATTGCAGTATATCTTAGGACAAATTAACACATTTATTGTCCTAATAAACCTTTCCATGGATACTTTTGTCCCATTAAGATTTAATTAAAGAAAATCCGTTTTTACCCTTAAATTTTGTTAAAAAAATATTTTTGTTAAATTCTCAATTATTTTTAAACAAATTAATAGAAATTCTCAATTATTTTTAATCAAGTAAAATCAAACCGAATTTTCTCCTTCTTCCCTCTTAGTCGCGAGAGAAAAAAAAAGGAAAAAAAAACTTCATCTTTTTCTCTCTAAAACTCCATTGAAACCCATAACTTCTTTGATTCTCAACGGATTTGCTTGATTTTTGGGTCTAATCCATTCGGATTTTTGTGTTCTTTCCACCCCTGCCATCGTTTTTTGCAATTTGTTAAGGTAAGGCACTCGAAAACCCAATATTTAGTCCGACAGTTTTTAGTCACATTCCATGTTTGGTTCGTTTCTTCACCATGACTTGTTCTTCAGTTGTTTGGGCGTTTATTTGGTGGTGATGAGTAGAAATCGATGGCTGTTGATGCTTGTATTCATTAAGTTGTGTGAATTTTGATTCTACCTTAGGGTTTATGGAAAAATTTGAAATTTTTGATTAAACTTGGTTCATGGCCGAATTGGAGATGAGTTTTGGGATATGATGACTGCTTGTGTGGACGAATTTAGAGTTGAATTTTGTGAATCATCATGTTTTTCTCTTTAAGATTTTCTCATGCTTTGAACGAATATTATGCTAAAGGAAAAACTGATACTTGATCTGATTTTGAGATTCTTCTCTATTGGTGATTGATGGTTTGATAATTTGGCATTATATTATGATTCATCACCATGTCTATCGTCTTTGATGATAATTTCTTTTTGTTCTTCTTTGGATTGTCACTTTTACTCAAAAAAATGGTGTTTTTCTTTTGCAGGGATGGGAAAACTACAGTAGCTCCAGGAGCACGTAAGCCACCTGCACGATCTAAAATTGCGTCCACAACCGCACAAAAGGCCAAAGGCAAAAAATCTTCCTCCACTGCTGTCACAGCTACAAAGCGACCTATTTCTGACAAATGGGATGCTTTTGACACTGGATTTCTCAAAGACTTGGCCACACAATCACAGTGCCAACTCGTTTTGTCTACGAACCAACTTTCTCTTCATATCTGCTTTGGGAAGATATTGAGTCTTTGTTCAAGAACATGGGTTTGGATAATTTTCATCTAATGGTCCACATTAATCCGTACCATGGTGATCAGGCGGCTGATACTCTTGTTGATTCTTAAGATTAGCTGACTTATGTTTTATAGGTTTTGCATATACACCTGGCAGATTTACTCGCAGAGGCTCCTAACATTGACCGGTGTGTATGGTTTATGGAAGCATGTCTCAAACCTTGACCGTCTTGAGAGCCACCGTTACCTTGAGATGTTCTATGCACTGAAATATCCCCCATTGGTAAATGCATTCTCTCATCCTTGGAGCCTTCTTTAAACCCTTTTTGGTATCGAAATAATGAACCTTTGTTCGTCTCTAACGCGGTATATTTACTGTTTCTTTGTGTCATATAGGCTCAGGCTGTTCCTCTTGCTCAGGAGGATTGAAGAGGAGAGAAAAGACTCGGAACCATTAAAGAGCTTGAAGAGAGAGGTTTCAGTGTTTGAAGAATAAAAAAAATCTTTTATGATTCTTATTATCATTCGGATAGAGGAGCACTTTCATGTTCCTCTACTTATTTGTTTTTTTTTCCTTTCAATCCTTTGTCTTTGTTTTTCTGTTTTCCTTTGCCTCTGGCATTGGTTTAAATTATGGCTGTTGAGAGATTTCCATGGCAATATCAGTAAAATTTCGATTTTTCTATCTTCGAATTGTCATTACATTGTTCTCAATATTATCATATATTCCACCATACAACCAGAAAAGAAGAAATGTGTTTTATAACTTGGATGCATATATAGTTATCTTGAGCAGAAAAGTTTCAGCATCTTGGCCATGACAGATTACAAGTACAAACAATTTTTTTTTAAAATATTGCACAGTCATTTCAAATCTTCCCTAAGCTAACTCTGAAGAAATATCATCAAAATCCGTCATGTTTCACTATTACATACGCATGCCTGAAGTTTCAGTAAAACAATACAATTTAAAGGCATTAGTAAACTAGGAAAATGTGTAAAGTAATCAAGCGTGTGATATATTTTGACAATTGGGATTAGATTTGGAGAAAGAATAACAACGTTTTAAAGAGATAGATTTTCAAAAATCAACCAGAATGACATTTGAACGGTGAAAAGTCATGGGTTTCGTCCCTGACCTCTACGTTCTATTTCAGATAAATTTTATCGCTACACTGGACTACTAAGATATGTGTTCTGATTTAATGATTAATTTATATACAAATTCAAAAGAAAAAGGAAAAAGTATACGTCAGATTGACTGTCCTAAACTCATAGTAATCTGAGGTCAGTCATCTTAGTAGGCTTCAGAATCTCCGAGTAATCTGCTCCAAGATTACATAGATATGCAGCATATTAACCGAGAAGAAGAATAGCGAAGAGATACGAAGAAACGAAGAAAGAAGAAATGAAGAAGAAGTAAACGAAGAAGAAAAAAAATATATTCGAAATCTTCGTTTTTGGAAACTAGATATGGTAGAATATTCACTAATTGTAGATCCTAGATTTAGGGAATTTTCAAAACTAACTTCGCAGAAAACACATGCTACATACCGTAGAAGATAGAAAATACGGTAGAATTTCTATTCTGGACGCGGTAGAAGATAGAGAGAATGGTAGTATGCGTATTCATGATTTGGTAGTGTTTAGAACAAATAGTAGAAAGAATATTCTACCAAATAGTAGAACAGAGAGCATGTGTTAGAACTCAAATTCTACATTTTGTAGATATAGATAAAAAAAACAGAACAAACATTCTACAAACTCGTAGAAATAGAACGCGAATTCTGAAAAACGTAAAACAAAAAAAAAAAAAAAAATTTAACTTTGATTTATCCAAAAACGATATTTCAATTTATTTACATAGATTATTGTTTCCATTTTTATAATTTTTTGATTTTTTTAAAATTTAAAAACCATTTATTTTCAATTACTTATATTTGATTAATAGTATAGACAAAAAATACAAAAAGTGTATTGGAACATTAGATATATTAATTTGTCCTAATTTAGCAAATTTCCCTATCTTAATCCTCTGTTTTTCATTTTGCTAAAACAAAGATTAGTCTGTGTTGCGACTCACAACTCACAAGCTACAAACATATAATAAAACATATCAAATATCTATTATTCCAACTTTTACTAAGTTGGTAATCATATCATCTTCAGCATTCGATGCTACAAAGATAAATACCCCCAAGCTATTTTACATTAAAACTGAAACAAAGATACAAACACTAATAATAACATACTTTAGTATGGTTATACATCCATACATATATATATACAAGGACAGATAAAACCCAGTAGTATCCTAATAATTCTACTGAGGTGAGGTATGAAGAGCTGCAACAGTAGATACCATTGTATCCATACCACAAATATTATGACGTCCCCTGCAGATTTTGTAGTAACCGTGCTCGCCCCACATCGATCCCCATGAGTTCTTTATGATCCAATAAGGCTTCTCCTTAAGACGGATTGGCGCATAGCCCGATGCACCAAAACCAACCAAGAGCACTCCATGATCTTGGCTCTTTGAACATACATACGGGCACGAGACTCCTCCTATGTAAGTTTGCATCCACATTGCATTGATAGCAACTGTTGAGCAAGCAAAAAGACAATCTTGTGTTAATCTATAACTCTTGAGTTTGTACCAAAGGGAAAAAAGTTTTCTTTTTTCAAAACTTACTAGCTAAAGGACCGTGCTTGATTAGATTTGCAGCGATTTGGTCTTCATCCGCAGAGACAACGCTGAAATTAGACACGCTAGCAGCGATCATGCTCTTGTCGAACTTGCAGACGGAATGGTCACGTCCTGTGTAAGGATAGTCTTCTTCCTTCATGAGACCACCAGCTTTGAGAGCGTACTCAAAAGCATTGTTCATTAGTCCTCCACTGCAACCAGAGTCACATGAATTGGCTTGTTCTGGATCACACTGCAGGAAAAGAGGAAGATTTCAAGAGCAAGAAACATAATATAAAAGTAGTCACAACCACTTTACCAAACACATCAAATTGGGAAACAAAATATTTGATCTTTGAGTTAATCTTGAAGCCCTTTAGGAGCTAAAGGACCAAATCTTCAATAACTTGCTTCATATGTTACTAAAATTAGAGAGAAAGGGAGGCGACAAAACAAACCTCATGATCACAATCTACGAGCTGCTGCTCACTGAGGCTAACAAGCTCTTTAGTCGCAAGAAAATGTGCTCCTTCAAGAGCTCCTGTTGCGCTAAACGACCAGCATGATCCACACATACCCTTTTCACATCAAAACACACAAATCACAATCTTATCATTCACTCTCTACACAAATCACGTCCATGAGCGATTACGATTTAACCCTAAAGGTCTTTTAAACAAACCTGGTTTTTAACAGGTGTGACGGCTCCTTGTTCACGCCAATCGAAATCCGTCGGGAGTTCGCTGGTCGGAAGAATCGGCGCCTTCTGAGTATCAGTAGGAAGACGAAACCGTCGTTTCAGCCCTAGATAGTGGCGGCGGAATTCCTTCGGAGTAAGATCTGAGAACTGCGTGACGCCGTGTTCAGCAGACGGATCGAGAAGCTGGTGACGCTTAGCTCGCCTTAGGTTAGCTTTGAAGACACGGAATCGGTGATCGTGCTCCTCCTGAGTCGCGTAAGTCTTCTCGTACTTGGATTTGAACAGAGAGAAGTGGTGCTCAGCGTTGAGGAGATGTTCATCGTTCTTCTCCGGGACGACTTGCCTGATCGGATTATCTAAACCGTCGTCTACTTCGCCGGAGATAACGGCCAATAAAGTGGCTGCGATGAGGAAGAAGAAGACCACACGATCCATTTTTTTTTGCTTCCAAAAGATAAGGAAGAAGAGACTTTGGGACAAAGATAAACCTGTTACGAGCTTGTTAAAAGGAGTGAGAGAGGACACGTGGCGTAATATAATTGGCTCTCGTTTGATATTTCTTGGGGAAAACGACGACATGAGAAGTGACACGTTGCTTGTTGCTTCTTAATATCTTCGTCAGCTATGACGATATTTATTTATTTATTTTCTATATTGTGATTTCAGCAAAAATCTGAGGGTAAATGTGTAATTTAGCATTCACTCTCTAATTCTCTTAGCGACTCTCCTAGTCTAGCCCAAATCGGAGGTGAGCGAAATCGGAGGAGAGCGAAGTCTCCGGTTGTTTTCAGTCATGGAGTTAAGATCGGATTCACGGTTTTCTTCTCTCATATTCGTCGTGTTTCTCTCGGTTTTAATCGGACTCGTTTCCCGGACCGAGTCGGCTCAGCAACCTTTCCGCCGCGAGCCGGGTCATTCTCACTGGCATCACAGCGCTTTCCTCGACGTACGAGAGAGCGTGCGATCCGACGTCCGTCGTATGCTTCATTCCCGTGCTGAGGTAAATCTCAACATATCACTGAGACTGAATCATAGGACCTTCCTCGTAAGAAACAATCGTCGAGTAAAATTGGCTTTTCTCGGGTCACCGAAGTGCAATTAAACGCGTATTGTTTCGTTCTTGTTGCTTTTCACGACTATGATCATAACTTTGTTCGTAAATTTTTAACACTCAAATGATCTGTGTGCATCTTTGAGGATAGTGTATGTTAGATTGGGTGATTTAGTGTTGCGACACATCTAGAATTGAATTTCACATTATGATTCCTCTACATTTTCATTGCAGGTACCGTTTCAGGTTCCTCTGGAAGTGAATATAGTGCTTGTAGGTCTGAATGAAGATGGAGGATACAGGTATTCCATGGATCCTCACAAATTAGAGGAGTTCTTGAGAGTTAGTTTCTCGACCCATAGGCCCTCATGCCAAGAGACGGGAGAGCCGCTTGATATCGAGCATCGAGTGGTTTATAATGTGTTTCCTGTGAGTATTTGTCTTCTCAGGATTGAATATCGTATATGTTGGATAATATTTCTTCACGATTGTTAACAAACTGAGCTATGCAAGTTCTGATCTTGTTCTTGCTTGAGATGTCGGGCATTTTACATCTTGAATCAGATTATTACTGTGCATGTCTCTCAATTATAAGTTTTGGAGACTTCTGATGCCAAGATTTTCGCCATGGCCCCCTTGACCTAGATATTAAAATATTCATCGTTATTTGTCTTTCTGTAGGTTGGGCAACCCGAATTAATAGCTCTGGAGAAAACAGTGAAAGAAGCCATGGTGCCTGCAGGAACTGCACTAGAGGTTGCTGTGATCTTATCATCTCAATTTTAACTGTTCCTCATAACCAACACACATACACACACATGTACATATATAAATATGTTGATGCAATGCATATTTCATTACTGTAAAATGTACATCCTACTGTATATGGCACTAAGCTGCAATATTATTTTTGCATTTAGGCTGATTTTGGAAGACACTTACCTGCCTATGACGTAGAGGCAACAAAAGTTGAGTCCGCATTTAACCGGCTTTACTCTTATATATTTGATATGGATGTGGGAGCTGGATCAGCAGGAGCCGCAGATAAACCTATACCAAGTGCCATATTTGTAGTGAATTTTGATAAGGTACGGCTTGCAGTGCTCTTCTTTCTTCTTAAATCTTGCACATGCTATGCAGAATGTCCAAATTATTTAATTGTTCTTGTTTTTGTTTTTGTTTGGAAAAAACTTCAGGCCTTCTTGGTTTATAACCCTCGTATCCCTCATTGTTCTTGAACATGCCTTTTTCTTGTCACATTTGCATTTATTTAGTAATTGATTCCATCCTGCTAGATTCTTTAACTCCGCCTTTCCTTTCTTAACTCATTATTCAGGTAAGAATGGATCCTCGTAATACAGAGCTTGATCTAGATAGCTTGATGTTTGCAAAGCTACCAGAGCTTACTGATGCAGACAAGGAGAAACAAGAGGCAGATTATGTTTATCGATATAGATACAATGGTGGAGGAGCATCCCAAGTTTGGCTTGGATCAGGCAGGTAAGCTCATCTTTGTTTTTCTTTCCTCGCTGCGGTAAAGTATGGATAAAAGTAATCAGTGGGTTTTTCAATTATATCTCTTTGTTATCCTTATGAGTGATATGATTGTGCCATAGATGTGATCCAAAGAATTGTACCACCCTATTCTGAAAGGATTACATCTATCTAGGTATCATCAAATTATGCATAGAAAAAGATGTATGATATCGTTGTCCTTTTTCTTGATTATAGATAGGCCAGAAAAAAAAAACAACTCTAGAGAAATACGAAGAAGATAGACACTTATTATTACTTCATTTCACTTTGGTAGTATAGATTACTGTATCAACCGGCTTTTTTATTCTGAAAAGTATCCAAAATATTGTTGGCGTAACTATTTCTATCTTTGTCTGCTATAATTCTTCCAACTAAGATCTCAATTTGCTGTTATTTGTGATTTATTTTCTCTTCTCGATAGATATGTTGTACTAGATTTGTCTGCGGGACCTTGTACATACGGGAAGATTGAAACTGAAGAGGGAAGTGTTAGTTCCAGAACACTGCCAAGGATACGAAACATTGTGCTTCCAGGCAATGTTAGCCCTGTTGGCCATCAGTCTACCCATGATATCTTTTCTGGTCAGTTAGCGGCGTTAGTAGCTACGACAATTGAGCACGTCATAGCACCTGATGTCAGGTAATGTGATATGTGATATGCAAGACTTTACTTACTTCTCTAACAATGAAAATTATGCTTACATGATTCATTCTGATTGCAACCAGGTTTGAGACTGTTGATCTAGCAACTAGAGTGCTTGTGCCTATCATTGTGCTCCAAAACCACAATCGATATAATATTATGGAAAGAGGACAAAATTACAGCATAAATATTGAAGAGATAGACTCCGAGGTAAAGACTCTTTGCGTTAAATGAATGATGTGCGTGAAAATTGGAGTTCTTATCTTTTCTTTTGTTTTTTGAATGGTGTTTTCATCCCTATGAGTCAATATGATTAGTAAAACGACATGTTAGCCAAGCTTACTGCTATCAGAAAGTTAGCACAAATGCACAGGATTTGACTCTATATTTCTTTTTACATGCTAATTGTCCCGAGTCTTGCAGGTAAAGAAAATGATTCATCAGGGGCAAGAAGTGGTGATCGTTGGAGGGGCTCATCCATTACATCGTCACGAGAAGTTAGCTATTGCTGTCTCAAAAGCCATGCGTGGGCATTCCCTTCAGGAAACTAAGAAGGATGGAAGATTCCATGTGCATACCAAAACATACCTTGATGGTGCTATCCTCAAAGAAGTGAGTTTCTATAGTTTCCACCCATCTTGGCAATTGTGGTTTCCGAGTTATAGGTTAAGCTAGGAAATCTTGGCCCACGAAGAGAAAAAAATAGTTCTTAACCTGCTGTTAATGTTCCAACCAGTGAAGTCTCGCGTGATTTTTATTGGCCATTGCAGGAGATGGAACGGTCTACTGATGTTCTAGCTGCTGGTTTGCTCGACGTGTCTGACCCTGGACTTTCTAATAAATACTTTCTCCGCCAGGTAAATCTCATAAATTATATATGCAAATTTCTTTCCCTTGTTTTGGTGTTTTTTCATGGCAAAGATTCCATGTATTTTTACTCAGAGCTGGGGAGATGAATCTGAAGATTCGAGTGATTCCATAGTAAAGCACAAGCCTCTCTGGTCAGCTTATAGCTCCAGAAATCAGAAGGGAAAGAAGAAGAAGGCCGTTAAGAAAAAAGGCGATCTCTACCGGACTTACGGAACAAGAGTTATTCCAGTGTGAGTTGATTAATATAAACCAGCTGCTCGGATTATTCATTTCACTGGCCAAGCAAGGTCCAAAGATTAAGTTTTTAAATTACAATTTCAACCAAAACAGCAATTGATATAAATCTTTACTCTATATATAGGTTTATACTCTCATTAGCCGATGTGGACCCAATGCTCATGATGGAAGATGAGAGCCTCGTTTGGGCGAGCAGTGATGTAGTCATTGTGCTTCAGCATCTAAACGAGAAAATACCTTTGAGGTGAGCAAAACGCAACAACAATAGAAGTAAAAAACAATGATAAACTTGCTACTCTGGTCATCATATATTGGTGTTGATTTCTTGTTTCTGCAGTTATGTGTCTGAAACAGAGAGACAGCATGCTGTTCCATCACAAGTACAGCGACATATACTTGCAGGTATAGCTTCTGCTTTAGGCGGTGTAAGTGCACCATATGAAAAGACCTCTCACGCGCATGAAAGGCCTGTCACCAACTGGCTCTGGGCAACTGGTTGTCACCCGTTTGGACCGTTCTCAAACGTCTCTCAGATCAGTCAAATGCTTCAAGATGTTGCACTGGTGAGTCCAATCATTTATGATTTTCTGAAAATAAATTAGCATTGAAAAATCCTTGTGAATCTAGTGAGATCTGGTATCTTTAATCCGCAGAGGAATACTATTTATGCGCGGGTTGATTCTGCTCTACGCAAAATCCGAGAAACATCAGAGGTAAACCAACTGCAACTTGTAAAAATAACATCTTTTATTGTTTCGTCTTTGAGAATTCATCAATTATTGGTTGTTGTTGTTGTTATGAGAAGGCAGTACAAAACTTTGCATCTGAATACCTCAAGACACCACTTGGCGAGCCAGTGAAAGATAAAAAGAACAAAACCAAAACCGAGCTTTGGGTGGAGAAATTCTACAAGAAGACAACCACAATGCCTGAGCCTTTCCCGCACGAGCTAGTCGAAAGACTAGAGAAATATTTAGATGTAAGTATATAAATACACCTGTCGACGCTCTACGATTTCTCACCAGTTGACTTTTTGTTCTTACGCTCTTTATTATAACAACAGACTGTAGAGGAACAACTTGTGGATCTCTCTTCGTTGCTATACGACCACAGACTGTACGATGCTCATCTCAACAGCTCAGAGATTCTTCAGACCACAATGTTTACACAACAGTAAGTCTCTTTTCTTATATTTTTTTGGGGTAGAGAAAAAACGAAATGTAACATGATTCAAAAAAATCGGTTTGTTGCTGCACAGGTACGTAGAACACGTACTGGAAACAGAAAGGGAGAACATGAGATGCTGTAAGATAGATTACAAATACACAGTTGGAGTAAAGTCTTATCAAACATTGGTGTACGGAGGAATACTTGTAGCTGGTTTTCTCGTTTATTTCCTTGTCATCTTCTTCTCTTCTCCTCCTGCTCGCTGACCGGTAATTTTTGTTTTGTTTTTAACGCTCATATATATAGATTTTGTAACGGTCATTAGATCCTGTTGAAGAGATGTATTATTATTATTATTATGAAGTACTAACTTTTTAGTCACTTTAATTGCTTAACTATATCAAGTTATAATTGACTTTATGATTTACAAACTTAATACCAGTTGAATCCGGTAATATACTGTTCGGGTAAAAATATTCGATTCACTAGGATCGTACGTATCCATGCTATGCGCGGGGTTAATCCAATTTTAAAAACGGTTTTAACATTGTTGTTACGGGATATTGCGTACGTAATGTGAAGAAGTATATAAGTGAAATAGTTCAAGATGTGAGGAGATACAAAGAATTAGTTGTGGGTTGAAAAACACACTAAACAAAACCGTTTACTATTGTGGTTATGGATATTATTTTATATTGTGGCTACCACTCCGTTTTATATTAAGTGTCGTCTAAAAACTTTACTTTTATTTCATTATAAATGTTGTTTTATATTTTCAATGCAGATATTTAATAAATTTCCAGTTTTATCCATATCCCTTCGGTTTATTACATGAACATATTATATAAGGTAATAATGAGTAAAACATGAAATTTAATTGTTTTATTAATATGCGTGAAAAAAACCTTAAACGATATTCCCTCTGTTTTACAAAGTTGTCGTTTTAACACTTTGTTTTTGTTTAACAAAGACTGTCGTTTTGTATTTTCAATGCAGAAATTATGGCAAAGCTTCAATTTTAACCATTTTATTTTAATGTATCAATTAGAAAGATAAATTTGTTTAATGTATTAATAAAGAGTATAATAAAACTTTTATTAGTTTTTTTAATATGTCTGAAAAATCGTAGAATGACACTCTTTATGAGACGGAAAGAGCATATAATATGAAATGGAAGGAGTATAAACATATTGTGGTATCCTCACCATGCCTGGGGCGAATTGATTATTTGAAAAGTTCAATGTAGTTTTGTTAGTTACATAATTTATCGTAATGACCAATACATGTTATGTTTGTTTCGGTTCAATGTCTGTGTCCTGTTAATTGATTATACAAAATTACACAATTTTCGAACTTAGAGTTTACTTTTAGAGTTTAAAACTTGTTTTCTTCGGTTATGGTTAAGGATTTTGGATTTAGAGTTAAGTTTTTTGAGATTTAAAGTTAAGTTAATAAGTGTTTGGATTTGAAATATGATTTCAATTTAACCATATTAATTAAGAAATTTAAAAGTTGATGAAATGAAAATAACACAACCAAAATTTCTCAATTTCATGCAAAATGTATGGGACAAATGTTATTGATAACAACAAGGGTCCTTCTTCATTAGCATCGAAGCACCAAAGGGTTTAATTTTCATTTTCGTTACATGTACATAAAGACATTGTAACGACTTTATTCAGATGCAATAACCAAAAATAAATATTCATCTTCTTCATCTTCATACTACTTTTGCTGCGCCCATAGAGATCCCATCACCGGTTTAAATGTATAAAATTTTGTTAGAAATGAACATTGTATTGGTTAAACATAATAACTTTTTTTTTTTAGGTTGAGAAGTTTTATTACCTGGATCCACGGATATAGCTGATATGAGAGGACCGTAGACACCTTTGTCCGGGATAGCTACAATTCCTTTCCCAGCCCAATACAACCGTATCTCCAACCTCCCATCTGCAATTGTAACCGGAAATGTCTTAATGACAACTTTTCCGACACCTTTTGCCTCCTCTACGATGTTGAAATCCTTCACCATGAGCTTTCCCTGCATTATCTCACTAAAGATGCATCAAAATTCCCACTTTTAGCTATGAGTTTCAAACTTTGATGCAAGTTCTTCAAGTTACCTGAATGTATATGTCAAAGATGCGTCTACCCAAACTCTTATAAGTTTAGTTTGGTTAGAAATGAACATGATCTCAGCAAAATGGAGATTAACATTGTAATCTCCATTTACAATACACATTGCATAATAAGTGAGTGAGACTGCTGAGAGGCGAGCTTGTCCATAGAGTCGAGGATCTATCATCTTGAGCTCGGATGTATCATTCCAAATAGTTCCACTCTCGGGACGATGATCATTTAAAAAGTATCCCGTGTTGCTTGAAACCCAACCATTTATCGTGCTTTCGAAAAAATGTGGAGGTCTATCATACATATCAGCATTGTACTTGGTACCATTGATTATCACATCATCTCCACCACAATTTATATGAAGACCATAGAAATCTATAAAAGAAAACGATAAATCATGTAGAGAATTGAGTTAGATACACATTTTAATAGAGTTAAGCGATCAGGTTTGTATATACATGTTCTTACTTTTTGGACACATGTAGTTCTTCATACAGTAAACCATCAAGCTGTAAGAAATTAAAGTATATATCAATCTTTATGTGTCTTGAATTAGAAGACTCGAGGGTGTCATTAGAAAGCAAAACTTACGAGTTGTTTGTCATTGAAGAAGAACCTGCAAAGAGATTCCTACAAGACAAATGATGGAACAAGAAACCGTGAGATTAATTCCTTGTGAAACCAATAATAATCATGAGAATTCACAAGGTGTATATACAGTGGCGGATCTAGAAATTATTTTCACCCGGTGCAAAACTAAAAACTATTAAATAACAAAACATATTTAATAATACATCAAGAGTGACATCATGATATATACATCGCTCTTCTTACATTCTTTCATAAAAACATTCCTCGGTGGTTGTGTCTTGGGAGAAATTGTTGTAACTTAAATCACTGGGAAAAGAGAAACATGTTATTTTTTTTGTTTTACAATATTATTCCCATGCAAACGTGAATGAAAAATTAGGGTTAATACATCACTCACATTGTATCTCCATCCCTTTCCTTTACCATCCAACTTGGGACTGTCCCATTTAACATGTTTCCGGTCAAATATCTACAAGAAAGAAAAAATTAAATTAACATTAAGTCTCAATTATAACATCTTTCACAAAACAAAGCTAAGAGAAGAGAAGGTCGTTATATACAGTTTTGACACATCTCTAAGCTCGGTATATGTGCTTGGGATTGGCCCACTCAGTTTGTTAAAGCTAAGATCACTGCAAATGGATATTCTCACACAATTAGCTTAGTTACTTTTCACTATTGTACATATAATACTTGAAGAATACGATAGATATATACTAACAAGAGCTCCAATGAAGTAGTATTAATGGTTCCAAGGTACGAAGGTAGCTCTCCTATAAGATTGCAATTCCTAAGAACCCTGTTAAAGAAATAACCAGTGAGCAAGATCAGCGCAGGTTTATTTCTCAAAAAAGATTAACGCGGGCCGTTTTAATTCGCGTAAAAAGTGTCAAAAATGAAAATTTATATTGAAACCGAAGGAATATATATATAATCTAGGCTATCAGACTTACAATCTCTCCAACTTTGTGATGTTCTGTAGGGGGGGAATTGTAGATTCAGGTCCAGTTAAGTCGCTGATTCTCAGGTCCTCCAACTTTACGAGACCCGCAATTGTAACAGGTATGGGTCCGGCCAAACCACTTGCATGGATAACCCTAAGGGAGAGACAAACATACAAGTCATCATAAACACCAAATGAGATCGAATATAACAGCAAAAGAGTTGTATATATTGGTCTTACAGACTATCAAGTTCTGTCCAATTTCCGATGAATTCTGGAATAGTTCCTGTAAAACTGTTGTCGCTTATACGTCTGTTTACAAAACCAAAAAGAATCAGAATATATGTCCATACATATATAGATTATAAGCAAACTAAAACATGTTAATTTGTGCTCGAGGATACTACAAGTCGGTCAAGTTGGTCAGCTTTGCAAATGTAGTTGGAATATCCCCGGTGAAGTTATTTGAGCTAAGAAACCTAAAAAAACAAAGAGAACAAGGAGATCGAAACATTGGTTAATTTCAAGTTTCAATACAACAAAACCAGCAACAAAATGTCAAAAAAATGGAAAACGTTCTTACAGTCTTTGAAGGTTTGATAGATTCCCGAGCTCTGGAGGTAATACACCAGATAGCTGATTGTATTCCAAGGAACTAGAATAGTAATAAACTAAGTCAGTAAATGACCATTGATTGAACATGAAACTATATCTCATGATATAAGAAAAAATAAAACTATGATCAACTCACAGGCTTTTGAGAGTAGTAATGTTTCCAATCTCTTTCGGAACTGGACCAGTTAAGCGGTTTCCAAGAAGTGTGCTGTGTTTCATTAACAACATCAAATATGATAAATGCGAATACAAAGTTCATATACACATATTTATACTACTATGCATTATATATAAATATGTGCTTACATGTTGACAAGTGGTAAAGCTCCCCATTCTGGAGGTATGGAACCGTTGAGATAGTTTCTCGCGAGGTTGCTGTAAAGGAAGAGTGACGCTCAAGTTACTTTGATTGTGGTAACAAGTTGTAAAATGATTGTTATTGTTTGTGTTTTTGCTTACATCTCTTGAAGGTAAGGAAGTCCTACAAGCTCCTTTGGAAGAGACCCTTGAAGATCTTGTGTCTTCAAAAGTCTATGAAACAAAAAAAAACAAACAAATGAGCTTTAGAGTCGACCTATTGAAAAAAAACCCACAAGGCACATCAGATTAAAGACAAGGGGTGGGAAATATTCGTACATGCTTGTGACATGACAAACGGTTCCGTTAAGGAAAGAGCAATCACAAGTAACGGCGTCTTCGGATCCTTCAACGGGGTTAGGGTTTCTCCATCCACCTCCATTAATTGCAACATCACATGGGTCTACGCTAAAATTCCAAGTTGTCTTCTTTAACGTGTTCGCTATACTCCTCAAGGCCTCCACTGAGAAAAGAACAACACACACAAAGATCATATAACAACACATATATGAAAATGAATAGTTATGTAACCTATATAGATAAATCTATACCTTCTTGAGTGGGCAAAGTTGCAGACAATGCAAAACCAATGAAGGAAGAGACTATGAAACAAGTGATGAAAAATCGGACGAGAGATCTTGTTTTTGACGCCATTTCTTTAGATACCTATAACGTATAGGACCTTTTCTACATATAGTACTTATAGTGCTTTTGTGAACCTCGGGGTTTAATTGCATATTTATTTTCAATCCATTAATTTATTACGTTAGCATATGGAATTATATATATATATATATATATATATATATCCTACTAAATATACGTTTAATTTCCATAATGGAGAAGGCTCGGATCATCCATTTTAAATGCGAAATAAATACAGGCTAATTAATTTTTTATCTGAGAATATTGATATTTAATTATATATCTTTATTGCTTTAATTAACTTGATTTTCTGCCATATGCAGTACTATCATCTCATTTATAGAATTGTAAACATACGATGGAATGATATAATATGCACTTTGTATATGCAGCAAATTGTTATCTCATTTGTAGGTGTTGAAGATACAAAATCATAAAGTAGAGGAGTTAGAGACTTTACAATTAACCGTTTTACGGCCACACACCTGGAGACTTGCATGTCGGAAATTTGGCGGTGATAAAATGTAACATGATTCAAAAATAATTGCAGAACGTACAATATTAAATTTGAAGACCAAATGGGGTGGGTTAAAAAATTGGTGATGTTCGTTCATGTTTACTTATATCTTTTTTTTATTAAAAATATTATTATTTTTAAAATATCACACAGATGACTAATTTATATTTTGCGATTATGTTCTTTGAAAATGAACAATATAAACATATAATCACAGCGCCGGTGAGTAAAATAAATCAAAATATATGGAATGGACAACTGTGTTACTGTGTATGTTTGGATATAGATTTTAATTTGGATTCAATAAATAAATCAAAACTAAATATATATTTACGATGGTCCACCCAGATTTATTGGACCCCATGATTAACCAACTTCTTATTTGCCAAAACTAGTCATATAAAAAAAGGCAGAAACTCTAGAGCTTTTACATTTTTAGTTATAGTACTATTATGTTAACAATTAAAAAGAAAAGAAAAAAGTTGACCATTAAAAATATTACTAAGATGTTAAAATTTGTTAGGAGAAATAGAACACTAAGAATCTCTTAAATGTAAAATGAAAAACGATATTGGTATAATTGTCCGCGATCCGACCTAATCACCCAAAGATAGTTCAATTCATTTTATCTAATTTGATTTTAAAACACTGCTATTTAATTTTTAACAGAAAAACTTAAAAATATACAAAGTAAAAACTAATCTAATAAATCGGATTAAATTGTGAAAAAATTTCCTATATATTTGGTTTTTTTAAGTCAAAATATTTAAAACTATATTCAAAAGAAAATTTTCAGTACTTATTTAAAATAGCACTGTTTAGTACGTAATGTCATATATTTGAATGCATCACATCGTGTCAAATAAAATTTGGTGCATAATTTGATATCATCTATCACGTGACTCAAAAAAAAAAAAAAAATAGGTGCCAAGACACAGAGCATGGGTTGAATTTGGAAAGGAAACATATCCTTGGTCAGTGTATTTTAGTAGGATGAATTTTTATAGTAATTTTTATGGACCACTTCGAAGTAATTAAAATTTCAAGGAGAAGGTCGTATGCGTATATATCAGTTTTTCAACCCAAAAAAAGAGAGAGAGAGAGAGAGAGAGAGATAGTAAGAACATTGAAGTATCATCAGCAAGAACATTGAAAGATTTTCTCTTGCAATAAAAACACAATGGATTTGATACTTTTGTTGCTGATTCTGCTCATTGGTTCTGGTTTTGCTTTGGAACCACCGACCTTGCCGAGCCAAGAAAGTATGGCATGGTTTGCATATTTATATAAATGTGTCTGGTCATTTTTGATTTTGCTTTTGATTTTTTATTCTTCGTTTTGTAGTGGAGGTTTTGCGAAGTGTAGGGAAGACTTTAATGAAGACGAATTGGAACTTTAGTGTGAATCCATGCAACGTAGCAGTGAGTGAAGGAGGATGGAGAAATCTTACGGCTCTTGAAGGATCGGAAGACGCCGTAACCTGTGACTGCTCGTTCTTTAACGGAACGGTTTGTCACATCACTAGCATGTAAGTTTTTGTTAGTCTTCAAACTTTAAGCAAAAAGCTTTTTTTTTTTTTTAAATCCTAAAGAAAAAGACAGGAAATAACTGCGGACAGAGGACAGAGATACATCTCAATCTCACGTAATAATAATTAATACTAGCCGTAGGCCGTAACTAATCTAAAATATGGGTGGGGAACATAAAACACTAAACATTTTAATTAGTTTTTAAGGTTACGATAGGGGATTGTGAGGGAATAAATTTTATTTTTAAATATAATTTTATTATATAAAGTTTGATGCGTCAAATTTAGTAATTAACACGATCATGACACGTCTTAGCCGGTTGATCGAATTTTGACATGTGTCATACAAATTTTATTTCTTTTTAAACTTATATATTTGTATTTATCAAGTAGGTTATAAAAATCTTATTATATAAAGTTTGATGCGTCAAACTTAGTAATTAACACGATCATGACATGTGTCAGTCGGTCGATCGGATTTTGACACAAGTAATTTTTTTTCCAATTAGATTTTGACATGTGTGATACAAATCTTATTTCTTTTTAAACTTATATATTTGTATTTATTACTTTAAATATTGACTTTATTATGTGTTTCGGTTTTGTTTTTTTCGTACAACCATTTTTTTTTCCCTATTTTTCTTTACGTTTATTAAGATGAATTAGGTTTCAAAATTTTTTCATTAGAATATAAATTAATACACGTGTTAAAAATTTTGAGTTCAAATAGATTTAGGTTTACATACCCAAATCTTCGAAGATTATAATATTTTGCCTTTATATAACAAGGTTTTGTGCTATCTTATCTTCTTACCAAAAAATTTCAAACTTCAATAATATCTTCCACAAATTTTATTTCAGCTTTTTTATTATAAAAACCATCGATTACTCTCTTATTCGATAAAAACGAATTTATTCTCATGTTTTAGTTAAATTATTTCGACTCCTTTAATATTTTATAAATCGCACAAAAATGGAAAACAAAATCATATCATCCGTAAAAATAAATAAAATAAGATTGAAATGTCGATGTGAAATCACTCATAGAAAAGCCTACAAATTATTTATTGATTTTGAGTCTCCTACTTTTTTTATATTAACTGAATTTTCAATTATTATTTTCACATATTTCTAAAGCTTGATGCGTCAAACTTCGTAATTAACACGATCGTGAAACGTGTCAGCCGGTCGATCCGATTTTGACAAATATAATTTTGTTTCCAATTAGATTTTGACATATGTCATAAAAATTTCTTTCCTTTTTAAATTTATATATTTGTATTTATCAAATATATTATAAAAATCAACATATATCAAAAAAATTATTAGTTTCTAATAAATAATTTATTAAAATAATTAGTTGATAAGCATGATCTATTCCTTTAAATATTGACTTTATTATATGTCTTGGTTTTTTTTTTTTTTACAACCATTTTTTCCCTCTTTTCTTTTACGTTTACTAAGATGAATTAGGTTTCAAAATTTTCTCATTAGAATATAAATTAATACACGTGTAAAATTTTTTGAGTTCAAATAGACTTAGATTTACATACCCAAATCTTCAAAGATTATAATATTTTGCCTTTATATAACAAGTTTTTGTACTCTCTCAATCCTTTCACCAAAAACTTTCAAACTTTCATAATTTCTTCCACAAATTGTTTTTGCAGCTTTTTATTATAAAAAACATCAATTACTCTCTTATTCGATAAAAACAACATATCTCAATATTTTCCAATTAACTTATTTTAGTAATTCATAAAAAAAGTAAATAAGCTACATATATACACGATTACATATATTTTGATTTTAAATAGAAATAGATATAACAAAAAAATCAAACACGTTTTCTCATTAGAATATTAAATACACGTGTAAAAATATTTTGAATAGAATTAGGTTTACATACCCAAATCTTTAAGGATTATAATATTTTACCTTTATTTAAATAATTTTGTACTCTCTTGATCTTCTCACCAAGAAATTTAAAATTCAATAACCTCTTCTAAATTTTTTGTTTCCAATAGTTTTAGCCACATATCAAAATAAAATTTTCCATTTAAAAAAAATCTAATATCATTATATTTTAAAATTAGACTAAAAAAATGTACGTTGTATTGTGATTTTTTAAAGACTTACCACTACGTAGACATCCTAAATATTGTAAAATTGATGTATGAGAAGAAAAATATTTTGAAAGTTTCTGATGTTGTGAAAATTATAAAAGTAAGAAACAAAGTGATAAAACACATATAATTTGTTTTTCATTGGAAGAAAGATAATACTTGATTCATAAGTGAAAAAGAAAAATTCAAATATGAATAAAAAATGTGAGTAAGTCTAATTCAAATAAAAATACGTAAATCGATTTGTCAAGAGTTAAAAAAAAAGATATATGAGTAGTTACATAATAAAAAGTAAACATAATTTAAATAGGAATAGGAAAAACTAATAATTTAGAAATATGTGAAAAAGATTAATTGAAAATTCAGTTAATATAAAAAAAAATAGGAGAATCAAAATCAATAAATAATTTGTAGGCTTTTCTATGAGTGATTTAACATCGACGTTTTCAATCTTATTTTATTTATTTTTACGCATAATATGATTTTGTTTTCTATTTTTGCGCGGTTTATAAAATATTAAAGAAGTCAAAGTAATTCAACTAAAACATGAGAATAAATTCATCAAGATTTAAAAATAGATTAAAAAGTAATATTAATTTAAATAGAATAGAAAAACTAATAATTTGAAAGTTTGTGATAAAATTTAATTGAAAATCAAATAATAAAATAATCTAAGTAAATAAATAAATGTTAGACTTCTGAATTAGTGGTTTTGCATCAGCGTTCTCAATTTTATTTTATTTATTTTTACGGGTGATTTAATTTTGATTTATACTTTTAATTAATTAATTTTTTTTACAAATTATAAAATATTATATTACAAACCCGCATATATAGGTAAAGTAAATTATAAAATATGTTATATTTACAAAAATTTATTATTGTGAATATTTATATATATAAATCAATATAAGTCTTGTTCGTTTTTGTGTTTAGATGCGATGCTCTCTTGTTTGTAAGCAAAACTAATTACATTTTAAGAATATGAAAATTTAAGATGCAAAAAAGAATTTAAATATAAAATTTGCATCTAAAATAGCCAAAAACCCAAACTATTCTTAAATATAATAAAAAGCTAAATTATTTTTATATGTATTCTTATATAAATAAAATTTATATTTTAATAAATATATAAAGATAACGCAATTTAAAAATCACGTCTTAAACTACGCAAAATTGCGTTTTTTTTTTGGGTGCAAATTTTCGTAGTAAATTGCGTTTATAACTAAAATAGTTAATTTTTTAATAGAATTTTTATCTTTCGTTTTGACATGTGTATTTAACTATTTTACTTATAAACGTTTTTTGTTTTTTTTTCGGCCAGCGACACGTTTCTTCAACGTTGGATAAGGTTTACAATTTCTTGTCATTTTATGTTTCGTGTAAATCAAAAATTTTGTTTTTGCCTGGAGCGAAGTCGCTTTCATCAGGTATTTTCTTCCAGATTCAATCAGTAAATCACTGGATTAGCTTCTTCTCCAATTTAAAATGTGCATCTTTGGATTGAATCTGCTTCTCTGTGTTGTTTCTTGTCTATAGTTATGTTCTGTTGACTGGATTGCTTTGAATGATAATTGATATTTTTATTTTTATTTTTTTAACTTGACACAGACTTCTGAAGACACAAGATCTTCAAGGGTCTCTTCCAAAGGAGCTTGTAGGGCTTCCATTTCTGCAAGAGATGTAAGCAAATTGGCAATTTCTCTACACAGTTTTCTTACTCTGCACCAATGGTTAAATTGACTTTCATTGTTGCTTCTTCTTTTTGCAGTAACCTCGCAAGAAATTACCTCAGTGGTTCAATACCTTCAGAATGGGGAGCCTTGCCGCTTGTAAACATGTAAGGACACACATATATATGTATATAATGTCTTGTAACATGTTTGTGGTATGTACACATTCATTATCTTTATGTTGGATGTTGTAAATATGAATGCAGAACGCTTCTTGGAAACCGGTTAACTGGTCCAATCCCCAAAGAGATTGGAAACATCATTACTCTTGAAAGACTGTGAGTACAATTTTTTCCAATCTTGTTTGATTCCAGTTAATGTGAAGCTATTGTTCTAGTTTCTGTCTCCAATACCTTAGATTGCTACAAGTTTTTGATCATGATATCCTTTGGTAGTAACTTATTCAGTCTTTTGAACCTACCTTCTAGTATCTTGGAAAATAATCAGCTTTCTGGGTTATTACCGCCAGAGCTCGGGAGACTATCGAACCTCCAAAGACTGTAAGAATATGGGTTTTGCATTTGTTTCAGATACTGTTGCTTGTTTTCTTGTATTCGCACTAAAAACCATTGTTTGCTTTTGGCAGCTTTCTGAGCTCAAACAACTTCAAGGGAAAAATTCCATCTTCATTTTCAAAACTGACCAGCATGACGAATTTGTTAGTATCCTCGTCTAAACAAGTTTTATATTGCTTAACATATATATTTTATATACATTGAGATTCCGAGGTTTTTTTGGCTCTTTAAACAGCCGTATAAGTGACAACCAGTTCAGAGGAACCATTCCAGATTTCATCGAGAACTGGACAGAACTTGAGAATCTGTAAGACCCTTGCTACAAGATTCTTCTGATTTGGTGTTTTAACTGCTAATTGATGGGTCCAATGTTTGTCTGCCTCAGGGTTCTTTATGCAAGTGGGTTGGCTGGACCTATACCACTGTCGATTGCTCGTCTTACAAAGTTGAAAGATTTGTAAGTAGTCTATGCACTGTTCATCATTGTCATTTAGAGTGTTTATTCACTCAGCTTAATATAATTTTCAGGATGATTAGCGACTTGACTGGACCTGGTGAATCTTCATTTCCACCACTACAGAACATGACACAGATGAGGCGATTGTGAGTCTTGGACTAGACTTGTGTCACACAAAAATTTGATGTTGCCGAGACATCATGTTCACTTGTTGTTTTTTGCAGGGTTTTGAGAAATTCAAATCTTAAAGGAGAGCTACCCTCGTACCTTGGAACAAATACCACTAACTTGACACTCTTGTGAGTATAGCTGTCTTGTTCTTTGATAGAGTTAATGGTCACGAACCAAACGCAAAGTTGTGATCGTATTCAAACAAGCACTTTGTCTCTTCGATCAGATCTAGCTGGCCTTGGAATTATTGCTTACTAACTTTGTAAAAATCCAATGTGCAGAGATCTCAGCTTCAACAACTTAAGTGGAGCAATCCCTAGCACGTATGAAGAGCTTCGAGATGTTGAAAACATGTAAGACAGGTTCCTCTATGTGGTTTGTTAAAGCTGTAATTTGTGTTGAATTATCTTGTTCTTGCAGCTATTTTACAGGAAACATGCTAAACGGGTCAGTCCCAAGTTGGATGCCAAAGGAGAGAGATGGAGATACAATGTGAGTTTCCTCCACTTAAGCATTTGCTATGTAGAATTTACATGCTTGCTAATTCGTTTTTGATTTTATATTTGCAGAGATCTTACTTACAATAAGTTCTCTGAAGATCTAACGACCACAAAATGTGTGGCCCATAACTTGTAAGAAGAGTCGCGCAACTTGTGATATTCATATGGATTTGCATGGAGTCTCAATGTTTTCGATATATTTTTATGTCTTGCAGGGATCTGTTTGCAAGTTCTTATACAATGGGAAACAACTCGTAAGTTTTGATTCTTCATTAATCTGAGATTATTATATCTTACTCTAGAAAACTGATATATGTTATATTTCTTGCAGCTTGAGTGTTTTCTGTCTGAAGAGCTTCCAGTGTCCTAAAAGTAAGTCCATGTAGAACAGTAGCAGATTGATATCCATATAAACCATGTTCCGAACATCACGTCTTGCTAACTCAATACTTTTTGTTTTGTTTTGTTTTTGAAGCTTTTCCTGGTCTCCACATAAATTGTGGTGGAGATGAAGTGACAATCAACGGGACTACCTATGAAGCTGACACGTACGACAGGAAGCCATTGTTCTATGAAGGTTCCCTCAAAGGATGGGTTTTGAGCAACGCAGGGCTCTTTCTTTACGATAATCGTGTTCGCACAGGCTCAACCATCTGGTCAGATTCATCGAAACTGACGAGCGGGACAGATCCACGATTATATGCAAATGCACGCCTCTCAGCAATATCCCTCACATACTACGTGATGTGTCTTCAAAACGGAGTTTACAAAGTCAACCTCCACTTCGCCGAGATTATCTTCAGCAGTACCAAGACTTTTAAAAGCTTAGGTAGACGGTACTTTGACATATATATTCAGGTAATAAGAAGTACTTGTTCCAATCTTTGGAAAGATAGTCTCAAGTATGAATCTGACAAAAGTACGCTGACATAATGCAGGAAAAACTTGTTCTGAAGGATTTCAATATTGCAAAAGAGGCTGGAGGTGTTGGTCTAGCTACTGTGAAGACCTTTCCAGTCACGATCAACGACGGAAAGCTGCAGATTCGCCTGTATTGGGCCGGGAAAGGGACTGTATCCGTTCCCGATAAAGGTGTTTATGGCCCTCTTATATCAGCCATATCCGTTGATCCAGGTATTAGCTATAAACCAAAAAAACTTCTATATTTAATTTTTGATGTTAAGAGTTCATTGAAAATAATAACAAAATCACAACACATTTCTCTTACAGATTTCGATACTCCATCCAAAAATGGAAGTGGCACCATCTCTTTGGCAGTAGCGGTAGTGATTGCAGTTGCTGTGGCGGTATGTCTCATGCTACTTATCGGTAGTATACTTTGGTTCAAAGGGTGCCTAAGATCCAAAACTCAGATGGAACGAGGTAAGTTTCACCCCTAAGTCATGCTTCTAAGTGATTAGATTGTTGTGTGTTTCTGATCTTTGCTTTTCTTTCAGATTTCAAGAAGTTGGATTTCAACATCAACGCTTTTTCCTTAAAGCAAATCAAAGATGCCACAGACAATTTTGCTCCTGCGAATAAGATTGGCGAAGGCGGCTTTGGTCCGGTGTACAAGGTAAGCGCCAAACACACACAAGACTTTTTTGAAGATAAAAGTAGATGATAACAAGTATTATGTGTATATATTGACTACAGGGGATGATGTCTAACGGAACAGCGATTGCTGTGAAACAATTATCCGAAAAATCAAAGCAGGGGAATAGAGAATTCCTCAACGAGATTGGTGTCATTTCTGCTATGCAACATCCAGCTTTGGTTCAACTCCATGGCTGCTGCGTTGAAGGAGGCCAGCTTTTGTTGGTATACGAATATTTGGAAAATAACAGCCTCGCTCGAGCACTTTTCGGTTAGTAATTATAAGTTTTAGGACGGTATTTGTATTCGATAGTGTTTTTAACTGTATTGTGTTTCTTAATAGGTCCCGAAGAAACACAAATCAATTTGGATTGGCCTACGAGACAGAAGATATGCCTTGGGATAGCGAGAGGATTGGCATATCTTCATGAGGAATCAATGCTAAAGATTCTCCACAGAGACATCAAAGCTGCAAATATCTTGTTGGACCAAGATTTGAATCCGAAAATTTCAGATTTTGGTCTAGCAAAGCTCGATACCGAAGACCAATCACACATCACCACTAAGGCATTTGGAACTTAGTAAGTCAAAACTGATGAAAGTTTTATTTTGCCTGAAATTTTTTTATAACTCTTGGCAATACTTGTTGCATGCAGTGGATACATAGCTCCAGAATATGCACTCAGAGGTCATTTGTCTGACAAAGCTGACGTTTATAGCTTCGGTGTAGTCGCTATGGAAGTTGTTCATGGAAGGAGCAATGCGACTACCCGTCCAGATAGCGAGCACATTTATTTTGTGGATTGGGTAATAATTTTAATTAGATTCACTAGTTTGCATCGGAATTCAGAATAATCTGATTTATTTTGATGTTTTTCAGGTGCGTCTTCTGTGGGAACAGAACAAATTGACTGATTTATCGATCCGCGGCTTGCATCCTATGACAACGACGAAGTTCTCAGGATAGTCAAAGTAGCGATGTTGTGTACAAGCCGGACACCTACTGACAGACCACCAATGTCAGTAGTGGTGAGTATGATGGAGGGACAGTTTACTGCAGAAATCGAGATGCAGTTGGCGAGTACACGTGGTGGCAATGAGGATGAGCCTCCAGATTTGATGAAGGTTATTGCTGAGATCGATTTAGAGTTTGAATCACAAGAGACTCATGATCAGGGGTATCTTCTCCTAGGAAAAGGAAAAAAGAAGCTTTCATCTGATTCGTTTTCTTTCATAGCGGAATCGAGTAGAGCCGGAGCAGAAAGAAGATGAACATGTTGAGCAGTATTTGTGGTAACTGATATGGTATAACATAACTCCATAACATGTTTTTAGACAAGGTGACCCTTAAGTTATTTATATGTTCCTGGTCAGTCCAATGGATCCAGGGAATATCTAAATGTGGTCCATGTGTGTCTCAGCTAATGATTGCCTCTTTATCCTATCAGACCATTTACATGTGAACTTGCATGAATTTGCAGGAATCTCAGGACAAAACAGTCGACTTTCACAAATTTTGTATGACTTTTCGAACAAAATCAAAGAGTCAAATGAAAAGAGTTATCAAAAGGATCTTGCATATTTTATAAGGAATGGGAATATGTGATAAGTTTGTAACACGGAAATTCCAATTTTATTGAATGAACAAGAGAATTACAAAGACAAATCCACAAAGAAACTAACTCACCCCCACAGTCTCACTACAAGAGATTACATGTAACACGTCACTTTTTTAACGACTATAAAACAACCGACGTGGAAATGAAAAAAAGGAAGTGAGCTATTGGTTTGAAAATCGTTCATCTCCTGATTAGATCTGAGATCTGCGATTTGAGTTTTTTTTTCTCCAGGAAGTTTTCTTCTCCAATAGCTCGGTAAGGTTTGTACAGTATAAATTTCTTCGAATTTGTTGTGTTTAGATGGCAAAACAACTCAATTCTAACAACGATTTACAAATTTCGCTGAAGGATATAGTGGACCAGAATTAGCTTCTGGACAATGGAGAGTTCGTGTCATAGGTTTGTAAACTTTTATGATATTAAACTGCAATTATGTTATATCGATTGGTCTGAAATGGCATTTTTTGTTTTAGATGCTGATGCAAAAATTACAGAGGAGGTGATTTCAGGAAAACAAGTGTGGACAATGTTGAATCGTCTGGTTATGGTTAATTTTAACAGGAGAGGACAGCCTATTAAGGATTCTGGAGGTTTGTTTGGAACTTGGTTAGATTCACCCTCTGAAAATATTGAACGGCTGATATTTATAAGAGACAGGCACAGAACCGAATCGGAGTGAGCTTTTTATTGCATCACGCACAAGATCAGATGTGAGTTTTGTTTGCAGTGAAGCAGGAATATGTGTGGTTAGTTCTCTATTTTTCTTTAAATGCAGTGTTTGAGGCTTTAATCACCTTGATATCTTTTTTATGTTAGTCTCTTTACATGGACTTGATTGATATTTGTAGGATAAGCTTACACAAGTAATGAATCAGGATATTCAAAATGAAGCATCAAGCAATGAGTCTGGTCCAAAAGATGCAATTGAACAAGTGTTTGGCCCTGAGCATTCTGGTAGAGTTCGATGTATAGACCGTCCAAATATTTTCGGAGTTTGGAATCGCAGGCATCAATTAATGCCGAGATGGTTGAGGTGAAGTCTCACATGAAAGCACTTGAAGATAAATTTGATATAATGGCTACTGCTTTTCAGTTTCTGATTTCAAACAGTCAATTCCAAGTAAGTGCACATAAATATGTTCATCATAAGTCTTTGGCAGAGTCAAGTGACAGCCTTTCATTCTTCTTCATATTGCTCTTTTTTTGCTATTTCAGACAAGTAGCATGACAAGGACTGCTACTAACCAGACTCGAGAATGAGCTTGATTTAGATTTCAATTAAGAAAGGTATGTTTATTACATGCATTGTTTTACTTTTGTCTTAGTATTTGTAATGATATGGTCTTATATTATTCTTTATAGTATTCTGATATGTTTCTGTAATTTTTGGATCTTCAGTTGCAAAAGAAAGAGCATAAAGTCTGATAAAACAGAGAATAGATTTTGGAAAGTGAAGACTAATATACCTATGGAATGTTACAAGTTTTAACTAAGTTTGTAAATACGATTATTATGACTTGGATCTTATATTTTGTGGATGATTTTTATTATGCCAATCATGTGACTGTTATTTGATCAACCAGTTTTTATTAAGAATCTTATTTTATCATCAATTTTATTTATTTAATAAAAAATTTAGCAAAAAAAAGAAAGGAAATTGTCTATGGCGTCGGTTACAGAAACGACTTTACACTCTCGAGAATCTTTAAGTCGAGTTTTAAGTGACGTTAACGTAAATAAAAAACGACGTTATTGTTTGGACGTTATGTTTCACGTCGTTTCCTAAAACGAAGTTAAAATAATTAACATCGGCGCATAAGACGGTTTAGTAAACGACGTTGTTTCTTTTGAGTCTGTTTATAAACAAACGACGTTAGGCCCAAGTATAACCGACGTCTTCTAGCGTATGTAGTGTCTCCACAGACTGAACAATTCCCAAAATCAGCATAAAGAAACTCAATCAATACAAAACTGCAAATCTTGTTTCTGAGTCAGAGACTCTTCATTCCCTATTTTCAAGCTCTTCTCTTTCATTCACGTCAAGCTAATCCCTTTGCCACATCAACATCTCCACTTGTATTTTGCTTCCTGAAATATACCTATCATTACTCCTCCTTTGAGAATGAGCTTGTCCCCAAGCTTGCTTGTAACTCTGCTGGAGACATATGCACTTTGTTCTTAATACCAAACAAACATATCATTTTACCCACTATATACTCCTGTGCAAGGCCTGATTCAGTCATTGTCTTATGCAGAATCTGATGATACTTTTTCCCATAAATCGATCTCTTGTGACACAGCTAGAATCACTCTAAATGAGTGTGATGCACAAGACAAGTATATCTTTCCATGATCTGTTCCAGCATCCTGTGAACCATATAACCATTGCGTACACACCCTGTAACAACAATCAGCCATGTGCCTTGGTAATGCAATTGCTTCGCTCCCTGACCAAACTCAACATGAACGGCAAGACAAAACTGTGCCAGTGAATCCACCCATTTGTGCATCACTGCTGCCACCCAATATACCCAATGGTCGTTTGATAGGAAATAATCTATGTTAAACAATTGGTTGAGTTTCTTTTTTTTGTTCAACACAGCGTTTCATTACTCTTTGCAAATAATTATTTATATTTTTTGGTCTTAATTCCTTCATTAGAGAGAGAGAGAGAATGGTAAAATGAAATAGTTTTACAAAGTGCAGTAGACGTGACGGACTAAATTGCTTGCGGATTAGACTGTTTTTTATTCACTATTCATAAATTTTAGTTCCTTCTGGTGCAAATGAAACAAAATTTTCTTAATTATCACACCAGTTTCGTTTATGTATCCTCTATTCATTTGCTTCAATTTTTCTAGATAACTTCTTTACATCAATTGGATGTCCTTGGAACATAATCTCATCTAGTCCATATATACACAATTTTTTGTTATCATTTAAGTTATTCTCAATTTTTTTTGTTTTTTTTTTTTTGTGTTTTTGCCTTGTATATATTGGACCAAAACGGTCTTCACTTATCTTATTTGCATGAACAAAATTTTTTGTAATTTTTTTTATTTACTTTAAAGAGAAGGCTACATCCGTCGATCCAGGGAAATAGCTATAAACTAAAAGCCATATTTACTTTTTAATGTTAGAGTTTTTTAATATAAGAACAAAAATCACACATTTTTTACAGATTTCGATCATGCATCTAAAAATTGAAGAAAAACTCTCTAAGGAAGTAGATGCAGTGATCGCGGTTGTTGTGGTTGTATGTCTCATGCTTGGCATACTCTGGTTCTAAGGCTGTTTAAGAACCAAAATTCAGATGGAACGAGGTAGTACCATCCCTTAAGTGATTATTTTTGAGCTTCTCATAGTTTGTTTGCTTTTATATAATAACTACATCTTTATTTATCTTTTCATATTTTAAGAATTTGGATTTCAACAATAACTCTCTCCTTTTAAGGCAAATCAAAGATGCCATAAACAATTTTGCTCATATGAACAAGATTGGTGAAGACGGTTTTAACGAGGTGTACAAGATAAACACCAAACACACAATAAGACTTTTATGATAAAAGTAGATGATAACAAATATTATTTGTGTATATATATGACTAAAGGGACGACGTCTAATGGAACAACGATCGATTATTGTGAAGTAATTATTTGAAAAGTCGATGCAGGGGAATAGAGAACTTTTAATGAGATTGGTGTGATATCTGTTCTCCAACATCCGGTTTTCATTAAACTTCATGGTTACTGCGTTGAAGAAAGTAAGCTTTTGGTGGTGTACGAGTATTTGAAAATAACAGTCTCGCTCAAGCATTTTTTGGTTAGTGATTATAAAAAATTTATACAGTATTTATATTTAATAGTGTTCATAACTATTGTATTTTTTATTAATATAGGTCCCGAACAAACTCAAATCAGTTTGGACTGACCTACAAGACATAAAATATG
Source organism: Pseudoturritis turrita (assembly GCA_900406555.1). Classification (NCBI taxonomy): domain Eukaryota; kingdom Viridiplantae; phylum Streptophyta; class Magnoliopsida; order Brassicales; family Brassicaceae; genus Pseudoturritis; species Pseudoturritis turrita. The sequence continues at coordinate 203,227 of OVBL01000817.1, forward strand.
CCTCGGGATAGCGAAAAAATTGGCATATCTTCGAAGAATTAAGGCTAAATATTCTTCAAAAATACATAAAAGCTGCAAATATCTTGTTGGACTAGGATTTGAATTCAAAATTTTTATGTATCTTTTTTTTTTAATCTTGATTTTCTGCCAAATGTATTATCATCTCAAATTGACTAGATTTTCTCCCAAATGGATATAATAAATATGTTAGCCCCTTGCTATATCGAGGCATATCTTACATCGTGTTGATCATTTCAAATTGACTTGATTTTATTGGTAGTTTATGGTCTAAATGATGATGACAGAGTCTAGATAAAGGTAATGTTAGTTGTTCATTAAATCATTATGTTTTAATATGGTTGTGTTAGAAATCTAGATGTAGATACCTATGACTTATGACATGATTAAATCATCATATTGATTTGGTGGTCCGTATTTTGATTTTAAGGAAAGAAACACAAAAAAATCATAAAATAATGCTCAAAATTTTTTTTAACAAAAGCACAAAATGACATATATGTGATAAGGTGAGTTCATGCATTAATATGAATTTTGATAATTACTTATAGAATGTATGAATTTGTTAAATCTTTATATCTTAGTGTAATTTTTTGGATGAGAATTAAAAATATTAATTGGAGAAAAAAGTAACTAGAAAACATGATCTCATTTGTTGGTTAACGTAATGTTTCTTAATTTATATCCAAAAGTAATATTTTGAACGGTTTATGTACATGAAGACAAACTTTAAATATTTGTGAACAAAGATATACACTATTCGAATCTTGTTATTTGTGGTATAGAGATGGCTGTTCGACAGTGCCCTATAGCTGCCAGGATTTCGGTCTGTGATAATTATTGTCTTCGGCAATCCCCGATAAGTAATCAACTGATTTTAGCATTTTTCTTTTTTTTTGAACCTATAACTCAATTCTCCTTTGTAGGAGGTTTACTCTCCGTCTAGAGCAGAACTAGCGATCTCAAGGATGGGTCACATGATGCTATTAGTGGGATTTGGTGTTGACGACAGTGGTCAAGCGTACTCGGTCTTTCAAGACTCTTACGGCGAGAATTGGATGGATAATGGTTTCGTTAAGGTGGTTCGTTTCTCTGAGCTCGTTACCTTTTTCTGTGTAAGTAATCATCAAGGGATAATGATAATGGTTATATTTATTGATGTTTAATTGGTTGGATAATGGTTAGATTTATTGATGTTTTGTCTGGCAGATATTTATCCTCTGAGGAGGAGGATCTCTGGGAGTCTCCAGCAGATATGTAGATTTAGTTTAGATCAATAAACTTTTGCTAAAAACTTTTTTGTTATGTAAACTTTTTAATGTCTCTGCTAAAAATATTTTTGTCATGTGAGTGATATTTTCACTTTAAAACTTTTTTGTTATGTAAACTTCTTAATGTTTCTGCTAAAAACCTTTTTGTTATGTAAACTTCTTAATATCTCTGCTAAAAACCATCTCTTAAGTGATTATTTTTGAGCTTCTGATAGTTTGTTTGCTTTCCTATAATAACTACATCTTTATTTTTCTTTTTATATTTTAAAATTTTGGATTTCAACAACAACTCTTTTTCCTTAAGGCAAATCAAAGACGCCACAAACAATTTTGCTCATATGAATAATATTGGTGAAGGCAGCTTTAATGAGGTGTACAAGGTAAACACCAAAAACACAATAAGACTTTTATGATAAAAGTAGATGATAACAAATATTATTTGTGTATATATATGACTAAAGGGGACGATCTCTAACGGAACAACGATTGTTGTGAAGCATTTATTTGAAAAGCAGGGGAATGAAGAATTTTTAATGAGATTGGTGTGATATCTGCTCTCCAACATCCGGCTTTAATTAAACTTCATGGTTGCTGCATTGAAGGAAGTAAGCTTTTGGTGGTGTACGAGTATTTGAAAATAACAGCCTCGCTCGAGCATTTTTTGGTTAGTGATTATAAATTTTTTATATAGTATTTGTATTCAATAGTGTTCATAACTATTGTGTTTCTTATCAATATAGTCCAAAAAAACTCAAATCGGTTTAGACTGGCCTACAATACATAAAATATGCCTCGGGATAGCGAGAAAATTGGCATATCTTCGAAGAATTAAGGCTAAATATTCTTCAAAAAGACATAAAAGCTGCAAATATCTTGTTGGACTAGGATTTGAATCCAATTATGTATCTTTTTTTAATCTTGATTTTCTGCCAAATGTATTATCATCTCAATTTGACTTGATTTTCTCCCAAATGGATATAATAAATATGTTAGCCCATTGCTATGTCGAGGCATATCTTACATCGTGTTGGTCATTTCAAATTGACTTGATTTTATTGGTAGTTTATGGTCTAAATGATGATGACAGAGTCTAGCTAAAAAGTAATGTTGGTTGTTCATTAAATTATTATGTTTTAATATGGTTGTGTTAGAAATCTAGATGTAGATACCTATGACTTATGACGATTAAATCATCATATTGATTTGGTGGTCCACATTTTGATTTTAAGGAAATAAACACACAAAAAATCATAAAATAATGCTCAAAATTTTCAACAAATGCACAAAATGAAAAAATGACATATATGTGATAAGGTGAGTTCATGCATTAATATCAATTACTTATAGAATGTATGAATTTGTTAAATCTTTATATCTTAGTGTAATTTTTTGGATGAGAATTGAAAACATTAATTGGAGAAAAGGTAATTAGAAAACATGATCTCATTTGTTGTTTAACGTAGCGTTTCCTGATTTATACCCATAAGTAATGCGACTATCCGTCCAGATAGCGAGAACATCTATTTTGATTATTGGATAATAATAATGATTAGATTTACTAGTTTGCATAGAAATTCTAAACTGATATGATTTAATTTTATGTTCTACATGTGCGTCTTCTGTGGAAACAAAACAAGTTGGCGGAATTTTTAGATATGCGGCTTGCAGCCTAGGACAAAGATATAGTGTTCAGGACCATCAAAGCTGCGATCTTGTGTACAAGTCGTGGTGAGTATGCTAGAGATCTTGTGTACAAGTCGTGGTGAGTATGCTAGAGAGACACCTTACTGAAGCAATGGAGATGCAGTTGGCGAATACACTTGGTGATGAGCGGCAACCGTCGAATTTGATGAAGATTATGGCTGAGTCGATCTGGAATTCGAATCACAAGCGACTCCTAAAACTCTAGAGATTTCTTGTCAGATGTATCTTCTTCCTGGAAAGGAAAAGAAAAGATTTCCTCTGATTCTTTTTCTTTCAGAGCGAAGTCGAGTACAGCTGGAGGAGATAGAGAAAGAAGATGATTTATGCTTAACAATATTTGGGGTTTTGTCATTTCCAGCCTTATGTCTTCACAATGAATTTTTTTTATAAAATACTCTTTTCTGAAACGTTAGTTTATTTATTTCTCATGAAATATATTCCAGTATAACAACATCAACTCACAAAATCCATCTTCTAGATACATCAAAGATCAAATATACATGGATAAAGAAATATATTGGAAACAACAACAAAAATCACATCATATGGTTCCTCTCTAAGGGTTTTAGAGAGTTTTGTCATATAACCTTGTGTAATGTAATGTAAAATACAAAAGTAATATGCTCATATTTCATGAAATCATCATATAAGCATGTCGAATGATACTTTTTGAAGATAAATACAAGCTTTGGAATTCCCAGATTAACATGGATAAATGGTGAATCTATCTTTCTTGATCTTTGTCAACGTAAATGCTTATGGTATAAGATAACTCCATAACGTGTTTTTAGACAAGTTTGTTGAATGAGATATATTTATAATGAAGATACAAGCTTTGGGATTCCAAGATTAGTGTGAATAAATAGAGTGTGCATCTTTCTTGAATTTCATCAGCGTAACTGCATATGGTGACCCCTTAAGTATTTTATTTGTTCATGGTCTATCTGAGAAAATGGAACCATGGAATATCTATATCCAAATGTGGTCTATGTGTGTCTCATATACTTCTCGTTAATGGTGATGGACTCTTTATCTGAAAAGAAAACACATAATATCAGACCATTACATATGAACTTACAAGAATATGCAGCAATCTCATGACAAACAATCAACTTCACAAAATATTCTAATACATTTTGAACAAAATCGAAACAGACAAATGAAAAGAGTTATCAAAAATATTTTGCATATTTATAAAGAATGGGAATGTGGCTTATATTGGGATTACTAGAATGTTTTCAGAGTAAGAGTAAATCCTAAGAAGCAAGACCAATAGTTGTCTAGTGGAATTCGTTTATAGAGAAAAAATGTTAAAACAAAGACGAGAAGGCGGACTTTGATTTCAAAATATAGAAATGCTTCAATGATGTTTTGTTTATCTAAAATAGCTTTGAAGAAGTATCAAGAATCTAAATAGCTTTACTTATTAGAAAGACGGTTTGATCAATGATAGTTTTTGAATGTCTACTATTTTGGAAGCAGTTAACAAGTAACATTAACGTTATTTGGCATTATCTCACACCACAAATGTGCATTACTAGGCTAAATCAAGTTATTGGATTCAAATACTCATAATCAATAATGTAGATTCTTTTAAGAAAATTGAGAATCTTTCTCAAATCTCAAAACATTTGGAAGTGACATTGGTTTGACCACATCTGACAAAATCCCAAAATCAGAAAGTGATAGTTCAGTTTCTTCGTTCTTACATAACTACTAGATTTTGACATGCGTCAAGCGCATGATTAAATGATTAAATAGGTTGACTAATCGATTTTAACATATATAAATTTTTAATATTTAAACGTGTATGACAAAACATATGAATTCTAACATCTATAAACGTACAAAAATGATATATATTATGCATAAATGTAATAAAGTTAAACACTTTTGATCAAGCATATGTTAATGCTATTAGTTTTAATATTTTATGAGTAAAATTGATCAAAACATATGCAAATGTTAATTATTTCAATATCTTTAAAGTGTAAAATTGATCTTCGTTATTCGTGTCAATTATAGAGTATACGATAAATCAGATAAATGTTAGATTTATATGAATTTGTGGGACATAACAAATGAAAAACAATATATGTTTTCCAATAATGAATTGTATAAATATTTGCAAGTGTGATTAAATATGTATAATAGACTACAACATAATAAAAATATTTGTATAGTATACTAATCTAAATACATATATACACAATAGATAATATTGTTAAAAATATAATAATAAAAAATTTGTTAATATATCAAAAAAACATAAAAAAAAATAGATAATATGGTAAGTCTAAAATATTCATTTAGTTGGATTTAAATTTGTAAAACATGTATTAATGGGCTTATGTTATAAAATTAATGAGAATATGTAGAGATTTCCACCATGACATATAGTTTTAGTTGAAATGTTTTGATTGGTTAAATTAAATGACATGTCCCCTAAAACGCTCTTTGAACGATACCTAGGATTTTTGTGAATCTCTCCTCTATTAATATATATATATAGAATTACCCATTTCCAATATGGATTCGTTGGAAACCGTAACGAGCTGGTATTCAAATCCATCACATTGTAAGATTTTGGATGATATGGTTACATAGATCAAAACGTTGGGCTTAATCAATCGACCAAATGCATTTTTGATGTCTTTTTCATAGTTTCATTAGGAAGATAGTAGATTAGAGGAAGATTTAGAGATCATACCAAGAAAAATATTTCGAACTAGGATTTGCCGATTGATGCCACTCTCTACCTTAGAAGAAGAGTTTCGTTTCATAAACGCAAAATGCTGATTTATCAAAAGAAAAGAGTTCTATTTTTTGTTCAACACGCATCGTTTTATTACTCTTTGCAAATAATTTTTTTGTTTTTTGGTCTACAAGAGCTTCTTAATTCCTATATTGGAAAGAGAGAATGGTAAAATGAAATCGTTTTACAAAATGCAGCTGACACGGCGGACTAAATTGCTTGCGGATTAGAGAGTCTTTTATTCACTATTCATACATTATAATTCGTTCTGATGCAAATGAAAAAAATAAAATAAAATAAATTGTTGCAAACTAATTATAGACCGTTTTTATAAAGAAACGAATTTTGTCCGCGTCGAATTGTTAACAATACGGTTTATTTTCTTTATATTTCGTCCAATTTCACAGAAAACTTTTTCAAAATCTAGCCGTGGAGTAAACGACATGAATGCGATCAATAGAATACATATATGGATAATCTAGTCACTATAACACAAGCTTATATAAGTTATTAACATAACAATAACAAAAGCCTCAATTTCAATACCATACAAACTTCACAATACTTCTTACATAACAAACCTCTACTCTACACAAACATTTCACATTTGATTAAAATTCAAGAAATCACTTCATTGTTCTTTTTTTCTTACATTTTTCAAAAGATTCGAGAAAAAAAAAAGGATGGTTATATACATTTACACGAGGATGGCGTAGAATCATAAATTCATAATATTAAAATAGCAGAGAGACAAATCATGATGAGATAAAAATATTTTTTCAGGAAAACCAAAAAAGACAGCTGGGCCAAGCTAACCGAGCATGTGTGTCTCTTCCCCATCATGACCTGTATCCGGCGGTGGCGGTGCGGCCGAGCTAGAACCGGAGCCAACGGCGGAGATAATTGCACTCAAAGCACGAATCTGCATCTCCATCGCAACAATATAATCGGTTGTTTCTTCCAAAACCACTGGTAACGGTTGTTTCCGGCAACCGGGAATTAACCGGCTAAGCAATTTCACTTTCCTCTGTACAGCTGGCAAACCCTTCGTCTTCAACCTCAAAACCGTTGCTCGGTTTTTCATTAACCGGTTATTCCCGGTTATCGGAAGATTCGAAATTCTTGGCCGGTTTTGTTTCCTGAAATTGAGCTTCACGGCTTTAGATAATATAGCTCTGCTCCATAGTGTTTTGCCTCTCGCCGTAACCGCCAATGATCTATAAGCGGCGTCTCGTACGGCTTTACCTCCGCCGTCGCGAGGAAGAGACGACGGTGGTTTCGGAGATTGATCCGTGTCGATCCGGAGTTTTCTCAGAGATTGAATGATATTCGTTGAGTAGATCTCTTGTTGTTTCTCCGATCTCCATTTCTGCAACGATGATTGAGACGGCGACGGCGGTGGTTTCTTCTTGTGTTTACGCCGCGATTGATTATAACCAGTGATCGTCGTCGTCACCGGAGAAACCGATTCCATGTCTAACTTTTCTCTGCTCCTCCGTCGAATCAAATTATCGTCGCCGGTAAACTAAAAATCGGATCAGAATCAACCAAAACCGATTTGATTCCAGTATCAAATATATAAACGAGATTAGAGATTAGAGATTAGAGAGATGATTAAGGTTTTACGTTTCATTTGGCGAGAGAGAGAGAGATGGAAAACGGAACGTAACGGGACGGAAATGGTGACGGAAGGTGAGACGTCAAGGAGAGTATGTGGAGATAAAGGATTCCTTTTTTAAGAAGGAAATGTGATTATTGGAATTTCGCTTTTTTATATATTATCCGCTTCGCTTCCATGTGATCTCCACTCTCCATATTTAAAATAAAATAAAAATAAATTAAGCATCATCATTAATGTTGACTAATTTAAATAAGGGTTAGAAGAGAAAATTAGGTAATTAATAATTTCAAAAATATATTTAGATAAATAGTATGGAGAATTAAAAATATGATAAAATTGCATCTATAACTATAATTAAGGTAATATGAAGAAGAAAAAATTTCTAAAATTTTTTTTTGATCTCATCTCTAAAAAATTGTTTTTTTTTATCACATCCACAATTATTCTCACCAAAAGAATTATGACGTGACTTAAAAAGTATGATTTGACTTAAAAAGTAATGACACGGCAAAATTTGAAAAACATTTTATATTATCCCCTTAACATTATTTGTGAAGTGATTTTGGAGATACGTGTCACCTCCACAATCACTATCATCAAAAGAATTATGACGTGGCTTGAAAAGTATGATTTGGTTTAAAAAATAATGATCTGACAAAAATTTAAAGGCATTTTCTATTATAAATTTAAATTAATCATAACTAAATCTCCTGCGAAATTTTCCATAACTAAATTTATATTTATTTCTTTAAAAATTTAATCTCCTACGAAATCTTCCATAACTAAATTTATATATTTTTTTAAATTTAATTTGAAATTAACAAAAACCATATATTCCATAAATAATTACTTACCAAATTTTATGACTAAACTATAAAAAATACGTATTCTTTTAATTATCAAATTTATAAACGTTTAATTACTACTTTTTCTTACATATTGAAATTTGACCCCAAAAATCTCCTTAACATTAGTTGTGAAGTGATTTTGGAGAAAACACTTACGTATCACCTCCACAATCACTCTCACCAAAAGAATTATGATGTGGCTTGAAAAAGTATGATTTGACTTAAAAAATAATGACATGACAAAAATTTTAAAGAATTTTCGATTATAAATTTAAATTAATCATAACTAAATCTCCTACGAAATCTTCTATATCTAAATTTATATTTTTTCTTTAAAATTTTAATTTGAAATTAACGAAAACTATATATTCCATAAATAAATACTTACCAAATTTTGTTACTGGACTATAAAAACGTATTCTTTTAATTACCAAATTTAAAAACGTTTAATTACTAGTTTTTCTTACATATTAAAATTTGACCCAAAAAATTCCATTAACATTATTTGTGAAGTGATTTTGGAAAAAACGCTTACGTGTCACCTCCACAGTCGCTTTCATCAAAAAAATTATCACGTGGTTTGAAAAAGTATGATTTGGCTTTAAAAAAATGACATGGCAAATTATTAAAGGAATTTTCAATTATAAATTTAAATTAATAATAACTAAATGTCCTACGAAATCTTCCATAACTAAATTTATATTTATTTTGTTAACATTTTAATTTGAAATTAACGAAAACCATATATTCCATAAATAAATACTTACCAAATTTTGTGAATGGACTATAAAAATATATATTCTTTTAATTAACAAATTTAAAAACGTTTAATTACTACTTTTTCTTACATATTGAAATTTGACCAAAAATACGTAAAGCTATGAAATTTAATGGAATTTGACCAACCAATGAGCGATTCTTATCATGTCTTAAAGTATTTGTTTTATATAGTTTTGCATTACTCATCTCAAGTATAATTTTTTTGGTAAAAAGTAATTAATTTTTTTTTTAAAATTCAATTAAAAAGTATTAACTAATCGAATTAATCCAAAAGGTAAAACAAAATTTTTAAATTTTAAATTTATTTTTACCTTTACTATGGATACAAATGGTTGACATATTAGAGGAATAAAAATGCGTAGAATTAACAATTCCATTGAACTCCTCTAGAAAATCATCATTTAAAGTGAAATTGCATTCTTCTCAATTTTACTGGGCCCCACAAAATAACTATAGAAAAGCTAGTTGAAAATTGGTACTCCTCAAAAGAAGGGAGGAAAAAATGGGTGGAAAAGTCCTAATTCCACTCACTATTTTTCCATTAATCATTATTCAATTTATTCCTCCATGTCACCACCATTTGTACCCTATATTTTTTTTAAAACAAAATTCCAATCAGAAGTATTTGAAAAAAAAAATCCAAACCAGATTATAAAGAAAAACCAAAAGATGAAGACGGTAAAAAAGTGAAAAACGTAGGAGATGAAAAAAAAGTGAAGAATCTATATCAAATATTTTTTCGAATTCTAAGATATAAAGTATGTTATTTTATTATGAAAATATTATTTACAATTAGGTATAACGTGGATAAAGTAATTTAATACTCCATTTGTATCCCTTTAGATGGTGTTTAAAGATATTGCACACACATTAAAAACAACATAAATAATATAATTTTCATGTACTTCCTACATTAAACAATCATTTATTATGTAAATAAAATTAATTCAACCAATCACAGAAAAATACTGTAAAATTCAAAAAATTTAAAAAGATAAAAGATATTAAACTTTTACCTAGAAAAATGAAAACATCAACTAATTTGATATAAAAACAAATTTTCTCTAAAACATCAATTAATTTGATACGGAGAGAGTATGAGATAATAAACATATATCTAAGAAATTTTCAATAAATATCGAAAATGATTTATAACATCTTACGCAAAATATCAAATTGTTTTAAATTTGTTTTTGAATTATTATCCCAAGTCACGTAGTATTTAAAAATAAGTTTTAGAGAAGAGATAATTTAAAATCTAAAAGAAAGAACAAACCCATAATTTATCATCATGTTTATGTGTATTTTTTTTTTCAAATAGATATCACATCATAGTTAATTTTTTCAATTAATAAATAGTAAAACTATGGGAAAATGACTAAAAAAAACTTCTACTTTTTAAAAGTGTTCATTTAATACCTAAATTTTTTTTAAATCATTTTATTCTTCTAAAAACATATAACTCCACAAATAGATACCAAACTTTTTAAAATATGTTCGTTTAATACCCAGATTTTTTAGAAATCGTTTTATTCCTCTAAAAACAGAAAACTCCACAAATAAATACCAAACTTTTGTTGTCAACTTGTGAATTTCAATTAGACAAAAAAGTTTGGTTAACCAAACAGGTGAAACAAAGTTTACATAAATAAACTCTAAACAATGAGAAGTAGCGTTGCACGCTAAACAGCTAGCTGCTTTATCATTGTGATCGCATGGAACGTAACATATTGAGAAAAAAATGAAAATAGGTTTTTAAGCATGTAAACAATGTGAGTAACGTGGAAAAAACGTCTTTTTATCAGCTCCTCAAATCTATTTTTGAGGAATATCGTATAGATTTTTAGGTAAAAATGTATTGGTTATATTTATGGATGGCCAAAAGCCACAATGAAAGAAGCACGAGACGAGTTTCAGAGGATATGTTAGAAATAGAGAGCTGGAGATGGTTAATGAACAGTTGCGTGTGAATATCTTTGAGTATGAAGCATTGAAAAAACAACTCAAAGAATGTAAATCTATCAACTCTATTTATCGCAATTTGTTATTTTTTTTCATTAGAATGCGTATTGTCATTCTGATTCTTATAAGTTTGATAAGTTAATAAGTATTGGTCATATGGAGCATTCGATCACACTCGCAGTGAACACTCTTTTCTCCATTATATACATCTATTATTTATACCTAGGTTTCCTTTCTATTCCTAAAATCAAAATAAAACAAAAAGAAAACGATATTTATCTCTTCTGATTTGTCACTCAAATGTTTAATTATTTAAATAAATTACTACTAATAATTCTGCTTAACGAAATAAAGATATTCCACCCAAATTATTCTAGCTAAGCTCTGTTATCCGTTGATTCAATCCAATGTGCGTTACTCTCTCTCAATTGAAGTATTTAGAAGAAGAGACATTAATCCGTTGGGTATATTTTAAAGGTGATTTTCTGAGTAAATATTGTAAAAAGAACTAGCAGGCAAAATCTTAATTAAGAAAATATTTTGTTCGCATATAATTTTAGATGATTTTAATAAATAGGGTGGATCTTAGAAAATGGTTTGTCATGTTAAAAGATAAGTGTTATATTTAAAAATAATGTGGTATAGAAAAAATAATTTGAAATTTGAAAGAACAGAAATCCACAACTTATCATCACGCTGGTGTGTGTTATTTAAATGATTACAACTGTTAAAAAAGAGCTTGTGTTTGTCAACAACAAATCCAGATTTGCATACTCCAGTATAATTTTAAAACAACATGAAAATATCTTTGAAATGGCTCCATAATATGCTTTGAATATAATTCACATTCCATGATCCTTGAACTCAAATTTAATTTGGATGGTGAAATTCCAATATTCAATTAATAGCCACAATCTTCTTCATGGAAATTTGGGTTTTCTTGCTGTTAAATACATTTACAGCCAAATGAACACCGTTTTCTTGTTGTTAAAGACATCTACGGCCAAATGAACACCACCGCTTGGTTGACCACAATCCTTCACTTTCGTAAAGTTTAAATCTTTAGTGATATTAAATTAAGAAAATTAGATTGTATACTCTAAATTTTACTAGTAATTTGAAATCTATACTAAATTTTTTAAAAATTTGATATATATCTTTTTTATTGTTAAAATGACATTTTTGTCCCTAGGAAATCTAAAAATTCGGAAAAAAATAATTTTTTGTGATAATTTGTTTTTTTTAAATGTTAGCTAATAATTTTAAATTAACAAGTAATCTTGTATTTTGTTTTTTAAATCTCAAAACTCATCAAAAAAATAATGATTAATTTAAAATATTAGATAATGATTAATTTAAAATATTTTAATTTTTTTTTCAGATTTTGAAAAGATATAAGATAATGATTAATTTAAAATATAATTAATTTTTAATTAATTACGAATTAATTTTCTTAAAATTACGAATTTACATTTTATTATTTAAAATTAATAACAAATTAATTTAAATTTATAATTTAATCAATTTGTTAAGTGGACAAACATAAAAAATTAAGGCAATGGTTTAAATAAGTCGACAAAGTAAAAAAAAATCAACCAACCAAAATATAAGTCGACAGATTAAAATAAATCAAAGGAAAAAAAATATTAACTCGATGAAAAAAAAATTAAGTCAATTGTTTAAAAAGTCGACAATGTAAAGAATCAACTAACAAAAAAATAAGTCGACTGTTTGAAAATTAGTCGACGAATTAAAAAATTAAGTCGACGAATAAAAAAAAAAATCAATGGTTTAAATAAGTCGACAAAGTAAAAATCAACCAATCAAAATATAAGTCGACAGTTTAAAATAAGTCGACAAAAAAATATATTAAGTCAATGAACATAAAAAATTAGTCAACAGTTTAAATAAATCGACAAAGTAAAAAATCAACCAACCAAAATATAAGTCGACTGTTTAAATAAGTCGGTGAAACAAAAAATTAAGTCGATAAATATAAAGAATGTCAATGGTTTAAATAAGTCGACAAAGTAAAAAATCAATCAACCAAAATATAAGTCGACTGTTTAAAATATGTCGACCTCGCTAATTTGTTTTTATTTAATTAAAATTTTATATTTTAGATAATGATTAATAAATAATATATTTAAAAAAAATCTGAAATTAAAATTTAGAACTGAAATTAATTAGTTTAAACATAATTTTGAATTTAAATTTAATAATTTTAAATTATTTAAATTAAATTTATTTATATTATAATAAATAATGAGTTAAATATGTATAAGGGTATTTACGAACTTTTATATAATAAAATGTATAGTTTTCAAATTTACAATAAAATTTGGGGTATTTAGATAATTTTTTAATCTGTATGAGAACTGCATCAAACGTCGAAAATTTGAATTAGTGTTGACACTATTAATTTCATCAAGCAAAAATTTCATTTTTCATCTTCCCTCAAAACGTCATTTTGTTATTCGTAATGGATACAAATACTTCCAAACGTCTTCTAGTACGGCCTTGCGGGTCTCAGTTGTACAGACTGTATTCCTTGTTCGAGCCCACACGACCCGCATTTTTATCCAATTTGGGATAAGGTTTACATTATCTATACAACAATTATGAATTTCTTCTAAAAGCAATTAATTTGGTGAAAGAAAAAAACAAACAATTGTTTTAAAGAAGGAAAAGTGATGATCTCTGATGAGTTTCAGACAAAAGATCTTAATAAACCGTAGAGAAATTGAAAAGAGAAATAGACATTTGCAAAGTTAACAAATACATATAACAACCCCTTAATTAAAAAGCTTCTATAACTAAAATCTTCTAGAAAACGCTGGAAAGGAGATTGGCCGCGGTGGAAACAGCTGCTCCGGTCAGAGCAGACTGAACCACTTGCTCATGGCTAGTCCCCTCTGACGTCATAGCCATCGCAACTCCTGTCAATGCTCCCGCCACCGCACTGTTCCTCTGCGATATATATTGTATGATCATTACAAATTAAATTAAAGAACATCATGTGTCCATCTATGAAACATATATTCTAAAATGATAATGTTAATTAATCTGATAACTCACCCAATCATGAGCTCCTCCACGAGCCTCCTTCATACCGTAAGTGATACCCGAGTACAGCCCCGCGGCTAGCCCTACCATAGCAAATCAATCAAAGATCCCAACCCTTAGAAGTTTAATCTCTTTATAATTAAGGTTAATCACGAACGATTAATTCAACATATATGTATAAACTCACCCCATTGGAGAGATTCTTTTCCTGTGTTCTTCACCTAGAGACCAACCAATTTAAACTCGTCAATTAACTAACACAAAACCTTATATATATGACCGACATTTGTGCATGTCTTCTCTTTGCTTTACAATTACACACGTTGCAACACAGATGCACAGAGTACATGAACGTAATGTACACACGTGCTGTCTGATTTAATGGTAATTAAGACCGAACGTCACTTAACTAACACAAACCTTTGCGTCTTGCCTAATTTGCTTTAGACACACGTTACAACACATGTGCATGTGCGGAAGAATATTCGACGTAATAAAAGGTTATAAGTAGCATTTTGTAACTAAACTTACCAATGCTTCAAGAGATTTGCTGCTGTTTTCCCCTGGAAAAAAAAGCAAAGATAAAACACTTATTAACATAAACATGGAAAAAAGCAAAGATAAAACACTAATTAATATAAACATAACGCGAATTATATAAGAGAGAAGTGAATAAATAGGTGACATAACGAACCTCTGAGATTAGGGAACCTATGTTTCTTGTTGCCGTTATTCTCCGACGGTGGACCCACGTTGCTGGAGTCAAACCCTGCCCCTGATTTTATTATCAAATTTAATTTTTATTACTCATATATACACATAGAATAATATGAGGAAGAAGAGTAGTCGCCGGAGATTTTACCCTCAACCACCGTAAAATAACCTTCCCTCGTCACCGCTTGTAAAGCTCCCACCTTCATTATCCATATTTTAAGCTATCTTAATATACATATCTTTTTATATATTTATAATTATGTCTATGCTACCGGAAAACGGAGAGATATGACATCAAAACTTACTCCGGCGGCTTTAACGAAGGAATCGGCGATACGGTTGAGAAGAGGATGACCAAGATCGAACAAGCTTGCCTTCTCGAAGCTTCTTATCTCATCAATCACCTTTCTTCCTCCACTCTTCTCCATTTTTGTTTTTGTTTTTAAATCTTCTCTTCACTTTTCTTCTCTCTCTCTCTCTCTATCTCTGTTAATAATACTCGAGCTCGTCTCTTCACAACAAGTAAAGGAGAAGAAAGTGGAACAGAACAAGAAAGAGCTTTCTCACTTCCTTGACACGTGTTCTGTTCCTCCACACGTGTCGGAGTCTGACCTTTGAACTGTTCACCGTTCTCCTTCCCAACGTGTCTCTTCTTCCTAAACAGAAGATGATGATGAATAAAAGCCCAATGGGCTTTAGAGACATAAAATAATGGGCTTAAGAGATGTTAACCGGGTTTTTTTGAAATCTCCGGTTTAAAGACGAGAAATGTGCCACGTGTCCAGCTTTGATATCTCCGTCTCCGTGCTCGTCTCTTTCACCGGAGTGAGATGAGTACTTGTCTTCTCCGTCAGTCCCATTTCCACTCTACAGATCTCTCTCTCTCTCTCTAACAATGGAATCAGCTCTCTCTCTCTCCTTCTCACAGTCGTCGTTTCCTATACCGAATCGTCCTCTTTGTTCATCCAACGCCGCACCTTCTACGCCGAGGAATCTCCGGTTCTGCGGTCTCCGGCGAGAGGCGTTTGGTTTCTCTCCGTCGAAGAAGCTGACCTCGTGCCGTTTTCAAATTCATAGTAGGAGAATCGAAGTCTCTGCTTCTTCCGCTGCTGGTAATGGAGCTCCGTCGAAATCGTTCGATTATGATTTGATCATTATCGGAGCTGGAGTTGGTGGTCACGGAGCTGCATTACACGCCGTCGAGAAGGTTTTGCTCTCATTCCCGATTCTAACAAGTTTGCTTATTATCTAGTGAAAATGCTTACTATGAATTTGCCCATATTCTGATTCAAAATTTGATACATTTCATTTCTCGAAAACACGAATCAACTCGTTCGTAGCATAATCGTTCTTAGTCTATGCTAACTTGAAATCTTGTGGCTTTAAAAAAAGGTACAAGGATGCGTTAGCAACATTTTTCTTCAATATGTCAATTTGGGAATCTGATAATCTATTATTGTGTTTCTTTACGCTATGCAACTTATTCGTGATCCCATTGGTTGAGTTTTTTGTTCTTGGCAATGTTCTATTAGGGACTTAAAACAGCCATCATTGAAGGAGATGTTGTTGGAGGGACTTGTGTTAACAGAGGCTGTGTGCCTTCCAAAGCTCTCCTCGCGGTTAGTGGTAGGATGCGAGAACTCCAGAACGAACATCACATGAAGGCCTTTGGTCTGCAGGTAATATCAACTGATCTTGGTGGATCGCTGGTGTTGCGTTATATCGCTTTAGACGTATCTAAATACAGCAGCTAGTGTTGTTGTCTTCTACTTGTGTTTTTATTTGTTCTGCTGTGAAATGCAACTAATAGTCCATTAAATGATTGTAGATGCTTAAAAGTTTTGATTTTGATTAATTGTGAAGCAAGTAGTATCTCCTTGGCCCTGACTCTATCTTGCTTCTTTTATCTCCCCTGAACAACAGGTTTCAGCTGCCGGTTATGACCGTCAGGGTGTGGCAGACCATGCTAATAATCTGGCTACCAAAATTAGGAATAATCTCACCAATTCAATGAAGGCACTTGGTGTTGACATATTGACGGGGTTTGGCAGTGTTATGGTCTGTATGCTATTATCCTTGGTTAGCTAACTCAACATGATACGTTGTTGTTAGTTGGCGTTCCTAATTACGCTTTAGTCTTTTGTGTACTTGTGCAGGGCCCTCAAAAGGTTAAGTATGGAAAGGTTGGTTTCCCTGACAATATCATCACCGCAAAAGATATAATCATTGCAACTGGATCTGTACCGTTTGTCCCGAAAGGAATTGAAGTTGATGGTATGTGTTTTGTTTTAAACATCTATATGGTAGATTGGTGGAGGAGAAGCTTCAAAAACTAAAACTTCTCGTCTATTTTTGTAAGTATAGCAAGCACCCTAATATTCCTCATATTTTGTGTTGCAGGAAAGACTGTTATCACAAGTGATCATGCATTGAAATTGGAGTCTGTTCCTGATTGGATTGCGATAGTAGGAAGTGGTTATATCGGTCTTGAGTTCAGCGATGTTTACACGGCCCTTGGAAGTGAGGTAACATGTTGATTTTATACTAATTATTTGCATTAGTATGAGCGAGTGGTGTTTGTTGCTTTCAATTTAGTCTTTTGTTTTCCTCTCAATAGTAACAAAAGGCTCTTAGGATGGATGCTGCTCTATTGGTATCCCGATTGTCCTGAAAATGAACTATTGCTATGTTCTGCTTACTTTAAGGTTTGCGATGCACTACACTCCTGGAAGTGACCAAACTCAGGAAAACAATTTCTGCAGGTAACTTTTATTGAAGCGCTGGATCAGCTGATGCCTGGATTTGATCCTGAGATCAGTAAGCTGGCTCAAAGGGTTTTGATAAATCCAAGAAAAATCGATTATCATACTGGAGTGTTTGCAAGCAAAGTAAGTCCTTTTTATCTCATGCATTCCAAATACCATTTCTTCCTTATACAGTGTGTTTATGAATTTTAATTGTCTTTAACTCTTCTTTACAGATCACTCCAGCAAAGGATGGAAGACCAGTGATGATTGAGCTTATTGATGCCAAAACCAAGGAACCCAAGGATACTTTGGAGGTAACAAAAACACTGTGCAACTATCTGACATTTTACAAAAAAAAAAGATTAATTGTCCAGTTATGTGATGCTTTTATGCTTCTCACCACAATATTGTGATGCTTTTACTCTTCCCATGTGTGCTTTCCATATGCAAAGTATATAAAATGACATGCATACTTCTTGCGTAGGTTAGCCAGGGCTTCTTGTTTTCTAGAACTTGATCTTTTTCTCCCAGAGAAAGAAAAGAAATAGAAAACTCTTTGAATTCCATCACAATTGATGCTTCATGTGTTTTCTTTCTCCGCTATAAGTATGCTCTTACGTTCCTTTTTCAAGGTGGACGCTGCTCTAATTGCTACTGGAAGAGCTCCATTCACCAATGGTCTTGGCCTGGAAAATGTATGAGTTGACAATGAACAACATCCCCTTATGAATAATAATTTTCATTTTGGTTCCCTGAGGAGCTTGTGGTATGAAGGAAATAACCTTAAATCTATGTTTTCCACACAGATCAATGTTGTGACGCAGAGGGGTTTTATACCAGTTGATGAGCGAATGCGTGTTATCGATGGAAATGGAAAGCTGGTTAGTGTTATTTGCATGTATGCACATCTTATTACTTCCCAACAGTTTTTCTTTTCATGTACTGAGTCACTCTTGGTTGATAGGTTCCACACTTGTACTGCATTGGAGATGCAAACGGTAAACTGATGCTCGCTCATGCAGCCAGTGCCCAAGGAATTTCTGGTAAATGGACTATTCTGCTATCAAATATCAATGCATCAGCCTTTTTTTTTCTCTTGGCCTCTTATCAATATTTCTCGTGTTGGGTAGTGGTGGAGCAAGTGACCGGTAGAGATCATGTGCTTAATCATCTTAGCATCCCAGCTGCTTGTTTTACTCATCCTGAAATCAGTATGGTGGGATTGACCGAGGTAGGTAACTCTAGACACCCATAGTGGATTTAGTGTTTTTTTTATAGAAAAAATGTAACTGTAACCTTTTTATGTTCCGGTATTCATTTCCGCAATCTCCAGCCTCAAGCGAGAGAGAAAGCTGAGAAAGAGGGATTTAAAGTAAGTATTGCCAAGACAAGTTTCAAGGCAAACACAAAGGCCCTGGCCGAAAATGAAGGAGAAGGACTCGCTAAGGTTAAGAGAAGAACTAAATCGGAAAAATAAAATAAAGAAAGTTATTTGAATGTTTTATGGTTACTCGAATGAACAAGAAGATAACTGAACACTCCCCCCATTCATCTGCGCAGATGATATACAGACCTGACAATGGTGAAATCTTAGGAGTTCACATCTTTGGATTGCATGCTGCGGATCTTATCCATGAAGCATCTAACGCGATTGCTCTAGGAACACGCATTCAGGTAGGGATTTTTTTTCTGGTTAGAACAATCTGTCCCTGATTTTGATCATTAGGCTTTAGTGTGACCTTTTTCGGCTTTTTGATGATGTTGCAGGACATAAAATTTGCGGTTCATGCACATCCAACGCTGTCTGAAGTTGTCGACGAACTGTTTAAAGCAGCCAAGGTAAATAAATACAAGAATCTAGATTTTACATAATTCTCTGGTTGTTATAAATCGAAATCTCGATTTCAAAGTAACCAATTCCTGTTTTTATCTCAAATTTCAGGTCGAAAGCTCTGCTTCAACAACGGCAGAGAGTGTGAAAGTTGCTGCTGTATAAACAAGAGGAAATCGAGAGCAGCCTGTAACAAAAGTTTTGTAACTTTAAACAACATTTGACCAAGGAACAAGTGATTCTCATATATACTCTCTGGTTTTCACGTATATTTGTTTCATGTTTCTTTTACTATTTAACAAGAATAATAAACAGATTGTGACAAATAATTTTAAGATATAGTTTATTATATAAGTCAGAAATCCAAGATAGAAAACAGTAGAAAGGAGAATTTATAGACAAACGACTAAAAACGTTTAAAGCTTTTTAGCTTCAAATCTCACAAGTCACGACAAAACTACAACAACAACAAACTAACGACAATTTGATTTACCATAATACCCTTTTGAAACTTTTCTGAAAACAGCTTCGGAAAAGGTCGAAATTGCCCCTTGTCATTTTACGCAAATTTACAGTTCCACACCACTTTTCTCTTTTATTATTCCATTTTCAGCTCTCCATAGCCATTTGATCAAGCTCTTGCATCCCATCGTACTCCAGCTGTGTCACGTTTTATGTTTAAAACATATGTTAACCATCAAAAATTAATATGTGAAATTGTTGTTTTAATCCTTAACTAATAGTATATATTTTTGACTTAATAGAAGAAATAAGCAAAAGTTATATTTTTCACCTGAGCTTCTTCATGAGCCAATTTCATCCTCCTATAATCTTGCTGCGCCTTCTTGGACCGGAACATGGCCTGGACTCGAACCACTGATCTTTCGAGCCGCTCCTCTGCTTGTTTCTGGCTTGTCTTGTAGAAATCCTCCACCGGCTCACTCCCTTCCTTCTCCTCGGCTTGGCTAACCTGAAGCCCTCTGAATCCTTTTCTCTTCAGTCTCCACCTTAGGATCGCCTTCTCAAGAACTCCCACCGACCATGTTATCTTCTGGTACTGTCTTCTTACTTGGAACCCTCTAAACGCAGCCTGCAAAACATTCGCATTGTCAAAAACACGGAGCAGTTATATTGGTTTGCAGAGAATCTTTTCGTTTCCTGCTTGAAGACGGTATATAGAACGGCTTTTGCTTTTACCTGGATCCTAATTGCCTTATTCCGCATGTTCAGAAACTCCCGCCTCATTTTCCATGTTTGGAACCTGTACTGAATGCGAGCAGCGGCTGCAATCTTTCTACGCGTCTCGAAATTTCGAAACGCGTTCTGAATCTTCATTGCGGCTATTATGTTTTTGGCCTCTTCTTCCTTGCTAGCAAACCTAACCGCGCTTGACCTAACTTTCAGCTCGTGCTCCCTGAATGCTCCCTGAATCCGGGCCGCAGCCTCCGCAGCGGTTCTATAAGCCGCCAGAGTGTCCTTCAGGCTCTGCTCCTCCTCATTTGTATTCCCTGGGTTTAACGAAGTCTCTGCCTTGATGGCTTCAAGGTTGCCAGTGATGTTTCCAGCCATTTTCATGTCCCTGAACTGTGCTACCAGGCATTTCTCAGCAAGAAAAGCTGCTAAACCGTCAAAACCTTTCTGTTGTGCCAAATCAGCCGGCGTGCAGCCACCGAGGTTTTCCTTAGTCGGGTCTGTCACCAGGTTTGGTCTTGCCCCGGCAGACAGAAGAGCAGCCACCATTTTCTCCCTTTAAAAAAAGAGTACCCAGCAAAATAAGTAAATAAAACGGAAACAAGATTAACGAATCTCGTATCACTTGAAAAGAAGTATTTTGTTACCTTCCGTAGAATGCTGCCCAATGAAGAGCGGTCCAACCGTGCTTATCACGGAAATCCAACGATATATTTGCCCAGGAGAAGAGAAGGATCGACCATGTGTATCCGAGGACAGCACAGAGGTGGATCACTCCAAGGCCTTTAGAGTCATACTCCTTTGTGGTGCGGTTCTCGATCACTTTCTCCAAAAGCCACTCCTTCAGCCTATTTTTCAGAGTAAGCTCAAAGAGATGATCCCTCGCTTGATCAAACGGCACCTCATTCGCCTGGATTGACTTCATTAAATATGCCCAACTGTTTAAGAGATGGGAAGTCCTGCTGGCGAGTTTCTTAGCCTCTTGAAGGCTATCAGGTGAGATTTTGCCTGAGAAAACGCTGATTTTGTTCGAAGAAGTGAACAGAAGATGAGCAAGTCTGACTTGGAACTCAAATTCTTCCCACTTGTATAGCTGGTCGTCTTGAGGGACAGCTTTTTCAATAACTGGAACTGAGCGGTGTTCGAAGCTGAATAACTGGCTGATTGGTTCGTTTCCATCGGCACTCAGATAAAGGTTCACCACCCCAGGAGATTGAGGGGGAAGGAAGCAACGATAAACCCCCGTCTGGAGAAACTCTGCGGGGACACGCAATTGTCCACAAATGCAGAAGAGGTTTGATCTTCCAAAATGTTGGAAGCTGTCGTGAAAGAACCCAGTTACAAGAATCTGCAAAATTAACATGCAGAAGGTTAGCTCTCTACAGCAAGAAATGCTTATTAGATATTGAAACGTAGTTTTAGTACACAATATGATATAGAGACGAATCTCAAAATGTCATGCTCTACCTATTCATGTTTCATCTCTATTTCATATTGTGAATCACACTATAAGCATATTCATATTCCAAACATACTAATCACACTAAACCGTAAGAGATGCATAAGACCTCAACAAACACAGAGTAAAGTGAGACACACAGTCAATTTGATATTATGTTATTAATGGGCAGACTTTGAGTTACTGTCTCCACATTGAGATAACTTATTACTAGAAAAAAGAGTTTGATTCGAGAAACCTTTGTTTTCTCTGTCGAATAGGCCCAGGCAGGTGAAACATCAGTTATGTTGAATACTTGCTCTGGTATGTTAGAGTGAGAATGAAATACAGAAGGAGAAGCTGATGAATCCTGCCCAGGTGTAAATACAGCTTCAAGGGAAGGATCCTCCACTGAGCCAGGAGAGTCACTTATGAAGTTGTTCACCCACCTTCCAAAACTTTCCTGACTTCCAAAACCGTTGTTAAGCAAAGCATCAACGGGTTCATCGGCAACGGGGGCACTAGAATCACGTCTCTGCACATTTGAATCTACTTCACAGTGCAAATGCTGACTAGAAAATTCTCCTGCACCACATGGATTATTATTTTGATATTTGGGATCTGCAAGATCATGAAATGATGGTATATCTGTTGGTGCGTTGTAGCCTGCAATGTGATTTCCCTGACAATGAACAAGACAACAAAATGGTGAACAGAAAGACGGGTAAAACCACTTGCAGACTGGAAAAATCAATTTCACTCACTTGCTTTGCAGATCCCCTAGGCGCAGTCTGGAGCTGTTCTGTGAAGTATAACATATCTTCTGTATGCAGAAAACAAACAGAAAGAATGTGTTATTATCAACATCATGTCATTGCTCCTTTTTTACAACGAGCAGATATTCTTTTTGTGAAGGATGGGAATTTATAGAGGATAAGCTCAACTAATATAAGTACCTTCTGTTGGAGGAGACTGGCTGCTAATATCTGTTGGTACTAGAAGCTCATCCCAATCAAGTGTATTGATCTCATGAATCCTAATCTCATGATTTCTAGCAACCAGACTGTTGCTGCGCACTTCAAACCCTTCAAGAAAAAGAAGTTTGATAAATGTACACTGAAAATTTGTGAACGGTCAAAATCTGGAAGAAATGCCAATATTCACGGAAAATTTAAATCGTAAAAGCTCAAGATCACCAAGAGACTTTTCACCTGTATTAGAAGCATTACGGACACCAGAATTAATATCTTCAGCAGCAAGTTTTGGTGATAAGTGTTCAGAGATCGAACTTGAGTACGAGTTCCCAGGTGTTGCTGGAGCTGGCTGAACCTGTTTTACCAAAATTCCTCAGAAGGCTGCAAATGAATATTGTTCTTTCGTAACGAAAATCTGCCAAGAGAAGGCTGTAACGATTTGACAACAAAAATGCATCATCCTAATCCATAACCACTTACTAACATAAAAAAATATATATATATCAGAAAAGCTGGGGACAGGTAGAAAACCTACCTCATGTGTCTCGCGATAGTGGACAAGAACTATGTGCTCCTGAGACCTGCCATTATAGGAAGACGTGGTTTATTTTCATAACCTTCGAAATACAAACCAGAGGAAAGAAGGCATATAATCAACTATTTCCCCAAAGGATCACCCAATAATCTTCGGTTGCTACATACTTATCCAATAACCAGTAACACCTTCGAACAAAGGTAGGGTTCTCATCACCATGGGCATAGTAAACATGAATCCTTTCCTCGTTACCGACCTGGAGATGGAAAAATAATATCGAGAGATCACACAAGAACATATATTAGCTGTAGAAGAGACAAACACACATATGAACTCAAAGACATTAAGAAAAAACTCACTTTTAGGTGTTCGTGAGCTTCCTTAATCGTCTTTCCATCCTTTTTCTTTTTCCAGTTATGACCATCCTTTCTAAAGTTCCTCAACATCTTACGATCAAACAACACAATCGTTCCACCTGCCATATATGAACATAATTCAAAAATTTGACAGAACAAGTGTTTTGAATAAAAATTGGGAAAATGCCATGGAAAAAAAGTGATTACTTTTGGGTAAGGTCACTGGTTTGACGTTAATGGTGAAGTATTTATGGTTACAGAGGAGAGCATGGATCTCATTTGGCCGAAGCCACCTGCTGTATGCTTCCTCCAACATCGATTGTATATCCAGATCTGCAACACACAATCAAAACTGTCTATATTCACAACCTCAAGGAAACATTAAGCACAAACTCATGTATCCATCTAGTTTTTGTCCATATCCACAATCAAAACCCGGAAAAAAAATGCATATTCTTCCCCTTTTTTCTCAATTTTCTTTTCACGTGAACAAAGGATCAACTCTGAATATACTGAGACATGTTTGCTCGAATTTAGCAGGTGACAAAAAGTTTCCCTTATGACCAAATTATCAGCTTCGATTCGGTAATCAAAGTTTTCTCTATCCTATGAATCAACCTAAAATGTCTGTCAATTCTTATCCAATTTCACCACATTAAATCATGAGAAACCCCTAAATTCCAAAACTATCTGCAAAATTCTAGTTCGATAGCTACAAGAATCAAAAACAATCGGGGAAAAAGTCCAAAACCCAGGCAAACAAAAAATCGGTGAATGAAAAACTCAGACGAACGATTAAGGAAAATATCAAAAAAGAAACAGTCAACTATTTTTTTCATGAATCAACACGAAACGTTAGAACACACACCTTGCAAAGTATGAAATCCATGAATCTCCGAGCCGACAAGCCTGCCGGAATCAACACCGGCCATCTCTGTTTCCGATAGGTTCCGATGAACAAAAATTTCCGATGAAGAAAACCCTAAAGAAAGTGAAATTACAAGTCGATGGAGAGAGTGTAGACACAGAAATTGAGAAAATACGTAATGATGAGAAAGAGAGAGAAACAAAAAAAACGGAAATTTCCAATTGTGAGAAATTCCACTAAATTTTTTATTTAATTTTCTTTCTTTAAAGATAAAATTGCCTTTGCTGACGGATATGTTACGACTTATGAGTTAACTTTTTTTTTTTTGTCGTCATTATGAGTTAACTTAACTCGCATAAAAAAGTTTAATTAATTAATTAATTTTTTTACCCAAAACATTCTGTTTTTTTCAAAGTTTGCACTTCTAAAGAATTAATTTTACATAATCTTCCAAAACCTTTAAAATCTATGACATTTTCGGAATATTGTAGTGCATATATTTTAATATAAACTAAAATTTATTTTCTTAGGATTAATTCATATTTCTACACCGGATTTGGGATTAAAATCCTAGAAAACGTGAATTATTGTATATTAATGAAAACAAACTTATATTAATGGAAACAAATTTATCGGACGTCCATTCGTCGTGGTGTAACATAATGTAGGTAGAATCATTTATGATGCTAAAGATTAAATTGTCCACGTAAACATAGTACAGGGAAAAATGTTTATCGTAGATTTTTGTGGTACGAATAGACTTTTGTCCGTTATAGAGTCATTTGTGAAACCATTCGTTTTTATTTTCAAGTGTTACATGAGATTAGATTAGCTAAAATGTAAAATCATCATTTATAATCGGTTTTAAAATATATATATATATATATATATTCTAATATATAACAGACGACAAAAAAACCTTATTTTTAAAAATTATTCTTTAATTCAAATATGTCTTGTCAATTTATATAGTTACTTTAAATCAAAAATTGGCTGAGTTAATATTTGGGTGTGGGTCTATTTATTCAATAATGTTTTAATAGAAAAATAGACATTGATAAGCAGTCGATAAAAAATGTATATTGATCAATTAATATATACATATAACAGAACTATATGGGTAGATGTTAAAATACATAATAAAGAAGTGGGCCAAAGTGAATGAAACTATTTTATTACTAATGAACAAAAATGGCAGAACATTTATCATTTTCCGCGTGTGGACAAATTATGTACAGTGAAAAACGTGGCACAGTTTTATTGGCTCGTTGAATATATGGGTCCCACTTACGAAGTTGCCTTTTTATTAGTTGACAAAATACTGAAAGATACGATGTACAGTAGGACTGGTTCGAAAGATGCCAAAATAAAAAGAACAGTGAAAAAGACATTTAACCGGACGGTCCAGATTATTTTTTTTATATAAAAAAATTACGGTTTGTTAAGATTAGACACCAATAATATCATTCGGAATTAATTTAGACTTACGAGTTAAGATATATTTAAGATATTTGTTATAGCCAATTAGATTTGGCTGCCGACTTCTAGTTTTCATGCTTTATTTTATACTAAAATAATTTAATAATAATTTTATTTATATATAATAAAAATAAAATAAAATATCCATCAGTAATCGATTAAACTTAATAAAGATAAACCGCACATCTATATACATTTACATTAAAACGCTTGAGCATATAAATACATATATAAAGAATAACATACAAATATATTACTGTATAAACTATTAAGCAATTTAAAACAAAAAATAATAATAAATAATAATAAAGATTGATGATACCTATATTTTTTTATTATTATATAAAGTTGTATCCGTTTTATATAAAGTTAGGCATATTCATAATTTTTCTTTTTTATTTTATGGAATCAACCATCATATTAAATTCAAATTTCTATTTTACTGAAATTTACGTTTTACCTAATTTTTTAATTGAAATTTTATTTATTTCTATAAAACGAAAACACAAAGTAAAAAATATTATATTATATTAAAATGATTAGTCATGATTTGTGATTAATTATCGAATTTAAATTCAATTTTCTAATTTAGTCAAGTTCACTATTTATTTAACTATTTTAAATAAAACTTTTCAATATTCTCAATGTGTTATATATATATATATATATATTAATGATCACATATGTTTTGCAATTAATCATCAAATTAAAAATTTGTATCTTCGTCAAGTTTAGCTTTTGTTTTTTAAGAATATTTTTTACCTTTTATTTCATTTTTAAAATCAAAACTTTTTTTTCAAATCACATATAGAAAAAAAAACTTCTTAATACTTTTAGAAATTAGAAATAATATGTCTTTTTCATTTAGGTACACATCAATTTGATTTAAGAAATAACTAATTTACATAAATAAAACTTCTAGATTTGAAACTTTTCAATATTCTCAATATGTTATATAGATATTAATGATCACGTATTTTTTGCAATTAATCATCAAATTCAAAATTCATATCTTCGTCAAGTTTAGCTTTTATTTTTTAAGAATTTGTTTTTACCTTTTATTTTATTTTTAAATTGATTTTTTTTTTAAATCACGTATAGGAAAAAAACTTCTTAATACTTTTAAAAATTAGAAATAATATGTCTTTTATGTAACATGAAATAATATGTTTTATTTTTCTTTTTATAGTTTTTTATTTACTATTTTTTTTAATTATCCAATAATATATCTTATTTTTCTTTTCTTTTATCTTATTATTTTCATTTAGATACACAACAACTTGATTTAAGAAATAACTAATCTACAAAAGAAAAATTTCTATTTTAATATTATTTAAATTTAACACATGTTACATCTTATATTACTATTTCGTACCATCAAAAAATTTATACCGGTCGTGTGTTACCTATAAAATCCAAAGTTACGGATCAAACTCTAATAGAGTATTTTATGTTTTTGTAAAGAGCTATATATATTTAATAAACAAACTGTTCTTTCTCGAGAATGATTGAAGCAATGGGGATCGAGTTTTCTACATACTAGTATTATAAAAATAATATTTGTTCTTTTTCGAGAAGATCACCGAGACCACATCCAATAGGCTTGACCAAAATTATATCATAACCGTATTTCGAATCATAATCATACTATTTTTATATCGTAACCACATAAAACGATTAAAAATCGTAACCACTAATCATTAAAAAAACAATTACGGTTAAAAAAATTATTAACCGTAACCATTAATTAATCGTAATTATATTAAAACTGTCGATTAACCGTATGATTAAAATTTTAACCGTAACTATTTTTAATTAAAATAAAATATACTAATAATTAATTATGTATAAGTGTAACTAAAATGACATAGAATCATGATGTATAATTAATAATTACTAATCCAAAAATATTTATAACTAATACAATTCTATTAATTAAAAGTAAATATGCTAAAACCATGATTTAAATAGTTTAATGTTTCCACTAGATCCACTCCACATGATCATTAGGCACTATCTTTTTTTATTAAAAGCATTCTTAATTTGCATAGTTTAATAGAATTCATAGGTATTTAGTTAATTCACCACATATATATTTGAATCATATAATCACATTAAATTCATATTATAATTTTTATCTTTATAGTAATAAATGTTAGTTGATATATCATCGGTTAGTAGGCAAAGAAGAGAATTTGCGGATAAGGTTTTTCTCCCAGACACGGAAACAGAGGCGCCGCTCAACTCCGTTCAACATGGCTCCTCGTCTCCGAATCTCCACTGCAAGGTCCTCCTGATTATCGCTTCATCTCTTTCTCGGGATCCTTTCGACGATTCCGAAGAACCTTGTTTCAACCTCCGTCGCTGGCAACGAGATCTGTTCATCCGGGTTTTCCCGACCTTCCCTTCCGATGGCTTCCAGCTTCGCCGTGGTGATGAGCTTCCTCATCGTCTCCCCTCAGTAGCTCTCACCAGGTAAATCATTCTCATCTCCTCGGTTTCGGTTTTTGAAGGTGGATCCACCGCCCCCTCCAGATCCACCGCCTCCTCCGGATCCTCCGCCTCAACCGGATTCGCCGCCTTCCACTCTATTGTTGTTCACCGGCGAGGCTTCCTATAGATTTGTCGCCTTCCCTATGAAAAATCTCATCTTGCCTTCTGTTTTTTCTGAGCCCATAATATCAAAGAATCTTCACGACGAGATATGGCTCGAACGTCAGAATGGGTTTCCGGCAAGCGTTTTACCTGACCTTCCATATCTCCTACCAGCTGCTCCTCCACCTTCATCCTCCAAAAAATCAGAATTTCCGGCACTAATGTTCAACAAGCTGAGATGGGCCGAGACTGGTTCTCGCTCTTATTGGGCTTGGTGAGCCCAATAAGACCCATCAGCCCTATCCTCAGCCCATCAGGTTCAAAAATTGCCGCAGAGTTTCCCGGGTTAAAAACCGGAGATGTGTTGGACTTTCCAGTTCTTGGTCTGTCCCGTTTGTCAATTTCCTCCCATGTGGAGAGATCACTGTCACATATTTCCTCCTATTTGGAGAGATCGTTTTTATCAATTTCCTCCGTAACAGAGAGAACCATATCACCACCTTCCTCCTATTTGGAGAACTCTTTACAACGCTTAGCTTTGAAAGCATCAAGAGCTAAAGAATATGTTCAATCGCCACTAATGATTGAAGAACTATCGATAACCTCGGAGCCCCGAGAGTTTCCGGTTATGATTTATGTTTCTAATCGACTATCTTATCTTTATCATGTTTTGCTTTCCATTTATGTATCAATTTCAAATTTCCGAAATGTGTACTCTTTGACAAAGAGGTTCAAATTTCCTCGCCTTGTAACCGCGATATAAAATTAATATAACAACTTGTTGCACAAAAAAAATATATATATATCATCGGTTAATTTTTTCTATGAAAATTTAATAAATTTATGGATATTTCACTAATATTAATCGTATCATAATTATCATATTACCATAACCGTAACCGTAATAATCGGAACCGTATTAATCATAACCGTTTTAACCGTATATTAAATGGTTAAAGTTAAGATTAAAATAAATTTGTAACCGTAACCAGTGATTAATAAACTGTAATCGTAATAACGTAACCGTGGTCATATTCCAACTTGTTAAAATGATAATAATTATAAAACTATATATAGCAGACAAATAAATGACATGTAATTCCTTGACTCAATTTAGAAGTTTATAAAATAATACTGTAAATCCTAAACATAACATAGAATTTTAAAATTTTCGGTAACTATTTGAATTATAATAATGATGATGATGATGCATCATCAGAATTAAATTATAATAATGACGATAGTATGATAATTATTTATTATTACGTTGACAAGAAATAATATTATTATTATTAATTTTGATAATTATTTATATTCAAACAAAATTATTTTATAGGTTAGTCCATTTAACCATTAATTTAAATGAGTCATAGAATGGATTAATTCATAACCCATTTAACTCTCAGCTTATTGGATATAGGTTGGTTTGGATTGGTTTAACCGTTTTGACAGTTCTAACTGCGCACATATATAGTTGGCTAAAAATAATTTAAAAATTCTATATATATTAATAGAAGAGACATTAGTGAAATTTTTTTAATATATTACTCAATGAGCCATTTAAAGGACACATCATTTAATTTTAACCAATCAAAATATTTCAATTAAAAATATATGCCATGGTGGAAATCTCTACATATTTTCAATAGTTTTATAACATAAACTCATTAATATATGTTTTGCAAATTTAAATCCAATTAAATATAATATTTTATATTTACCATATCTATTTATAATTTTTTATGATATATTAACAAATTTTTCATTATTATGAAAATTAATTTAGACGGAAGAAAATGAAAATCAATTTTATACTTAAAAAATATTGAAATAAATAATATTTGCATATTTTTAATCAATTTTACACATAAAATTATTAAAAATAAATGCATTAACATATGCTTGATCAAAAGTATTTAATTTTATTATATTTATGCATAATATATATTATTTTGTGTGTTTATAGATATTAGAAATCATATATTTGTTATATATATTTAAATATTAGTCAATTTATTTAATTTTATATTTAGCGTGGATCAAAATTTAATTTAAAATGAATAAAAGAAATTGTGATAAATATATATTTTTCTTTCTACTGCGCAGATAGTTGGCTATGAGCCCAAGAAAAAAAACCTGAGGCTTTTTTAGAGGCTCACATATTTGTGAAATATCATATTAGCCTGTAGTGGTTAAAGCTTCTATGTGATGGACTGAAGAGAAACAAGTGAAAAAGGAGGAAAATATTAAATAAATGAAAGACGATTATTTGTCCAAATGAATAAGTAGGCATATTCATCTCGAAAAATAGGAGGGAAAATTGCGGAAAAAGAATGGGAACGGATAATTTGGATATTGAAAAAAAATACTCGAAGTATTTCCGATAAAAATGGGACGGGTTTGGAAAATTTCCATAGTAAAATCTCTTCTCAAACTCTCAATAATTTGGAAAATTACGGAAAATTACGTGAAATTTCGAAAAATTAAGAATAATTTTTAAAATTTTAATCTTTAAACGGATAATTCGGGTATCCTATTTCATACATATTACCTTCCCATACCACTTCCATACCCGTTTGAATAATAAACAATCCCGAACGGAAAATTATTTGAACAAGATTGGGAATAAGGCGGAAAATTCGGAACGGATACAGATCGGAACGAAAAACCTCTCCTGAAATGGACAACCCTTTGAATAAGAGCATTTTTGATATTTTGGACAATATTACTATTTTCACGAGACGAGCCATTTTTTTGTCATAGCATGTTATTTTTATACATAGACATCTAAGTTATTAAATAGAATTTTTATACGGTTGATTTCAATAATATAAATATTGTTAAACGCGTTATTTTTCTCTGTATTATACTATTTTCTATGTAAATATCTACTTTATCGAATAGAGTTATATCACGTGTGATTTATTATTCTCGAGGCTTTATATAATTATGTAGCGTGTTAAATACTATTTTATCCATGTATTAAAATACCAAATGAATATATTTTTTAGAAGTTTGTTTTTTAAGAAATAGCATGCTAAAAACATTCATACTGTTTTAAGTCACCAATTAGATCCGAAATTAATAGTTATTAAAAGAGAGTATCAGAAAAAAAAAAAAAAAATAGTATGTCATATAACAATTTACTTTCTCTTTTGTTTATGTTTTTTTATATCTTCATCACCAATCAAATCCGTATTACAAAAAATTGGATATCAAGAAACAAAACTTCAAGCCTTGTAGAAGTATTACTTTCAGTTAATAAAAAATCTATTGGCTAGCGAAAAAATAGCGAAAATATAGAGAGAAAAATAGATTAGTGAATAAGTAGATGGCTGAATTAACAAAATGATTAAGATATATAGTCAAACTAGTTCGGCTTATAAAAATATTAATGTATATCAAATCAGAACATGTCGTGAAATCATGTGGTGAAGTAGTTGGGTTTTAACTTCATTCGAAAACTAAGTCAACTAATAATCCATAAGTATATATAACTAGATTAGAACCACATAGATATGCCGGTAAATACATTAAAAATTATTTATATAAATATTTAAATTTGAATTAGTAATCTGTTGAATTTTAAAATAATATTTAAATATATATCTTAAATTAATAGAGACTAATTTATATTTTAATTCTCATATCCTAATCCATATCCTGCGGATCCAAAAGTATATATATAAGCAGAATTGAAATTATATTCTTAATAACAAAGAATAAATTATATTTTTATCTATTATGAATATTTATTAATTATGTGATAAAATTATAAAAATAATTAAAATATTGTAGAGCTAAATCAGAAAAGAATAAATTTGATGTTAATAAACTCATAAAAAACCTATAAAACATGATTGATAATTGACTAATTTTATAGGGACAATTTTAAAAATGCCGCATTTGAAAGTGACTTTTACAAGCGTGCCACTCCCATGTGGTCATTTTAATTTTTGCCATTTTTTAGAAACAAATTGTCTATTTTATCCCTCTAAAAAAACCATGAATCAAACTCTCTCTCTCACTCTCATATCAATATGAGTTTTGTTACAGATCTGGTTTTTGTTACATATCTCTCTCTCTCGCTCGCTCTCCCTCGCCCTCGCCCTCTCGCTCGCTCTCTCTCTCTCTCTCTCTCTCTCTCTCTCTCTCTCTCTCTCTCTCTCTCTCTCTCTCTCTCTCTCTCTCTCTCTCTCTCTCTCTCTCTCTCTCTCTCTCAGAGGAGATCGCGACGGAGTTCGAAGACGGCGAAATCGGAGACAGAATATTTGAGATCGGAGACGGCGATTCTAGAGGAATTCTCGAGTTGGGAGGCAAGATCTGAAAAAATCAATACAAAAAGTTAAGTTAAAATGAGTCAAAGGGTAATCTGGGATATAAAAAAATGGAATGGCACGCTTGTAAAGATTTTTAAACTGTGGCATTTTTACAAAGTGGCAGTTGAGAAGTGACATATCTCAAAAATTCTCAATTTTATACCATTGATGTCATCATTTATTTCTTATAGAGACTTATACCCGCCAAACCTTATACACTCTTAAATCTTAATAGTAAATATAGTATTATTAGTTTTTGACTTGTATAAATTTCCATTTTATACAATTTCTTTTCTTCTAATATTGGAAAGTACCACTGCCGTCATAGATCGAAGATTTCCATTGTCTTTGTGATATTCTATAACTTTATTGATAAAATTAGTGTGCTTATCGATTTTTTTTTTAGTATAAGTTGTTTATATCTTAAACTTTTAAATTGAGATTTTCATATCCTTTTTAATTTTTTGTTTTTCAGTTTATATCTTTTTTTTTGTTTATTATTCGTCTTTTTTTTAATTGATATTTCTATTATGTATATATTTTTTGTTTTTTATATTTATGTCCTCTTTATATTCCATTTTAATTTTTTTAATTAGTTTGGCTATTATAAATTTTTCTTTCTACTATTTGGTTAGTTACTTGACAATTATTTTGTTAGTTTTTCATTTTTAATTTTACTTTTTCTTAATTAGTTTTAAGTATTAACATGTGTCATCATCTGAATCAATATTAGACACATGTCGCAATCTAGTGCGTTATAATTTTGCTTACGTGTCATGCTCACGCTGAGCGCATCCTGCTTTATAAAATAAGTTTTAATTGATATTTCCATTATGTATGTATTTTTTGTTTTTTCTATGGCTTATGTCCTCTTTATATTCCATCTTTTTTTTTTAATTAGTTTGGGTATTAGAAATTTTCCTTTTTACTATTTGCTTAATTACTTGACAATTATTTTGTTAGTTTTTTATTTTTAATTTTACTTTTTTAATTAATTTTAAGTATTAACACATGTTATCATCTGAATCAATATTAGACACATGTCACAATCTGGTGAATTATAATTTTGCTTACATGTCATGCTCACGTTGAGCACATCCTGCTTTATATAATAAGATGTTCTTTTTTTCAACAAAAAAAATTTAGGCTAACATCTGTAAGTTTTCTGGCCCGAAACCAACCTCTGGTAATATTTTTTTTTTCTTATATGATTATTGTTATATTTATATTGTTTGCCTATCAATAAAATAAGATATCGACTATATGACCAAAACTTAATTTGATTTAATAAATGGTGATAGGTCTATAGTCTTCGGAACCACACAAAATTTGGCCTTCTTTATAGATCCATACATAACAAAAGTTGAAAATCCAGAACCACATAGAACCAAAGTTGAATTTACCGAGCCACACCGATTTTGAAGATAGTGTGTACTATTTAAATTAGGTTTAAAATCGCGACTAAAAATCAAAAACCGAACCTACACCATAATTAACCGACCCTAAACCAAATTAAATATTTAATTTATTCCTTTAATTTATTCTTCGGACCCGAAAAAATATCTGACCCGAAACAACATATATTCCCTATTAACCCGATTTTCCCCAATTTTTCTCAAATCGAACACGACGAATCGTAAAGTTAAAAAATCAAAGCAGAAGAGGAACTATAGAAGGTTGAAGCCACATGTATTGTTATATATTACGTTTCGTTCTCAGAACATAGTCCAAAACAACCTCTTTAAACTCAATACTATTGTAGAAAATTTGTCCATGAGCTAAACTTTCATCACCTCGCCTAATAATATGATTATGTTCTACTGCTTCATCATTATCTTCTTCTGCATCACTATCGCTATCCGGATAGACATTATGGAAAATAGAAACTTCATCTCTAAACTAAGTTAAGAAATCCTCTATTTCAAACTCAAACCTTTCCATCAAATCTTCCTCATCGATTTCATTGTCTGGAATTGGCACATCTGGATCGCCTTCCGCCTCTGGACATACAAAATCGGGATCATCTGGATCACTTTCCTCTTCCAACATCTTAAGCATATGCTCTCTTTCACAATCTTCATTTTGATCTCTGCAAAAAAATCGAAGTTTCGGTTACCCGGTTAAACAAGAGAATCGAGATAACATAAAATTAATAAAAAGCGAGGGACTTACGTCATTGAAACCACAAATCGAGCTCCAACCTTCGATTTTTATACTGCTTCAATTTCGCAATTTTAGGGTTTCTTGTTGGGGTTCGATTTGGGGAAAATCGGGCATGTAGTACATTTTTATTCCGGGTCCGGATCGGAGTTTTTTCTGCGTCAGGGTTTGATTAAGTGTTTAATTTGGTTTATGGTCGATTTTTGATTTCTAATCGCGATTTTAAACCAATTTGAACAATAAACATTATTTTCAAAATCGATGTGACTGAGTAAATTCAACTTTGGTTTGGTTATGTGGGTTTCTGGGTTTTCAACTTTTGTTCTGTGTGGATCTATAAAAAATGTCAAAATTTATGTAGCTGAGTAGAAAACGAAACATCCGGGGAGGGGAGGCGGGTTACAGATCCATCACCCTTTAAAATTTTAAAAATTACTTCACACATTTTATGTGTTTGCATATATTATTGGACCATGTCATATTGTTGGGTTCATCTGTTTGGCCCATACCAATATTTATTAAATAAACCAATAAGTACCCGAGTGATCTTATTTTAATTTTGAATTGATGAGTCAAATTCTTTAATTGTAAAATTTAATCTAATTTTTTTTTTTTTCATCTAGATCAATTATATGTATAAAATTGGTATTACACAAAGACGAAAGTTGGTAGGAGATTAAACCCAATCCGTAGCCATGAAATTACGGATTAAAATTGTAAAATTTAATTTTAGGTGCAATTTTTTTTTACTTGTTCTTAATTCCAGGTTCTAATTTCGCTTTTTTTTTTTTTTTTTTTTTTTTCTGTTTGCGTTTGTTGGTCGATGTATATACGGTAAATAATTACTTTCTTCTTGAGTAAACTACATAAAAGATCCGACGATGACAAAAA
This sequence comes from Pseudoturritis turrita, assembly GCA_900406555.1. Classification (NCBI taxonomy): domain Eukaryota; kingdom Viridiplantae; phylum Streptophyta; class Magnoliopsida; order Brassicales; family Brassicaceae; genus Pseudoturritis; species Pseudoturritis turrita. The sequence goes on from OVBL01000817.1 coordinate 239,350, forward strand.
AAAAAAAAAAAACTAGATAAAAGGTTTACTAAACTCGTCGCTAATTAAAAATGATAGCTCCAAATCTAGAAGGTTTACTAAACTATCGAATTTAACAAACCTTTTTATAAAATAGCGAAATTTAACTACATATATAAGTGTTTTTGACATGATTTACACCAGTTCTTTGAAATTTGTTTCCTACTTGGTCAATCTCTTCTTATAATTAGTTTTATAACTTGCTATGAAAGACATGTATGGGTTATAGCCTAATATAACTACAAATTTGAATAAGTTTGTATTAGATTTGAATGTCTCTTTTCGTCAAGTATAAGAATAGTAGATTAACATAATTTGACATATGATTATATATATATATATATATATATATATATATAATCGAGGGGTTTTGGACTGAAATTCATATTAATCCTCGGAACCGATAGAAGAGCATGGATTTCTTGTTATGTAAGACGTTTACAATTTCCAACATGATTAAAATTGCAGTAGAAGGATTTAATCATTATTCCTTCAATTCGAAGATAAATCATTCAGCCAACCGCGATTAATTGATCTGATATAAAATTTAAACACTAAAGAAAATCTGTAATGTTGTTTTGGTTAATGATATTTGTATATACCATGTTAAGTACATATACTCGTAGAATACAACTAAAGAATCTCATTTGCAGTTTGTTATTTATCAGATAAAATTTTAAATGTAAGAATAAACAAATTATAAAATTATGTGAAGTCTTATAGACTTGTAGTTTTAAATTATGAATATGTTCTTTGATTTGATGTCCAGCATCTAGCCTTTGTTTGATTTTACTGAGAAACGCCAAACATACATGTCATTCTATCAGAGTTCAATAAAATCCAAACATGTATAAATAATTCATAAATAATGAAATTCAGTTTGAGATGAATGAATTAAAAGAGATATAGTCTGAAAAAAACATGTTAAAATATCTCACATTAAAAATAGAAATGTTAACACTAATATTTAAGAGATATTGACATTTTTACTCATTAACGATTTATTTTTAAATTGAAAGCTCATTATTTCACAATGTATGTATGCCTCTCTTTTTGGTTTTTTTTTTATAAAGAAAGTCAATTGGCATTGGCTCTTCTCTTATTGAAGAAAATGACAAGAGAACATTGAGATAACAAATCTTATAAAGATACTTGATAATAACTAATGTCCCATGCAACTCCCAAGACAGCTACATAGAGCAATTTATGACCTCTACTAGTGTGAGAATGAACGTACATAGCTTTTCACCCTAACCAAAAGATTCCTTTGAGAATATGAAAAGATTCCTTCATTAGAAGCTAACCAGTGGAACCTTTCAAAACCAGACTCTTCTCTAGAAAAATTTATGGGAAATTGGTTAAATAACCACAAAAATTTATAATTAAAAATTTAATCAATTATCTTAAATCTTGGATATGATTATGCCGGGATAATTTTGATTAGTTGCCTAATAATTAATTTTTTTTTTTTAGTGAACAAATTAACCCAAAGTTTATTTAGAAAAGTTATAATCTAAATACTCATTGCTTCTAAATATAGAAACAATTGTTTACTTAACAAAATATATAACTTAAAAATGGGTGATGATCTAGTGGTAATAGGAGGGGTTGATTTTTTTGTGCCCCGAATTTAATTTTCCGTTGGGATGGATAGTTATCCTTTAAATCGGAATATCTAAAACATGACTCCGGATATCGGGAGATTATGGGCCAAAAGCCCGGAACTCCCACAGTTTATCAAAAAAAAAAAAAAAAATCTAACTCTCTAATTTCATTAGGAGATTCGATAGTATTTTGTAGCTTTTGTTCTAAAAAACAATGTTTTTTTTTACTAAAAAAACTATATTTTATCTTTCTAAACTTAATACAATCACTCTCATTTTTTTGTTTGAGTGATTGGTCTTCCATTATAACGAGAGTAATTTGATTAACCATTATCCCTATTTCTAGAGAATCAAAGGCTATAGAAGGCCATCTTTTCTAGTGAAAATTAGAAAGAAAGTAAGATATGTTGTTGATTCGACCAAAAAAGAGAGGTAAGATATGTTGTTAAGTGAACAATTGTTTACATGTTTAGAAGCAATGAACTTATATATATGTAACAAGCAATTGTAAATGTAAAACTTTCTCTAAATTAATGATCTTTCCTAGAGAAGAGTCTCGTTATAACTAAAAGACTCCTCCACATTCATTTGCTTGTTTTGAAGGAATCATTTTATGTTCACAAAGTGATATGTGTTGTGTATCATGTATTATTATAGAATTATCCGGTATTCTATCTTTGTTATCAGTATTATTTTTCCAAATTTTTCATATTTTAAAATTTTTATGTAATTTTTTTTTTAAAAAAGGTTTACTATTGAAAATAAGTGATTGTGCTACAGCATGGAAAAATATGAAATAAGAACAACACTAACGATTAACGTAAAAACCGAACCGCAACAAGAAAGGATACAAAAACATATAATTATATGTTTGAACCTCGACCCAACATCCATATCCGAGTAGAAAGAAGCTGCTTACCTAACTCAAACAACGCACGTTGGCATAGAAAAAGATCCACATGAAACAATACTCTCCATACAAACCAGAACACCTACATGCCAAGAGGTAGAACCAGTCGAAACAGAGGGCCAACTGTGACGCAAACAAGATCCTTCTAACGCGATTTGGGCAAAGAAACACAACTCTAGACCAAAGAACCAATGCAGAACCGAGGCTGAGCCAAACTCAACGCCATAGAGGACCACAAATTGGCAAGTAGATCCAGAAACAACACTCCCAAGCAAAATTTCCCACTGCTTATGAAGAACTGCATTGGCCATAATCAAACTGGAACCTGAGATGATCACTTACCAGAACTAATTCCATACGAAGAGCACCAATCCAAGAAGCCAAACACAGGGAGAAACTGAGCAACCAAGGCAAAGGCAAAAAAGAAGAAGCCCTTATTGCCGCAGAACCTGAACCCCGATGCTCTGCTAACCATGACTACTAAACCGAAGAGGCACACAAAGGAGAAGGAAGAAGCACCTATAAGAGCCAGAAGCCACATAGCAAGGACTACCAACATCTTTGACCGAAACCAGAATAATCAATTATCTAGACAAACGATCAACAAACTCGCCAAACCCAACAGAGTCGAGTCCATAGAGCAAACATAATACACAGAAACGCATAAACAAGCAATCCGTACTTCTAAGGGAGTGGAAGACAGAGATAAATGAGGAAAGCGAAAAGAAACGGAGAAAATCTGTAGGGAAATTTTCTATCTCATTAAGCCAACCCGGAGAAGGAGGAGAGAAGAAGTTTCACGAAGAGCCGCCGCAACTATAGAGGGGAGAAGCTTGAAAAGGAAACTCGGATCTAGGAGAGAGCCGTCCTCAAAACTCCAAACACCCGGAAAAGAGAACGCAGACAAACCTTCAAACCTTTGTACCGGAGCTGCTACAGAGCACCTGATAAACTCGCTGTGCCCTTGGCTTACGTTAAGAAAAAGAAAAGATCAGGCAGAGCAACTAGAAGATACGAGAAGAAAAATCAGATCAAAAGTGGCTAAGGCAAGACGATGGCAAAGACTTTGTTGGAAGAAGAGTATTCACTTTATGTTATTGTCTTTTAGTTAAACTATGTCGTTTTACATGTGGTGCTCTGTATTTAAACAATCCCAAATGTTAGGGTTGCCGACAACGATTATCAATCAAAAAACACATCTTCTCTATCTTTTCTCTCCTCTCTCAACTTCTCTTCTTCTCTAAATCTTCTCTTCTCTTTAGTAAGCTCAGACTTATCAGTGGTATCAGAGCTCCAGGATGTCGGGTACTCCAGCAAGTGATTCGGTTACAGAGTCGACGGTGGTAGCAAGCCTCACCATCGATGAACGCTTCAGCAAGATCGAGAAAGAGCAAGCTTGGGTTCATAAAGCCTTAGAACAGTTGATAAGAAACCAAGCTAGCGACGTTACCTTGGAAGGGTTCATGACTCCGGTCACTGGTGGACAGACTCCAGCCCAGAAGAGCTTGTTCACCTCGACGGGTGAGAAACCTTTAGGATCCTTCCGCCACCAACCACAACGGTTCCAACGACTCCAGCAGAGAACTCACCTTCTAGGGTTTTCGAGCTGCTGTTATATGAAGGTCAAAACCCAGAGGAGTGGCTGTACAGGGTTGCGCAGTGCTTTGTAGCAAACAAGACGGTGGAAAGTGTCAAGATGGAACAAGCGGTAGCTTGTTTAACGGGTAACGCAGTGACTTGGTTACGTTATATTAAGGATCGAGAAGTGATAAGGGACTGGTTGGATTTCAAGGATAAATTTAAAGAGCGATTTGGACCTAGAAAAGGAGGATCGATAGTGGATCAGTTGATGAGTATTGCTCAAAAGGGCTCGGTTGATGAATACATGGAGAGGTTTGAGGAGCTGTTGGTGGAAGTGCCACACGTGACAAATGATGTTGTAGAATCGATGTTCCTTAAGAGACTCAAGAAGAGTTTGCGTGACCAAGTGCTGAGATGTCAACCAAAAGGCATCAATGCGATAGTTGGAGCTGCGAGGTTGATTGAAAGGTAGGAGAGTGACAGCTTGAGCTACACATACAGGCCGGTGCAGAAAAACTTCTTTTCTCCAATTTTCCAAACGGCTAATAGAAGTGCTAGCAACAGTCCGAAGCGAGGGAATGAGTCTTCACAAATAGGCAGGGATAGAAGGGCAAACATTGTTACGGATAATAGAAGATCAAACCCTTGTAAATTCTGTGGAGAACAGTTCTTTTTGGGACATCGTTGCAAGACTCAACAGAGGTTTAAGTATCTGTAAATGGGTGAGGAAGCTGAGCAGGAGGAAATATATGAGGCTGCAGAAAGAGCAGAAGAACCCGAAGCTTCTACCGAGTCAGAGGATGTACAACAGGTCCTTAAGCTATCCTTGCAATCATTGATTGGACTTACAGCAGAAAAATCCATGAGAATGAAAGGAAGGATAGCCAATACAGAGTTAGTAGTGCTGATAGATTCAGGCGCAACCAGTAATTTCATATCTACAAAACTTGCTAACTCCATCAGTCTACCCGTAACAGACACAAAAGGATTTGATGTATCAGTCGGAAATGGGCAGGTTATTGCTGGAAAAGGGAAATGTTCGAGAGAAGTGTTGGAAATTCAAGGAGTTCAGATAGTGGAAGAGTTATTCTTGTTTGATTTGGGAACAACAGATGTGGTTCTAGGGTATTCATGGCTTGCATCCTTGGGAAATACACGTATCAACTGGAAGTTGTATTCTCTTAGCTTCAAGATCAACCATCAGTGGATCACTTTGATTGGGGATCCAACTCTGCTGCGATCCCAGGTTTCTCTGAACTCTATGGAGAAGTTACTGTGGGGAGGAGAGATAGCTTGCTTGTTGGAGCTCACCACTCTGTTTGAAGGAGAGACTAAGGGAGATTGTGAACGTGTTAATACAGAGCTAAGGCAGATACTGGAGGAGTACAACCATGTATTCTGACTGCCAACGGCTCTTCCACCTGAGAGAAACCGAGCTCATGCCATCAATTTACAACCTGGTACAACACCGGTTAATCTCAGGCCTTACAAGTATTCGTTTGCACAGAAAAATGAGATTGAGAAGCTAATCAGGGAGATGCTCCAAGCACAAGTGATACAGCCAAGCATTAGCCCTTATTCCAGTCCGGTTCTCCTAGTTAAGAAAAAAGATGGAGGCTGGAGATTCTGTGTAGATTTCAGAGCATTGCATAAAGGAACGGTTCCAGATAGGTATCCCATTCCAGTTATTGAGGAGCTTCTGGATGAGCTCAAGGGTGCCACCATATTTTCTAAGATCGACTTGAAATCAGGTTATCATCATATTCGGATTAGGAAAAGAGATGTGGAAAAGACTGCATTCCGTACACAATAAGGACACTACTAGTTTTTGGTCATACCCTTCGGTCTCACCAATGCACCAGCCACTTTCCAATCGATTATGAATGACATATTCAGACCTTACCTTAGGCACTTTGTTCTTGTGTTCTTTGATGATATTTTAATCTACAGTTCGTCACTTAAGAAACACAAAAACCATCTGAGGATTGTGTTGCAGGTTCTGGGGAAGAACAGCTTCTATGTCAATGAAAGGAAGTGTGTCTTTGGTAAGAGGGAGGTGGCGTACCTGGGACATGTGATCTCGGGAGAAGGGGTGTCAGCTGATCCGGCAAAGATTGAGGCAATGAAGAGATTGCCTCAACCAAAGAATGTCACTGAGCTAAGGGGATTTTTGGGTTTAACAGGGTACTACAGGAGATTTGTTCAGAACTATGGAAAGATAGCCAGGCCACTCACTGAGCTGCTGAAGAAAGATGGGTTTAAGTGGAGTGAGGAAGCATCTCTAGCGTTCAATAAGCTCAAAGAAGCAATGATGACCCTTCATGTTCTGGTATTATCGGATTTTGGGAAACCGTTTGTTATTGAAACTGATGCCTCTGGCAATGGAATTGGTGCTGTCTTGTCACAGGGAAACAGACCTATCGCATATATTAGCCAAGGATTTACTGCAAAAGGAAGACAGAAGTCGGTGTATGAAAGGGAGTTGTTGGCCATAGTCTTTGCTGTGTCCAAATGGAGGCACTATTTAACAGGTAATGATTTTTTGATTAGAACTGATCAAAAGAGCCTTTAATACTTGCTTGATCAGAAATCTGTGACCTCCGAGCAGCAGAAATGGGCTTCAAAACTGTTGGGACTGAATTACAAGATTAAGTACAAGCCTGGAGTAGAGAACAAGGTGGCAGATGCTTTGTCGAGGAGACCACCAGAGGAACATATCATGCAAATCAGCCTCACTGCACCCTTATCACTAGACAGAGAGGAGTTGGCGGCTAAGGTAAGTATTGATCTTGAGTTGCAGAAAATCATTTCAGCTCTAACAAAGGGTATAGATGATGCGGGGTTCAGGTTGGAGAACAGGCTGTTATACAAAGACAGCAAGCTGGTGCTACCAAGAGGGTCTTCATTCATCCTTAAGGTAATGGAACAGTTCCACACTAACTCTATTGGCGGGCACGAAGGAGTGCTCAAGACTTATAAGCGCTTGAGCAGAGAGGTGTATTGGAAAGGGATGAAGAAAGACGTGGAGGACTTCATACTTAAGTGCCAAACTTGCCTACACAACAAATATTCCACACTATCACCAGCGGGATTGCTCTCTCCCCTCCCCATTCCTACACAAGTATGGTCTGAAATCAGCCTAGAATTTATCGAAGGGCTGCCTATATCACACGGATTTGATGTCATACTGGTAGTGGTAGATAGGTTGAGTAAGTATGCACACTTCATTCCCTTGAAGCATCCGTTTTCTGCACAAACAGTGGCTGAGCTATTCATCAAGGAAGTGGTCAGACTTCATGGATTTCCAGATAGGATGGTCTCGGATCGTGATAAGGTCTTTCTCAGTCGATTCTGGAATGCGGTTTTCTCATCCCAAGGCACTGAATAGGATATGAGTACTGCATACCATCCTCAAACTGACGGCCAAACAGAGGAGTTAACAGATGCTTAGAGACTTATCTGCGATATTTTGCAGGTGAAAAGCCAAAATCTTGGGTTAAATGGTTACCTTGGGCTGAGTATTGGTATAACTCATCATTCCATTCATCCCTTGGAAACACTCCCTTCAAAGCCTTGTATGGTAGAGATCCTCCAAAGCTGCTGCGTTATGGTGATGTCCCTACTGCTATTGTAGCTATGGAAGAGATGTTGCAGGATAGGGACAACATTCTGCTTGAGTTAAGAGGCAATCTGAATAAGGCTCAAAAGAGGATGGAGTTCTCTGCAAAGCACAGGAGGGAGCTTGAATTTCAGGTTGGTGACATGGTTTATTTGAAACTCCAGCCTTATCGACAAGCTTCAGTAGCCATGAGGAAGAATGAGAAGCTGGCACCACGCTATTTTGGACCTTTTGAAGTGCTGCAAAGGATATGACATGTGGCTTACAAACTTAAGTTACCACCACATAGCCAAATTCAACGGTGTTCCATGTTTTTCTATTGAAAAGAGCAGTTTCAGCACCTAATCAGGTACAAAACATTCCTGAAATTCTGTCTCCTACTCTTGAATGGTTGACAGAACCAGAAGCAGTTATGGACATAAGGAGAAGCGTTAAAGGTGGTGAACCAGAAGTCCTCATCAAGTGGACAGGATTATCTCTATTTGAGGCCTCGTGGGAGCCAGGCAACAAAATCGCGGAACAATACCCAACGTTTCACCTTGAGGACAAAGTGAGTCTCCTTCGAGGGGGTATTGATAAACTCGATGTGCCCTTGGCTTACGTTAAGAAAAAGAAGAGATCAGGCAGAGCAACTAGAAGATATGAGAAGAAGAATCAGATCAAAAGTGGCTAAGGCAAGACGATGACAAAGACTTTGTTGGAAGAAGAGTATTCACTTTATGTTATTGTCTTTTAGTTAAACTATGTCGTTTTACATGTGGTGCTCTGTATTTAAACAATCCCAAATGTTAGGGTTGCCGACAACGATTATCAATCAAAAAACACATCTTCTCTATCTTTTCTCTCCTCTCTCAACTTCTCTTCTTCTCTAAATCTTCTCTTCTCTTTGGTAAGCTCAGACTTATCAGCACCACAACGGAGCAATCAAGATGACGAAGGCTGAACCCGACACAGACGGAGACATGGAACTAAGACAATCAAGCCACTTCACCGTCCTCAAGCAAAGAAAGAACCAGACTGTCTGAGACCCAGAATCCGAAGAGATGCGACGAGTAACCATCTCACGACTCGGAGAACGCCCACCGGCAAAAACCCTTTGGTCTCAACCCAAACCGGAGAAACCTAGATCTACCAACCTAAAAAAAATACCCTGGCGAAGAGGACATCGATTAAAAGAGGAGGAGGAGAGGAACCCTCTCACGGCGATGGTGAAATCCACTGCCAACCGGAGAAGGAGATCGGAGCTCTGCGGCGGAGGAAAAAACTAGGGTTTGGGAGAGAATAGAGAGAAGGGAGCGATTGTCCTTCAATTTTATACTCACCATTTTTCGTATTAATTTTTTATGTATGTTAATATTAATTTTTTTGATTTTTTATGATAACCGAGATATATATTAATGGGCAAAACCCAAACTAATCTTTATAAATTGTAAAAAGTTAGATATTTTTACCATTTAAATCGTTTGTAGTAGTTAAAAACTAAAAGTAGAGGTTAGTAGATAACACTATTTAATTTAGATAAAGTGCCTGATTGTCTAACTTTGTACAAACTCTTATGTTTCGAAGCCACCATACTTATTTCTGATAAGAAGAAAAATATTACGCAAAGCATTAAAAAATTACATTGTCATGGTATTTATATTAATGATTTGTATAATGTCATTTAGACAATGACCCGTATGGAGAAAAAACTGTCGGTTGAGCATGTGTGAGGGACCAACATCATGTAAGTGATGTCCTAACGGCATGGAGAAACTTCATGTTCTACAATCTTTTCTACTTTGACTTTGTTAGACCCTACAAATTAAAGAAAAAAGGATTTCATATTAAAAATCTAAAATTCAAATCATGTCACTATATATACACATGCACTTTAATGGAGATTAAAATCGTAGCTAACCGGTAATTTTATTTATGAATATCAAATTTATAATTATCTATTTTTACCTTCACAAAAATATATACTTTAATATGTTTTGAATATTTTAAAGATGTTTTGGGTATTCTAAAAACTACGGTTATTTTAGAGAGGTTTATTGGTTCATAGATTTGAAAATCTATAAGTATTTGGAAATCTATATATAATTTTCTGATTTCAAAATCAATAAATTGGATTTAAAAATCAAGTAAGGTGAATTTAAAATCAAATAAAATGGATTTGAAAATCAAATAAAGTGGATTTAGAAATCAAACATATGCATTGTAAAATCAATAAAACTTGTTTATAATAAAATATTATTATATAAACAAAATATAAATAATAGTCTCTTATTTTCTTTTTGAAACTTGAAACTTGTGTCTTGCTCTTCGATAAATTTTTTTATTCAATTAAAAGCCAAATTGTAACTTATGATTATAGTAGGTAGACACATGAACAACAAAAATTGATTATTATACAATAGAAACATAAAATATTGAATTTTATCATACATCGGAATGATGAATTGTAGATATGTGGGATGATATGAGAAATAGATGAAGTGTGTTTGAGAAAAATGTGAGCCCAATAGTTTGTTTTGTTCAATCAAATTCAAAATATATAACAAGGTTTGACTAAAGATTTCAACCTTTGTATTTTTAACATGAAATCACTCTCAAATCCATTAAAATCCATTTTAAAATCAGATCCATGTTTGACTCCTTGATATAAATAACACTTGATTTTAATTTGTATTTGAAAATAATAGATTGGATAACACATAATTTTAATAAGAATTTGAAAATCAATAATGATTTGATAACATATGACTTCGATTGAATTTCCAAATCCATTAAAATCTATGAACCAATAAATCCCTTAGTATTTTCTAAATACCATAATTTTAAAAAGTTTTTGAAATAACACAAAAATTCATAAAAATCCCTAAATGTTATTTTAAATCCAAGGACCAAGTAGGAAATATGAGAACTTATAAAGAAGAGAACTTACACTCCATCAAAGGAGGAAACTGTTTACAGAAGCTAGAGCTGTCTTTGCCAAAGAATCAACCTTACTATAGTTTAAACGAGATATGAAATTAAAGGAGATAGCTTCAAAAGATAAACTTAAGAGTCTAATATCATGGAGGATTCCCTTTAGCTCGATGGTGATGGCACAAGAGTTGATGAGGGAGATTAGAACTCGGGAGTCTGAAAACATGTTCAGCTCGGAGAGGCCTAGAGACGATGCATCTTCTAATGCTTTCTTAATGGACAAAGTTTCGGCCATCAAAGCAGAAGCTACTGTCTTCTAAAAGCAGAGTGCTCTGGTTTGGGATTGTAAAATACCAGTCCATACCGCAATCTCCAGAATCTACGTTCCACGCTGCATCTACAAAACTATTTGGAACATCAGTGAGGATGCGACTATGATGAAGTGCTGAATGAGGTTTGCTTGGTTTTGTTGAAAGTAGGAGCTGCGCATTTTGCCAACCTCTGGCTTCTCGGATGGATTCGACTGTGATTTCTTCTGCTGAGATATTGTAATTTTCGAAGATGAGTTGATTTCTAGTTTTCCACAGGTTTCACATTAGCCAAGGGTAAATTGGAGCTGACTCTATTCCAGTTGGAGGAAGATTCACCATCCTCAAGGACTCTTGGAGGAGGTCCTTTGAAGATATGGCACTATCAGTAATATTTTGTGTATGTAGAAATTAATCATAATTATTCTATACCAACCATGCAACCACTTAACACATACAAAATAAAGACATGTATTTGAACTTTATAGAGTTTTTATTTTCCCAAGTAAGATATAATTACTAATTATCCCAAAATTGATTTATCTTCTTCAATTTTTTTTAAGATATACTTTTCAACAATTTGTCAAATTATATTTTATAACAAAATATTACCACAAAATGACACGTGATCTTTGATGACATAAAAAAAAATGCTTAACAGAAAATGTTGTTAACGTTCATAAAAGAAGAAAATAATCATTAATCTTAGATAATATTTAGAAAAATCTTGTATTTAAGTTAAAACTATGGATTATACTTTTACAGTTATGATATATGATAAATATTTCTTTCAATTAATTAGATAGTTATTTATCATCTTAATTCACAAAGTATAAATACATGATTTATTGATACAAAACATAAATGTATTTTTTCATTGTTTTATTTATTTCTTTATTAATTTTCGATTCAAGTATTTTTTTATCCTAAAATATATTGAAAATATGGTACCTAATTGTCTATAAAAAATGATGACATTTTTTATTATTTTAAATTTCTTAACAATTTAGATATATCATATTACATGCTCAAATTGATAAATTAAAACTAAAGATATTATTCTATACTCCCCTCATATGGAGATGCATACAAGTCTTATATCCTTATATTATTGAAAAATCAGTTTTTAAGTCCACCTGTGCTTACAAGTTACAAGAGACTATACCAAAGTCTTATTAAATCTTATTATATATATATATATATACGTTAGAAAAAATGAGAAAAAAATATCTAACAAGCTTACACACGTGTATGTTGCGCTTAGCCTAGTCGCCTAACTACTACGCACGTGTGTACGTGTGATGTATAAATATTTATGTATAATCTGGCTAAACGCATATTCTTATCTCACCGTCTTTTTTTTGTATATTATATTGTCTTCCTCATCTTCCTCGTCTCTGAAACTCTCCAAGGTCTCTCTCTCTCTCTCTAAACCTAATTATCTTCTTCTTGAGGCATAATTAGGGTTTCGATTTATTCCAAAATGCAGAACGTTTTTCCATTAATTACTTAATTGATTGTTATTTTTTTTAATTTTATCAGGACGAAGAAGGAATTTGACAAGGAAAAAAGGTTCGATAGAAATGGCGACGGATTACAACAGAGGCGATGATTTCTTATTTTCTCAGCAACAAGAGGTAATTAAAAAATTAAATCAATCGATTAAAGGGTTGTTTTTTTAATTGATTTTATATAATTTCCTGATTTTTTTCTAAACCGTGGTGCAATGTTTTATGTATATAAGGAAACAAGAATATTAGTGTTTAATTTAGCAGCAAAAAGAATATTCGCTTTTTGAATAAATCTTATAAATTCTATACGAAATTTGTAGTTTTTTTTTTGGGTTTTGTTGATTGTTTTTTTTTTTCTTTTTTGACATCATTGTGGGTTTTGTTGATTGTTTTTTTTTCTTTTTTGACATCATTGTGGGTTTTGTTGATTGTTTTTTTTTTTTCTTTTTTGACATCATTGTGGGTTTTGTTGATTGTTTTATTAAAATCTGGTTAGCAATGCAAAATTTCGTGAAAGGTAAAATACCAATTTGAAATTTTGACTACAATAGACTAAGTTATAATTTGGAGAAATTATTTAATTATTAATTCCAAGTTAAGGTCGGATTAGTAGTCAACAAGTCAAAAAAAAAAATGTCGGTAAATTGCCTAAAACCTAATCGTCGGCTATTTAACGACGGCGTACACGTTTGTTTTCATTTTTCGTCTACCATTCAAACAAAGTTTTTTTGTGAAATTAAATATACCGAAAATCTTTAAATTAAACGTTTTACGACTCATTTATCAAAAATAATTTCATAATCTCCAAATTTTAATTGGATACCCAAATCTGTTTTTATTAGGGTAGAAGATATTTCTGATAGTAACACAATATTTTTCTTTAAATAAAAAAATCTTATTAGAGATATTTTAATGATATGGACGGTCGTAAACGATAGAGCCATCTAAGCCTTTGCGAAATCAACGGTTTCTTAAAATGGCACGTGGCAAGTTTTAGGACACCTGTTATCCATCCGGATCTCAGCCTCCAATTTGATCCGGTCCGCATGAAAATTCCGATTTCGATTTGGTTCTAATAATATATTGTCGTTTTATCCGAATAATTGTTTTACGAAATTAAAACTACCGGTAAACCGAAACACCGGTATGGAAATTGCTTTCCGGTTATCCGTTACTCAAGATGATCATTTTCTTTTTGCCTCCATAAATTCAAAGAAAAATTAAGGCCAAAAACTAATTACCAAAGTTATTGATTTTTTTAACAAAAAAAAAAAACCCTATTGATATTATTATTTGATTTTTTTTTTCTGTTTTTTTTTGTTTGGGTTATTAGTCTACCTCTGGTGCAAATAAATATGGAGGACTTGTGCCAAAGAAAAAGCCTCTTATCTCGAAGGTGGATTTATCTTTAAGTTTAAGTAAGAGACCCACATTTTCATAAATTCGTATGATTAATGTTAATTAACGAATTTAAATCAACGCAGGATCACAAACGTGCTTTCTTTGATTCAGCAGATTGGGCTTTACACAAGGTATATTAATAATTAATGCAATCTATCTTAACTTCAAATCTTGGATATTTCAATCGAATTTTTTATTTTTTTGTTGGCATATGAAAGTATTATCATTTTTATATATTATATATTGATGTTCCCACAGCAAGAAGCAATTATAGATGAGAGAACAATAGCGGCAATAGAAAAATTAAGACCCAAATTACAGGTAACGTTTTAATTTTTACTTATACTACCACTAATTGCATTTAATTAGTATAGTTATTCACCGTGAGTTTTTAAAAAGTTTATGTTATTTATTTTTAGAGAACGCCTCACAAGCAACTTCCCCCTAGAAGACCCACCTGTGCAACTGGACAAGAGAATCTGGTGAGAAAATAATTTGATTTAATTAATACAATATACTAATTATTTTACATATTGTGTGAATGCTATTTATTTTTAACAGATTTTTGAAAAAAATATTTTTGTTTTGTTTTAATTTGCAGACAGATTCGAGCTTTTAGGGTAAAGACGTGAAAACGCAACGTGATTGGTTTGGTGAGCCTAGCCTACTCACGTGTTTCATGCTTCCATAAGAACTTGTAATGCTCTTGTTCCATAAAATGCTTGTCGTTTCAATAAATTCTGCAGACAATTGTTGCTGTTTCTTTCTTTTTCTGTTCCTCCATTAATACATAAACCTTGTGGTGTTTTAGTTTTCCTTAAAAAAAAAAAATGAAGATCAAAATTTGGTGAACGATTACTTTTTTAATTAAGGAAATTCAAGAACCCAAAAGAAAAAAATATTAAATGAAATGTTACTAAGTATTGATCTTTGTGGAACGGATATAATTCGAAGTTCCAAGTTGTTTATAGAGTTGTTTGATAAAATTATTATTTGTAATACAATAACAAATTAAAAATAAATGATGTAACAGATGATAAAAAAAAAATTAAATTAAATATATTTTTGGATGATACATTTCCATTTCTTCCGATGAATTTTATGATAGCGTTCTAGCATAATTGTATGCAATTACATCGTTTATTATGTTATCGCGGGGGGAAAATTTAAATGTCTATAAAATAGACTATAATCCTTTTATAATAAATCACAAGTCACTTTCCAAAACACTTCATCGTTTTCCATCTGACATGTGTCATAAGTCTTAAATTTTATTCTTTTATTTTTTTTCATTTTCGAAAATCCTTTTAGGTTTAGGAATTAAAAAAAAACAAAAAAAACAATTAAATTCCTCTTACCCACTATCTTTTCACATTTTTTTTTTTGCTACCATCTTTTCCATATCTTTTTATTTGATTTACCATTATTGGTGCATACTTACAACTTGAATTTTAGATTTAAATAAAATCATTCGCAACTTAAATTATTTGGTAACAAAACAAGACTTATGCAGATGAAAAACTTGAAGTATAAATAAGAAAAAAAAATTAGCATGTGCAACGCACAGGCCATAACACTAGTATTTATAAATATATAAGTATACGGTGATTTCTATTTCTAAATTCAACACTATAAATCAGGATAGATTTTTTCATCAGGATAGATTAGCATATCATCACAAATGGATAAAAAAAAAAAAAAGAGTGATTTAGAAAAGTAGACAGTTTATATTATTGGTGTACATCAGTGTTAGATGCGGTGTGGCGGTATATGGAATAATGTGATAGTTTGCGGAGCAGTATGTAAGACGGTATACAGAGCAGTGTGTATTATTATCCACCACCGTCTACCACCATCTCCGTCTACTATCCACCGATGGCATCGTCCACCACCATCTCCGTCTGTTGTACACCGTCATCATCAGCTGTCCACTATCAAATCTATTATCCACCACCTTCACCCTACATCCACTGTTGTACACCGTTCACCACCACTGTACTCGACGATGTTTGCTACCACACACATTCTGTTCATAGTCCAATCTATATGTGAGAGAAAGATTTGGGTGGTTCTCTCTGTTTTTCATAGTCTGATCTATATATGAAAGAAGGATTGAGTGGTTCTCTCAACGAATTTTAATTTCCTTGATTTTTCTTAGTGCGGATATGAGAAAAAAAAAAATTGAAGAGAGTCTGAATTTGGTGAGAGAGTGGATCTCCGACTCTAATTCTAAGGCGGTTGTTGTCGCCGTTCCATCGCCGTTGCCGTTTCTATCGCCGTCGTTGTTCTTCGTCGTCGATGATTCATCATTGTAGTAGAGTTTAGGCGGTCTTCGAACTTTCTGTCTTCCCGTCTTCTCCGCTTCCTTAACCTTAGAAACATCAATTATTCTTTATCTGAAACCGTCTTAATTTCTACATTTTTTAATCTTGCTTAAACCACATGTATTTAATGGGAGGAATAAGAAACAAAGGTGTACGATTTTATGTTTTCTAAGTTTCGTTGGTCAGCCATGGAAACCAAGATAAGGTACGTGGTAAAGCTCCAAACGCATGTCACAAGCTAATGACAAGCACATTCTTCTTCACTTTTGCTATTTAATATACTTCAAGGAGGCCAAATGGGCTAGCTTTATACGACGTTCTGCTGGATTTGGGAAACTCGCGAAGGATGAGACTGTTGCAATAGCGACGCTTGTGGATATAGAAGAAGAGGGGCGAAGTGAAAGTTGGATCTAAATAAGATTGGAATCCTTTTAATTCTTACGATCACATTGTAGCATAAGTGGTGAAGCCAAAAGTAGACAAGAAGCAAAGAAGAAATCTTCTTGTCTCCAAAAGGCCAAGGCTCATTTCAATTTTTTTTTTCCTTGGTTTAATTATACGTACCAATCAAACCTTAGCAAATAAAACGGTGGGTGATTTTTTTGTTTACAGGAGGTTGACGACAATGGCATGATGGATCTAGCACATCACTTCCTAAATACAATTTTGGCTCAGCGTCTGAAAATGCAAGCAGTATAATTTTAATGAAAATCACTCTTTCCACAAGAGAACCACATAATTGTTATAGTCTTCTAAGAGATGTTGTTTTTGCAACCTTTTATGGTTGGTATTATTTTAGTTTTGTTTTTAGTCTATTTTCTATTTTCAGAGACAAATATATTAAATGCGAGCTCAAAAAATACAGGTTAAATTCTTTTGCAGCAATTGGTTATTTCAGAGTAGCCTATGATACAACAGAATATGAAGCTTGCGGTGTCAAAGGTTCTTACAAATAATTTCAAGAAAGTCTCAGCTTATGGATGTCAATTGATAATTTTACATGATCTTGAATCTATTTGAGATTCATATGAATAGCTTACAGTATATGGTATGCCCGGTTGGTCATATCTTATATTTTTTGTTGATGAGAAAATGAATGTTTTGAATCTATCGAAGAGTGACCAGTTCATGATTGGAAATGGCAAGTTTTTCAGTGTCCCTTATTCATACAAATTTTTTAAAGTTACTGATGAAAGCTATTTTTTCATTAAATTAAGAAAAAATACACGCCTCTCATTGATGTCGCTTGCATATTTTTACAAGTCATTTTACTGTAAACTCTTTAACTGTTGATGAAATTTTCCAGACATGCAAGTTCAAATTAGATGCCAGCTACTTGTATGGAGGTCTTCAAATCTTCTCTCATGGGCTTTTCAAGAAACGCCGAGACAGTAAGTTTTTTAGTTATGTTATGTAATACTACGAAAAGGACCCAAAACACATAATGAAAACACATATAATGGAAATCTTAAGTTATTACAAAGGTATTGTTTGCGTAAGCTGATATTCTAATGCATTATAACTCTAGGGTGTCACTCCCATTCAGTTAAAGATTATATGACGCTAAACATTTAACATTTAGATGACACTTTGGCAGGAAATTTTTATGGATGATACAACTATATATTGACTTTTTCGGGCATGCAGTGGCACTTCACAAAGATACCATAATCTCCATCAACCCGCCTATGATACTGGGACTAAAATGTTAAGCTGGTCAAGTCACTAAATTATTATTACTCTCTCTATTTCTACATTTGTACCGTTTAAGACCTTTGAGTCTGATGTGTTGTGCTTGTTCGCATCTTTTAGCATTTTTTTTAATAAGTTCTTATGTCATGACTCTATCTTTTTGTACATCTAGCCAGCCATTTAGAAGGGAAATTTTATCGAACAATTGGTTTTCTTGAAACTGGAATCAAGCATATGCACGTTTCTCTCCCATATTTTCTTCTCTCCTTAAGCTTGTTCTTTTTCCTCTTCTTTTTTGGTTTCATGTGTCTTTACTCTTTACTCTTCATATGAGAAAAAAGAACATCAGTGGTTACTGTTTAGGGCAATCAAAATCAATACATTATTTGAAAAATGTCAAAACCGAAGATGAACATAGAAAGTGACCTTCAATGTGGTCAATTATAGTTGACATGATTTTTCAGAAAGCTTTAGTATTGTGTGGGATGAATCAACTTAGTATTGGCATGGCTCATGAGCCTAAACTCATACATTATAATGATACACAAGCTTTTCTTTTTAAGATATATAGCAAAAGCATGAGTACTACACATAGATTGAAGAAAATAGGTATGATATTGATACCAAATGAGATTGTGTGAGATACACTCTAAAGATAGTATTTAGGAAAACAGTATGCAGAGTCGTAGATTCGAAAAAAATACAATGAGTAATTTTGG
The DNA here is from genome assembly GCA_900406555.1 of Pseudoturritis turrita. Lineage (NCBI taxonomy): Eukaryota > Viridiplantae > Streptophyta > Magnoliopsida > Brassicales > Brassicaceae > Pseudoturritis > Pseudoturritis turrita. The sequence goes on from OVBL01000817.1 coordinate 257,950, forward strand.
CAAATGGTGTATATCAAAAAAGTGATTGCAGAAAAACATAAAATAAGATAATTTTCTTTAGGGGTGGGTTCGGTTTATTTTCGGATTCGGGTTCAGTACGGTAATGTGTTTGTATAAGTACTCTGGACCAAACTCAAATTGAAGTTAGTTTGATTCGCTTTCGTTTAATGTTGTTCGGTTTGATTTTACTTCGATTCAAGTTATTCTGTTTGGTTTTACTTCAACTCAAGTTAGTTCAGTTTGATTTTAGTTCGGTTTAGTGTACCATCAATTATTCATAGTGAATTTATCAAGAACAAGAACTTGAATAATCACTGGCTTAGTATTGCTAAAATTTTATATTAGGAAATTACATCGGTGACTACAAAAATAAACAGTGAAATTATTCATCGATCTATTAATAGTTAAAAGAATAAATTAAGAATCATGTAGGATAATAAAAGAGTAGCAGAAGGGAAATGGAATATGAAGTGTCTTCTTTTGTACCTTGTGAAAGTGGAACCATGAGTTTAAATTATGGTCTTTAGAGTTAAAGAGAACCAAATAAACTTTATTTTACGTTAATTAACTGTATGTTGAAAAGAAAGAGTCTGGAGTTATAATATTATGTAATTAAATAAGTTAATTAATAAATAAAAGCAGAATATATTATCGATTCGATTTGGTGTTCGGGTTGAAGAAAAGTTTAACTAAATGGGTTGTATATAGACTTTGGTTCAGTTTAAATCGGTTTAGATTCGGTTGGTTTGGTTGGATTTGATTCGGTTAAAATCTCTACCCTTAATTTTCTTAGTTTTTAAAAATAAATAACTCAAACTGTCTTTAAATAATCTATATTGTATACTATTGTAAAATATTTTAAAATTACCCCACAAAAATTAACAGATAATTAAGTAAACATGTATGCAATTAAAAATAAAAATTTGTAAAAGAACAAAATACATCTACATAAACCCGCGCATATACACGGTATTAACCTATTTAAGATATGAAACTTGGACTTGGTAAACAAAAAAAAGAGCCCCAAAGTTTGATATATAATAGGGGCCTGAGGCACTCGCCTTTTAACTTGTAAGGTGAGCACGACCCTAAATGAGAGTGGAACCACACGAAAATGTGTATTTTACTAATTATGAATAGTGAACAACCAATTTTTAAAAGAGAAAATTATGAAATCTACCATTTCTTTCAAAATTTTTATAAAATTTACCATTTATTTCAAACCTTTTAAAATCTACCAAAAACCAATTCAAAATTATAATTTTGCCAATTTTTATCTCACGTAAATCCCTCTCGCACTTTTTCTCTTGTAACTCTCTCTCTCTCACTTTTTCTCTTGTAACTATCTCTCTCCTCCCTTTAGTGGACAATTTCCACGCGTAACACAATTGTCCACTAAAGTAACACATGTTCACTATCTGTCACGATTTTAGTGGACAATTTCCACGCGTAACACATGTTCACAAATTGTCCACTCGGTCGTGACTATGTAACAATGAAACAAGAAGACAACTGTAGATACTTGAACAATGTTGTCCCTTCTTTGGTGAAGGGACACTTGACTCCTAATATACTGGAATTGATATTCTCGTCCACCAAATTTTCAGACTCCTAATACTTCATCAGTTATTCTCGTCCATCATCTATCGGTTATTCTCGTCCACCAATTAAGTCTATGCAATTTTGAAACTCCCGCCACACGTCTTGTCACTTCGTCTCTAACACAGCCAGGGACAAAAACGTCTTTCTCCCCCTCTCTACAGTAAATTTATGGTAGATTGGAAAAGAATTTCCAATTTATGGTAGATTTCATAACTTTTTAAATAGGAAATGGTAGATTCAATAATATTTCCTTTTGAAAATATAAATTTTGAAAAGTGTTTAAAAATAAGTTTTTTTTTTTTGGGTTGGAGACGGACTCATCATGTTGACTTTTTAACTTGGGTAAGCCTGTTCCGTGCTAGATTTTACCGACCTCGTTGGTGTAATCATGTCGACATTTAGTTTCTTAAAAACGACACAGTTTTATTCTTCTCTGACTTACGTTTTCTCAGCACCATTGATCGTTCGTTCGATCTCAGCGGAATTTTCGCCGGAAAAGTGATCGAAATCGGGAAAAGATTAACCTCTATACTACTCAGATACGGCGAAGATGAAGATTGATCTAAACAAGGTGGCGCGTAAGGTCGAGGTTGATAATCGTATTCCTCTCCGTAATTACTACCGCATCGCCGATAATCTCCTCCGACAGGTTTGTTTCCGATTTGATTGTCCATCTCAATATCACTCTAGATGTTTAAGCGTTTCTAGGATTTGATTTCGCGCTGCGAGTTTAGGAACTAGAGAATGTAAAGGTGGTATTGATTTTTGTTAGGTTTAGGGTCAATTAGGTTTTTAAAAAGTTTTATCGGATCAGTGATCGGATTTCTAGTTTCTGTGTAAACCCTAATTGGCTACTTCTTCCAGTTCCTTCGGGTTTTGTTCGAATGATCTTGTGGAGAAACATGTATCAGTTGTATGATTTATTGGGCTGTTGTCTGGTTTTGATGTTTGAACATTGCTCAGGCCAGCATATATCGCGAAGAGAAGAATGTCGTGGATTTGTATATCATGCTTCTTAGATATTCGAGGTGAGGAGAGAAGTAATCTCTATATGTACTTTGAGATTTTTTGTATTTTTCATTGTAAGAGCTACAAAGTTTGTTCTTTTTTCGCAGTTTGATTTCTGAAACGATTCCTTTCCATCGAGATTACCAGGCATTGCTTCCACAAGAAAGACTTGGGAGTAGGAAGGTCAGGTATTTCTGTTTTATCCTTCGAGTGTTGTTTGGTGTTTTCCGACATAGTAATATTCTCAGATGTGGCCTTCTTTGTTCAACAGAGGTTACGTGCTGTAATCAATGAGCTCGAGTCTTTGAAACCGGAATTCAACCGGCTAGTTGATGAGCTGAATAGAGCTGAGGATGAATCTTATCGGGCTGGAAGTGATCTCTCGCTCATATCATATAGCTCAGATGCTGTTGAATGGCCTCCTGTCCATAAAGCTTCATACTCCAGACCTGATATTACTAAGGTATAGAACTTGGAATTTGTATTTATTACATAATCTAGGGTTATATTGGTTACTTTTTCATTGCATCTTCAAAATCCATTTTTCCAAACCTTCAAATTCATTTGTTTTCTTACCGGCATTACCTTTTCTTTTTTTCACGGGATGCAGCCAGCCTTACCGACATCTCAACCATCCTGGAAGTATAACAATAATCTGACTTCATCTTCAAATCGTACACAGATTGATCAGCAATTCCAGAAGCTGTGAGTATTCTCCCTTAATATAATTGTCAGTAATTCTGTTTAATAGGAAGTCAAACATAATAAGTTCTCGGAGCATTTGGAAACCCTGAGATATAGGGGGGTATGCAATATGTCATTGGCTTTCTTGCGTACCTCTGCCCATTCCTGCGACCACAACAAATCTGATAAAGATGTCATTCTTACCAAAAGATTTGTCATTCTGATTGACTAAACCGCCAGTGCTGCTTGACTTTTCTGTTTATGGTATCATGTTTGAAGATAATTGTTGTTTGCGTTTTGTAGTATCTATCTCTAGATCTTAGAAGTTTTGAAATGTCGAAGCAAGAAATGGGTATATGAGACTCAAGTGCTTGTCCATATTAGCCCGAGATGATCATTGAGAATTTAATTGTGCTCCTAAACCTGCAGATCTTTTGATTTTCTGCCTCCAAACCAAGCAACCTTATCTAGACATTCATTTCTAGGTCCAAATGGTCTTAAAAGTCAATGGGTTGCACCCAAGTCGGAGATAAAGGTAAAAATCGCTGATCGGTGTTATCTTTCCCACATTTTCTCACTCTTTTCTATTTCTTCTTCGTCCAATCCAATGTTAATCTGAGTTTAGATCTGAAGGAGCTGAGAAAAATCTTTATTTTGTTATGGAATGACAGGTTCACTATCCGACTAATACCGATTGGGGTTCTGCTGAAAATTTAGGGTAAGTAATTATCTTCTGTTGCCTCTTAAGCATTGTCTTATAGAAAGTCATGGCTATTTCTAATTTACTTCATGGATTTCTACAGTTTGATTGACGCTGGACCTAGCGGTTCCTCAACATCACTTAATGGTGATTCTCAAGGGGTCTCAACACTGAACTCTGTGCTCTCCTTAGATGATGGTCGATGGCAGCGTCATTCTGAGGCGGTATCTTCCCAGTTTATTAGTGACGCAACTGAAGACCCCTTTCAGTTTGTTGGTATGAAGCAACCTTCCCCTCCTCCTGTGCTTGCCCAAGTGCATCAAGAGTTAGCCCCAATTTGCCCATCTAAAGTCGCTGATCCTAGACCGGGACCTGCGATTCCTTCTCTAGAAGGAAAAGAGGGCAGCAATTCTTATCAGCATTTGCATGTTGTGAGTTCCACCTATTTCTTCTTTTATTTTTGATCAATTCGATAACGTTCGCGCGAAGGCTTAATAGAAGGGCAAGCATTTCAAGTAGAAATTTTGAGACCATACCACATGATTATTCTAACTCTGTAGGTGTTTGAGAATCAACACATTGATTAATCCATAAACTTTTGTATTGAACATTCCCATTAGACCCTCTAATCAGCTTGTTGGAATGGGCCCTGTTGCAGTGGAATTCTTTTCTTTTTTCGTCTTGTTAATTTAATGCTAATGTCGTCTCCCCTTATTTAAATTTGCTGAAGCCTGTGCGCATAATGGACGATTTCTTAAGGCTAGCTCGGTCAAACACAGAAAGGAATTTAGAAACTTGTGGAGTGCTCGCTGGCTCTCTGGTGAGTAGACGGAACACCTTTGCATTCGCATTTCACGATCAGCTGAAATTTTATCTTGTCATCACTTACATTCGTTTTTCCCCCTTTTTGTAGAAGAACAGGGTTTTCCATATAACTACTCTCATAATCCCAAAGCAGGAGTCGACCTCAGATTCTGTATGTTCCTCATTTTTCATAACCATTTACATCCTTAAAGATTTCTTTTATCCTCCCGTTGGTTTCTTCTCACACTTTCCATCTTCATTTCTTAATGTACAGTGCCAAACACTAAACGAAGAAGAAATATTCGAAGTTCAGGACAAACTCTCTCTATTTCCCTTGGGTTGGATTCATGTAAGTTCTCTCAGCCTCGTCGACCAGCAAATCCATGTCATTTCCTTCTATCTCTCTGCTTTCCTTCACGTTTTGTAGAAACGAACAAAAATATCTTCCATTTCTAGTTTTGTTTTTCCGGATGGTCACCTCACAAATAAGCTACTGAATCGATTCTTCTGGCTAATTACATTTTGGTTTCAGACACACCCTACACAAACTTGCTTCATGTCTTCAGTTGATCTTCACACACACTACTCGTATCAGGTACGTACAAACTTCCCCTTTCAGTATCTTTATGTTAATCACTTATTATAGTCGGACCATAAGCTACATTTATTTTACCATATAGTCCATATTTATCCCTGACAGATAATGCTACCGGAGGCAGTTGCAATTGTAATGGCTCCAACAGACGAATCAACACCTCACGGAATATTCCATCTCTCTGATCCATCAGGTGTATCCGTAATCCGTAACTGCCAGCAACGAGGCTTCCACCCGCACGAAGAAGCAGAAGACGGTAACCCAATCTACGAGCATTGCTCACACGTCTTCCTCAACTCCAAACTCAAATACGAAGTCCTCGACCTCCGCTAAAATCCCAACCCCCATAACCATGCTCTCTTCTTCTTCCTTGAGAGTTTTTAACATTAAAAAAGACATTACAAGCCCTCAAAGATCAAGTGTCTCAGCCGTGGCCCGTACATATATATTATCTATATGTGTATACACTTCTTAAAAACTACTCTAAAGTCTTGAGTCTCGAGTAATGATTGTATTATGATATTTGTTACTCTAGAAACGAATATACTTCTTCTTCTTGTTGTATTAGATCAAAAATTTACAACTATCCCACGTAGTGTCAAACCCATGATGGGGTAGACTGACATTCAAATTCTATTTCCAAATGCATTCTAAATATCTAATTATTTGACAAAAACAAAAATACTACATCTATGTTGTATGGATGCAACAAATATCCCCCATAGTTTGGTGTCCAACAAACAACTAGATTCCGAAAATCCTACCAAATAAAAAATTTGTGGGTAAAAACCGAATATATATTTTAATTCGTATTTTATACCAATAAAAGCCGATTTTGCTAAAATTGTATTTTATGATAATTAGCTAAATTTCAAAAGCTGTTTACAGGTTAGTCCGTGAGAAAGACTGAAAGATAATAATAATAAGAAAGACAGGTTACTAGAGAATGGTGTTCAAAAAAGTGGTAGACACTAAATGGACGGTGATCCAGCGTTTAGCGTTTAAAATGTTTAATCGGATCCTAGACAATTTTAGACGGTTTAGACGTTTATAATATAAAAGATTATAAATATGATATTATAGATAAAATTTATACAAAAGTATTTACTAGAAAAATAAAAATATTAAATCGTAAATAAGAATTAAATAAAAATATTCATTTAATTTATATCAAACAACATATAAATATTTATAATTATGTATATAAAGTTAAAACTTATAAATTTAAATATATGTAATTATGAATTAAAAAAATATACTGAAATAAAAAAAAAAAAAAAAAAAAATAATTGATTAACGATTTGTAAAATCGCTCTTAAATATTCTGAACGTTTAATGCTTAATCAGAGTTTAATTAGAGTCTAAACCGCTTTTTAGACGGTTGCTAGACCGCTTTTTACAAGAAGGGTAGCGAGACTCAACAAGTCAATATTGGTCTATGTAAGACTGTAACGAAATCTAATCATTTTTATTTTTAGCAGATTAGCAAAATGTCTTTGTAAACCAACGAAATTCGATCTCTCTGCTACTTTTTTCCTCTTTTCTCGTTCCCCGTCTAGGGTTTATCCTCTCTATCTATCCGCCGATTTCTATACATACACAGCCTCGGCACGAAGAGGAGATTTAGCAGTAGCCATGTCTTTGAGACCCAACGCTAGGACTGAGGTTCGTCGGAACCGCTACAAGGTGGCGGTTGACGCCGAGGAAGGACGACGGAGGAGAGAAGACAACATGGTCGAGATCCGTAAGAACAAACGTGAAGAAAGCTTACAGAAGAAGCGCCGTGAAGGTCTTCAAGCTACACAGCAACCTCAATTCGCTCCTTCCGCTGTTCCTGCTGCTTCATCTGTTGAGAAAAAGGTAAAATTACTTAGGGATCTGGCATCGGATTTCTAGGGTTTGTGTTGGGTTTTCTGTTTAGAATTTAATTAGATCGTTTTCGATTTTGTGTTTTTTTCTTCAAAGTTGGAGAGTTTGCCTTCCATGGTTGGTGGTGTTTGGTCAGAGGATAGAAACTTACAGCTTGAAGCAACTACTCAGTTTCGGAAACTGCTTTCTATTGGTATTTTTTGCTAAATCTGTATGTGTTTTTAAGTTTGGTTTCGATTTGACAATTTCTTGAAATGAATACATGTTTTTGTTTACTTTTGACAGAGCGTAGTCCTCCAATTGAGGAGGTGATAGATGCTGGTGTTGTACCTCGTTTTGTTGAATTTCTCATGAGGGAGGATTATCCACAGCTACAGGTTTGGTGGATCTATCATGTGTCTGTCATATTTGCTAGGATTATCGTCTGATAGTTTATACTTTGTGTGTCTGTGTTTGTGGCTTCAGTTTGAGGCTGCTTGGGCATTGACGAACATTGCTTCTGGGACTTCAGAGAATACAAAGGTGGTTATTGAACATGGTGCTGTTCCGATTTTTGTCAAACTGTTGGCTTCTCCGAGTGATGATGTCCGTGAGCAGGTAAGATATCTGGTTTTTTTGCTCAAGATTTTATCTTCAGGAACAAGTATGTTCTAAAGTTTATTTTTCTTACTTGTTCTTGTGTAAGGCTGTTTGGGCGTTAGGGAATGTTGCTGGTGATTCTCCACGTTGCAGAGATCTTGTCCTAAGTCAGGGAGCTTTGATACCATTGCTCTCTCAGTTGAATGAGCATGCTAAACTCTCAATGCTGAGAAATGCTACTTGGACCCTCTCAAATTTCTGCAGGGGAAAGCCACAGCCACCTTTTGACCAGGTTTGTCTCTCATTTCAGTCTAATCCGACTTTTTCTTATTGACCAAGGATGTTTTTTATTTTTAATATCACTGCTCTTTTAAGAACAGGTCTGTCCGGCCCTTCCATCCCTTGAACGTCTGATTCATTCGACTGATGAGGAAGTGTTAACGGATGCTTGTTGGGCCCTCTCTTATCTTTCCGATGGCACAAATGACAAGATCCAAGCTGTCATTCAGGCAGGTGTTGTTCCTCGACTCGTCGAGCTTCTCCAGTGAGTTTTAAATCCTGTGATTTCACTGTGTTTTGGTATAATGAATGTTATGTGTTAGTGAATATTATCAAATTTATTTTGCTGTAGGCATCCATCACCATCTGTGCTTATTCCTGCGCTTCGTAGTATTGGTAACATTGTCACTGGAGATGATGCGCAGACACAGGCATGGTTTCTTCTATAGTGTCATTCATTTCTACTCAGTATACATGGTCCAATTTTGATGGGAAGAATGAAACACCACTGGCTTAGAAAGCTGAATCTGAACTTCTTGATAATGACATTTATTTTTCAAAAGTTACTTGCGTAGCTTCTGTCTGTCTCCTCATCAGATTTAATCACCCTGTGAATGTTAGGTGTACCTCTGGAATGGATCTGTCATTTCTTTCTTCTAAATTTGGTTTCCCCCAGTATCGTGCATGTTTTTTACTCTAGTATGAATCTTCTTTAAAAGATTGTTCATGGTCTCTGGTGTCCTGCCCCTTTTGTGTAGTTACAGACTAATTTTGGGCAATCCTTGTCTAGAACTTTGTGATCATCGTTTTAGATGTATAATGCTCTCGAGAATCTAACCATTTATCACTTAGTTCTCTTACTTCTTTGGCCGGTTCTGTGCTGATGAGAATTTTTCCTGCAGTGTGTAATTAGTCATGGTGCACTCCTTAGCCTTTTGAGCCTTCTGACTCACAACCATAAGAAGAGCATAAAAAAGGAAGCTTGCTGGACAATCTCAAATATCACTGCTGGAAACAGGGAGCAGATTCAGGTGAAGTTTTGCTGAAAACTGATGTTGTTTCTGTTCAGCTTATCAGTCTCTCATACACTAATGTTGGATCACATGTTTCAGTAGCCTTTTGTTTGTTAAAGAGAGATCTGCTGTGTTATGTTCTTTAATATTGTCTCGGTGATGCAGGCTGTATGTGAAGCTGGTTTGATTTGCCCCCTCGTCAATCTGCTTCAAAATGCGGAGTTTGATATAAAGAAAGAAGCTGCATGGGCAATATCAAATGCCACTTCGGGTGGTTCTCCCGACCAAATCAAGTAAGATTATTAAATATCCTTTAAAAGCTTTCTTGTCTCTCTTTCAAACGGTCACTTACATTGTCTCCCTTGTTGAGTGCTTTAGGTACATGGTGGAACAGGGAGTCGTGAAACCCCTGTGTGATCTTTTGGTTTGCCCCGATCCAAGGATTATCACCGTGTGTCTAGAAGGATTGGAGAACATTCTGAAAGTTGGGGAAGCTGAAAAGGTCACGGGAAATACCGGGGACGTAAACTTTTATGCACAGTTAATCGATGATGCTGAGGGATTAGAAAAGATTGAGAATCTGCAGAGTCATGACAACAGCGAAATCTATGAGAAGGCAGTCAAGATTCTTGAAACATACTGGTTGGAAGAAGAAGATGAAACTTTACCACCCGGTGATGCACAGGGCTTCCAGTTCGGAGGTAGCGATGCACCCGTACCGCCAGGTGGATTCAACTTCAAGTGAAGGTAAAAAATAGCCAATACTTTGGACACTATTTAATCCTGTCCAAGTGTCTGAGCATCTCTGTAACCTAAACTAGGAAGCAGAGTAAATCTGTCATTGTGTCTTCCTTGTGTAAATCTGTGAGTCTGGTTTTGTTTCACAGGAGCTGAGCAAAGATTTGGAGCTGGTGAATGGTGAGATGATTGAGGTATTAAGAGTTGGGGGGCACTGGTTAAATGGGTCTGATTAGAGTCTGGTCTTGTGTGTAAAGTCAGATGGGGTGCCTTGGCCATGTCCGGTCCGGTCTGGTTCAGTGGTTTGGTGGGTGTGAGTCATGAAATAAGCTTTGTTGGGTAGGAGTCGTCGGGGGAAATTTGGGGAGTGTGCTCTTTGGGTTTTGTTACATTTGTTTGTATTACACAAAGTCAAACATAATAGTTGGTCAAACTTTATTTGGTCTTATTGGTGACAAAAAAGCCCATTGGTCTGTCTCTTTATTATTTTTTAATAATTTCTCCAGTGCGGTCCAAGTCATTTTGGGTTCTTGTTGTCTGCATTTGCACGCGTATCTATATATATATATATATATATATATATATGTTTTATTTTTTTCAACATACAGTATATCGATGTTATTAATGCTTATCATCAACTTCAAGTAGGGTTTTAATTTTTTTTAAATCTAATGTTTTTGTATAAGTCTGTTTTAAAAATTTGAAATATATGAAAACTTGTCAAATATCATATGTATTTGAGGTTATTTTATTTAATCCAGGGAAATCATAATAATATATATATTTAAACAAAATTGTAGATACAATATTACATCAATTTTTTAATAATTCAGATAATTATTAATATATTGTGAAGAAAGACACTATAAACAACTTATAAAGACAGTTAATAAAATGCATGGATCTCTAAGCCCAATTTAGCAAATCAAACGTGGCATACCAATCGAATAGCTTTTGAAAATAAGAAACTCAAATTTGTAATTTGTGCGCCAGCTTTTAAAAAATATTCAAATTTCGTACCGAGATACCAAAAATAACCCTTCCAAGTTTTTATCAATCATTTCATTCACCTCTTGTAAATTATTTTAATTTTCCCTCTTTCTTTTTTCAGTTTTCTTGTTTGTTTATATATTTGGCGGGTGGTAACGAAAGTAATAAAAGAGCCCGCTCGAGGGTAATATAGTAATTATAAAATCGAAATCTAGGGTTTTTAGTCCCCGCCTCCTCTTACATTATAAAAACCATCTCCGTTTGTTTTATCCGTTACTCTCCTCTGCGGCGTAACTTCTCTCTCTTCCTTATCATCATCATCACCATCACCACTCTCTCTCTCTACACTTCATCTTCTTCACACAGAGGTTTCTGATCCCTCTCTCTCCGCCATTTCTATATCCTTCTGTTTCTGTGATTCACCAAGCTAACCTACAGAGAGAGGTTTCCATTCTTCTCAATCTGGATTATTCCGTCTCGAAGTGAATCAATGTGAGTTTTTGATGATCGTTTGTTTGATCCTTCGTTTTGTAGTTGTCGATCGCGTTTTCTTATTTAACTCTTGTCTGTTTTATTTTGGTTTGTAGATGTCAATGACGGAAGAAACGAAGACGAAGCTCGAATCATCGGCGGGAGATTTGTCGGATGTAGAAAACGGAAACTGTAGCAGTAGCGGAAGTGGAGGTGATACGAAGAAGACTTGCGTTGATTGCGGAACAAGCAGGACCCCTCTTTGGCGTGGTGGACCTGCTGGACCTAAAGTAAGTTCAAGATTTGATCTTTTTTCGAAACCCTAAAAATCAATGCTCTTTTTGATGTCTCTCGATTTGTAGATCTACTCAAAAGGGTAGTCAAATTGCTCCCAAATCTTGTCTTTTTAGCTCTGTTGCAACCCGTTTTAGTACATTGGTGTATGATCATGCTAGGTGAGGATTGTGGTGAATACTGAAATCTGTTGATCATAGAAGAAGAACATAGCAAGTTGATCTTTGCGTTTTGTTTGATTCTGGGTATGAAGAACACTTTAGTTTTGATCTTGGAACACAGTTTGAAACTTAGAGATGTTTATATGTCTGTGACTTGAGATAGTCTCAGTTTTATGTTATTGAATAGTGGGGTTATGTCTCTACTTGATGATTAGCTAAGTTTTGGTTGATGATTTCACTCACTTTTTGTTCTATGGTCTCATCAAAGATTTTTTTGTCTTTTTGCAGTCATTGTGCAATGCGTGTGGGATCAAGAGCAGGAAGAAGAGACAAGCAGCTCTTGGAATTAGTCAAGAGGATAGTAAGATCAAGAACAAAAGCAGTAATAACAATCTAGGTCTCGACAATCGAAATGTCAAGATCGGAAAAGGAGCGGATCCGGGAAATGTCAAGATCGGAAAAGGAGCTGATCCGGGAAATGTCAAGAACAAGATCATCAAGACAGATAGTGAGAATTGCAATGGAAACAAGAAGAATGTGAAAAGGGTTAGTAGGTTTTTGGATTTAGGGTTTAAAGTACCGGCGATGAAGAGATCGGCGGTAGAGAAGAAGAATCTATGGAGGAAACTAGGAGAAGAGGAACGAGCAGCAGTACTTCTCATGACCCTATCTTGTGGTTGAGTTTGTTTTCTTACTTGACTCTTTTTTTTTGTCTCAAGTGTTTGAGAGATTAGGGAAATAAGTTAGCAAGGAAATGATGAAGAGAGATTCATATAAAAATATATATATATATGTAATTCAGTCGAGAATTGTTTTAGGCTAAGCTAATGTTATACTTCCATGCCTTTTTCACTAATTAGTTATTCGTTTTTTTCACTCTTAATATTAGATTATTCGTGAGAGATTTCGACCAAGTTAAATGTTGATGATTTTAAAAGTATGACAATTAGTGACTAATAGTAATTTGTTTGAATACTTGTCTGTTGACTGTCTCAAAATCTTATGGCAATAATTATTTTTAAATGATTTTTTTTCATTTTCACATCATTTTTGTACAAATGAAGATGAAAATACTTAAAAGTTAATCATGATTTTTTTTTTTTTTTTTTTCGTTTTGTCAATAATTATAATCACGATTTTAGAAAGGGAACAATGTGAATTTGACAATTTGTAACATATTTTTCCAAAATTCCCTAAAATTAATTCCAGGCTGTTCTCTCGTATCCACGCGCTCTTGAAGCGCGTGATCTCAGAATGGGACAACTATGAACAGCTCACGACTTTTGGGCTTTTGTTGCTGAAAATAAATAAATAAAAACGAAAAAGAGAGTCGGTGACAGTGACAAGTCCACGCGCGTCTCTCTTCTCATATTCTTGCGATTCGTTTTTTGATTTTTGTGTCCCACGATTTTTTTACAAAACAATAGTAAAAGCTTTATTAGCATTTTTCTGGCTCCAAGCATTTTTGTCTACGTGTACCAAATTTTATCCATAAAACAAAACTTGTCTACAGATGTTAAAAAAACCAAAAACTGTTAATGTAAACAGAGATTTAGTCCCTTCCAAATTGTTTCCCGTGTACATTTTTGGACTTTCTATTTTGTAGAACAAAAAGAATCGAATTCACTGTAACCTCAAAAAAACACTTTTCCATGGATCTTCTAGTAACCAACTGATCTTTAAAGAAAAAACAATTTTCTCAAGAGACACACTCCAATTCGCGACATTAGAAACAGAAAGTTGAAACATAGCAAACCAAAAAAACCAAGAGGAAGAGATAGAGGTTCACAATCCCAGAGTGGACCAGGAAGATTTCCTGGGGAATCCAAATTTCGATCTATCAAATCGATGCCTCTTGGATCGATCATGGACTGGGACTAGGATTGTTTTTCCGGGACAACATGGATCATATCACACTAGAAGCGAGAGGGTGTCGTAGGAGCATATCAGCGCTACACACAGAGTTAGACGGGCTACTTTGTCTAGCGCTAGACGGGTTACTTTGTGTAGCGCTAGACGGGCTACTTTGGGCGATGGCTTGCCTTGGAAAAAGACGAATCGTTTCGGTTGGGTTCGAGACAGATTGTACAAACTTGATACAAATAACGGAGAACCCTTTCGATTGGCCAGCCTTTCATTCGGAGTTATACCATTTTTATCTTCTTATGAGATCTTTCGAAGTTTTCAGTTTGTCGTTTATCTTTCGGAGTGAAAATATCTGTGCCGATATCTTTGCAAAAAAAACACGAGTACGTAGTTATTTTTTCGGCAATCTAAATCAAAAAAATCCATAATGGCTTACTCTACAGGACAATTATTATATCATTTTTAATTAATTTAAGTTATGGAGTTCGTCGAAAAAAAGAAACAGAGATTTAGCAGAGTTTTTGTTTAACCAGCTGATTGGTTTTTTCTTCAAATAGTATTTTTGAAATTTTGAGAGTAAAGAAGTTTGAACACATGCATTATTTAAGGTTCAAAAAAAAAAAAAAACACATGCATTATTTTCCAAAATTCGGTATATTCATATGGTACTGAAAAATGATTTAGGAGATATATGAATCCTTTATTTTCTAATAATATAGTATATTAATAAAATAACCTAATTTATCTTAAATTTCAACAAAACTTAATTTTCATATATATTATGCATGTCATCATTTGATTAAAAGCTAAATTTTAATAAATAATGATATTGAGCATATATACAATTTTCATAACTTATATGTGTGTTTATTATATTTGCATATAGTATACTTTTTCTAGAATAAAAACTCATCTAATAATTTTTGTTCTATGGGAAAAAAGACAAAGTTCGTTTATTTTTAGGATTTCCAGTCATCATACATATAGTTAGGTACTTCTTTTAGTTTCTTTCATTCATACAGAGCATTCACATAAGAGAAACATAGAACTCGAACTCAAACGTGGTCTAACTCCAATACATGTGTGGACCTGTGGTTGCCACTCAAGACATAACATTAAAATAGGTCTCGTAATGATTTAAGTGTACGATTGATAGGAAAAAAAACACATAATCTCATTGTCAAAAATGTAGTTAAACAAACGGCGACGATGAAACAACATAATTAAGACTCCTTCAACAAAACAAGCACAACATAATTAAACATCAAGTTACATCGGATGCTCGTTAAGCGTGTAGGCCCAAAATCACTTAAAGCGGTTTTGGGCTTTTCTGAGAAAGTAGGACCCAAAAAGAGTATCGAGTGGGTTTATTATTCACTTGTCACTTGCCTCTTTGTGTGGCTTATTTTCCTCATCTACATCATCTCTTCAATAATAAATACTCTTCTAATATCAATTTTTTTCTTTTTCAAACTTATGTAAATCTTCTTCTTTTGTCTTCATAGTCATGAATGTTTCACGTATGATAGTTGATGATATAGGTATTTTATTCCTAAGAAAAATGATATGCTTTTATTTTGTCCTTTTTAACAAAACTATTGCATCAAAATAGTTTGTTGAGATTGGAATGTATTAGTATGCACACAATAGTAATTAAAACCCAAATAAAAGCAAACAAAACACATTTTAATGTTTAATTTTTTTTTTTTTTTTAAATTACATTCATAAAAGGAACACAAATTGTTAAAATAGATAGGAAGTACAAATATTTTTCTACTTGTACAAGCAAAAAAGTAGTAAAAACACACAAGAAACAATATTCACTGTTTTTTTTATATAATTTTTGTAGCGTGAAGATCTCTAATGCATCATAATAATCTTCTTCTTCTCTGCAAAAATCTCTAGTGTGTCTCTCTCTGCAAGGATGTGAGGATTTTCTTGTTAACAATTAAACCTCTATTATTTTTCTTTTATTCAATAGTATTATGATTTTATAATGAGAAGCAAGAAAAATAAAGAGATAAAATTAAGACAAAGAAAAATCCGTAAGAGGATCCGA
This sequence comes from Pseudoturritis turrita, assembly GCA_900406555.1. NCBI lineage: Eukaryota > Viridiplantae > Streptophyta > Magnoliopsida > Brassicales > Brassicaceae > Pseudoturritis > Pseudoturritis turrita. The sequence goes on from OVBL01000817.1 coordinate 273,662, forward strand.
TTATGAAATCGGATCCGGACCCAACAGATTGCGGCGGAGGATTGTAGTAGTAAAACGGAAAATAAGGAACGATTGGGTTTGGCGGCGGCGTAAAAGGGTAGTTTCCTCCTCCACTTTTCGGCGGCGGATAATAGTAGCCACCACCGCCGGAGGAAGACGGTGGTGGACGGTAAGAGCCAGATTGAGAAGGAGGTGGATAGTAGTAGTAAGGACCACCACCGCCACCGCCGGAGCTAGGGGGTGGAGGACAAGCGGTGGTGGTGGTGGCTGGAGGCGGCGGAGATGGAGTCAGCGGGGGCGGAGGAGAGGGATTTGGTTGACAAGGATTGTCGCAAGAAGTGCACATTGTACAGTCTGCGATCTGAGAAGGAGATGCTGACGTAAGCGTAGCGAGTGAGAAGAAGAGAAAGTGAAAAAGAAAAAGGAAATGATGGAATGTTCTGAAAGTTTCCATTGTCGGGATGAATCTGGAGTTTGTGTCTGGTAAAGAGAATCTGGAAGTGAATTCGAGGAAGAAGAAGAAGGAAAAGAAGAGAGAAGTCACAAGTGTTATAGTGAAGTAAGAGGAACGTGTAAGATGATTGCCTTTTATTTCTCTTCTTTTATTTATTTTTTACATTTTTCCTACGTCAAAAAGGAATCTTTAAATAATGATGTTATATATGAAAATATTACGTATACATCTATAATTGGAGGCATAGTCCAATACACCACAAGCATAGTAGAACACAAATGATCGGCATTAAAAATTGTTGATCTCGCTCTTTCAAAGAGATTCGGTTATCACTACTAGACTAAAACAAATAAGATAACAGTTTTTATTCAATCAAGAAATAAATAAAAAAGTTACGTGCAGCTTGGGGTATTTACTGCCTTGATAATATAATTATGGTATTTGCACGGTGGTAAGGAGAGAAGACACGTGGAAGAATAAGGAGGGTTGGATGAAAGAAGGACCCGATGAGAACGCGTAAGAAGGGAAGTGGAGCACGTGCATGTCGGCTTACTAACAATGTTTCTTAATTCTTCGGATCTCTCTACTCTTTTTATGTTTCTTAAACAATTGCAATTTTACGATTTCTTTCCCTTTTGACCTCATTTGTAATTTGTCTGATTTTTTTTTTTTTTAAAAAGGCAAAGAAAAGTAATAGGGGATGATGAGTATGTAAAGCAATTAAAGGCACATCACATGAGCAAATAATAAATAGGATCCTCGGCTACTGTGCTTATATAATTGATACTACCCACAACCTCCTTCGCCCATTACTCTCTTAACCAATAAATAAGCCCCACCCTTCAACTTGTATAAAAGCGTATTTACTGCTCCCAAACCCCTATTTCTTATTTGACTAAAGTTTTCAAACCAAAACTTACAATGAATGAACACGTTTCAAATTAACATATAAACAGCAAAGTGAAGAGTAACTGTTTTCTTTTGCATAAGATATTTAAAATAACGTTGTGGTATACACATGAATTTATCTAAAACCAAATACGACTTGTTTTAAGAATCCTCAGATCCCATTTTATCATCATTATTATTTTGTAAGTGGAGAAGAACGAACGACCTTATTATTTTTGAGATGAAACTCCTACGGATATATGAATTAAGAAACGTATACATTAAAAGTTTACCAAATCAGGGAGAGATTGAATGGAATGAGAGAGAGCTTTAGATACGACGTCGGATCCGGAGGTAACCAAACTTGCCAGCTCCAGGTGAGGAACCTTCGAATATTAGTGGCAAATAGCCTGTCGCAGCTTTGTATCTCTGTTGAATCTGAGCATACACCACCATTATATTTATAAAGCCCATATATATATATATATATATATTGACCATATCATAATATACATAACTATGTTCCTACTAACTTGGAAATTTTGGAGTGAATAATAGAACCTAAAGTGTATATACCTCGAGAATCTGTTGGCTGCTGCGCAATGAGTTACGGCCTATGACACAGACTGTGCCACCGGATCCACCGCCAGTGATTTTGGCTCCATATAAAGTTCCGTCCTCAGTTTTAGACTTGTTATGCTGCATCCCTTGTACTAATTGGACCAGCCGGTTGGTTCCATCTGATCCTAGTCCGCACGCGCTGTAGCTATAGTGACACTGTAACAAACGAGGATGGTAAAAGAACATCAAGATGTTAATTTCATGGTCAAGAAACTCGATCTCTAACTCGGCAAGAAGTCTCCGTCTCGGTTTCTTTTTTCACATTTGGACTATAGACGAAATCTGGTAGTTTGGAGTAAATACCTGATAAAGAAGTCCTCCAAGAGCAGTAAGTTGCTCATCTGATGTTGCAGAAGTCAAAAGGGCTTTGAAAGTCTACAAGAAGAAGCATTTCACAATCGTCTGGTTTATAAGCTAAGCATAGATATTAAACCAACCAGAAAAGGATTAAAAATAAAAACAGAAGATGATGAGAAGTTTTTTTTTTATCTATTTGTTACATGTAGACTGTAAATTATCAAAAGACGGACCTTGACCCGGAAGTTTTCGTATATAGGGTGTCTGGCAGGAGCTCTAACACTGTAAGAACGCTTTTGATCAATCACTGTGACCGGATCATCATGATCCGAGTATTCCTCAATGAATGTCTGACCCAGCATGATATCTGGAAGCTTATCTGCATAACGGGCTTCATATCTGCAACATAACCAGAGCGCTATGTGGATTAGCTGATAAATATGCTGGTGTGTTAATTACGAATTGCTTTTATTAGTTCGAAATATTTTGCAAGATGAGAACATGGATGGTTTCATCTACTTCTGTTCTCACCTGTGAGGCGACAAATTGCACAAGTAATCTAATGAAGCTTCAGTTTCAAGTAGCTCAATCCCTTCATCTTCTAGTTCTTCTGGGTTGCCTCCATTAGCACTTGACATTGATTGTGACAGAATCAAAGACGCCATTGACTTTATCATCTTTCTCCCCATGTAGGCACCAACTCTGACCGACCTATAATCTGCACCTCCAACACTGCGAGATAAAGCCAATTATTCAACAGAAATGAGATGTGTTGAGGGATGAGATATACAAAACTCAAGTAAATTTGCAAACTTTTGAGTAAAACAGAAACGATACTGATAAGAACAGCGAGAGCAGAATCCGAATCAGACTTTAAGATAGATGACCATTTACCTGTGCCGAATTCCGGAATCAATTCCCCAAAATCTGACATGGTTGGGAATCTCAACAAGCCCGACTACTTCCGCAGGCTACATGTTTTTTTTTTTTTTTTTTTTGAAAAGTTAAAAACAAAAAGAGTAGATCAAATCTTGTTATCTCCAGAAAGAAAAGGAGATATCATATGTGCTACAAAAAATGGTGATCTTTTACTTCAATTTTAGGTGTTACTAAGACCTACTTGGCAGATCATGACCAACAGTTTGTTGGCTTCCCCACAGGACGAAGTCATCTGATCCATAACACCACATGGAGCTCCAACAATGTGATTCTCCACCTAGCAGGCAACGAAGATCATTAGCAAAACAAAAACAGTGCACAAAGTCGGGAAAGGAGCTAGTATGATGCTGAACATGAAACCTTTTGGCAGAGTATAGCAAGATCTCGGGGGTCGATACTCAGTCCTGCACATTTATATCAAAAAATTGTTGGAATAGAAAAAACTAAGATGCGTAGAATCAAAATTTCTGTGTTTCTATATTCAACTATCTCAAATGATGTCTGTTTTTTCACCAACGTTCGTGATTATATGACTTCTCATTTATGACAATACGTTAAAGTGAATTACCATGGGCAGCAGCTATTGCGGACATGCTCGCCACCTCCACAGCAGCAGATGATGATACACCTTTACCTTCAGGCACAGCAGAAGAAACCTAAGAAAACAAATAATCAGTCAGCTCTAACATTCATCTTAGATACATAACACCAAGAACTAAATGATGGACGCAGTTCTGAGATTTTTTAAGAAACTCAAATAGGACTAGTGACAGAAAGATCACGGTTTGCCAAAATTATAACTGAGAGGCGTCACAAATGTGGCCCTCTAAGGGCATGGCAAACCCAGGACTGCTAACTTCCTATCCTACAATTGCATTACTAATCATTCAATTACCGTTTTGATAACTTCACTCCTAGAACATGTCAAACTAAAGTATGTGCATCAGAACAAAGATCAGGGCAACAAAAATTAACCAACAGATAGTACAGCAAAACTGAAAATGACAAAGAAATAAAGATGAATCAGGAGGGTTTCTGAAGCAGAGAATGATAAATTGTAACAAAAGGATGAAAAAAACGCACCAGCAAGCTGATGCTATCCTCAAAACGCACACCAAGTTCTGTCATCAATACCAAGATTGTCCCAGCAACATATGCTGCCCACCTGGAAGATATTATTACCTTGTTAACAGAGAACCTTTAACGAAGTAGTTCAAACAAAAGAGGAAAGACTCACTTCTGTGCTGGATCCTGAGCAAAGAACTCCCTTGCTTTTTCATAAGAAATTGGTTCATCTCCATCCATAAAATCAGACAAATCCATGTCAAAAGTAGGGGCACGATTGCTGATCTCTGATCCATATGAGACCTAAAACACAAAGGTTCAAGGAAATCTCAGCAGGACCACAAAGCAAAGTCTTAAGCTAGGACAATCCAATTTATAGTAAAAACAAGCCCATAATGTGCATATAAAGACTTCATTTAAGTATTCTTTACTTACAATTTGCAGAACTGGTGTTGGTACTTGTCCCTTAGCTTGCTGTCGGGCTTGCGCATGTTTCCACAGTCTATGTTTTCCAGGATGGTTTCTTTGAACAGCTACATGGCAAGCTTCCCTTATTGGCATCTGAAGTTGTGAGAATGTAGATAAGGAAATTGTTGTAGTTAATCAAAATAGACTATACTCTGGCAAGGAGGAACTTATGGTATTTTTACAATTACTACATAATACATAAGACATAATGATGTTTTGTGTGAAAGGGACTTGGATAAATGCTCAATAAGTCGAACTACTGCAAATTTATTGCCTTTGGCAGTAAATTTGCAGTAGATACCAAACGAAAAAATAGGAAATCGGACAGTGACCCGCAAAACCAATACTAGAGAATTTTACCTGTAAGACAAGGCTTCCTGAATAGTCAGCAATTCCACCCATCACATCTAACCTTCCAGGTGCTCTGGCAACGAAGATTTCTTCCTGAAAAACACAACGGTTTCTCAGCAAATAACAATTCGACTCAGAGTTAATCTGATAGCAAAATCGTTCCTTATGAAAGATGCTTGCACCAATTAAAAGAAACGATGCCACCATCTTATTGCAACTTCCAAAAACACTCATAATAAAACCATCCTTTTGGAAAAAATGCAAGTTGATTTTTGCAAGGCATTAAGCATGAACTCATAATAAAACCATATGTTTCTATATCTTCTTAGTAGAATGCTTACTGGAGTTACAAAAAAGCCGAGAAAAAAAAACATGCTACCTCCCAATTGAAGAGCCCACCAGCAGCTTTTCGCTCACGCATGGTTTTCTTCTCCATACTCTTTTCAGAATCATGAATAGCATCTAGCTTGGCTAAACTCTTAAGAAACGTCCATGTATCTGAAAGACCTTGAACGTCACCTTGAAGGATATCAAAATCATCGGTGCACCTGCAAGATAAGTGAAGGGATAAGGAAAAAGAAAACGAAAAATAGAATATAGCCAGACAAAAACAATACTCACGACTCCACCAATGAATTGTTCTCGTTTGCTTGAGCTGTAGGTGATGATCCAGCAGATTGACCTAGTTCATTTTCAGCCCTTGAATACCACTCCGGAATAGCAATGTCCCTTCCAGGGACCCTCTGTAGCTGATAGCCCAGGATTATCGCATCACGTAATCTTCTTGCACCACTTAACTGAAACACACAGAAGACCACACTGGAAAACTTCAACATAATTTTCTTCAAAGAAGGATTCTGCTGATAAGATATCAAAGATCCCCTGCACAAGATACTTTTGATGACACGGTATTCCGGAAGCCTAATAATATCTCGATGATTCACATTGAACAATATGAGTTTACTATTTAGATATGAAATTTACTTTATCGGATGCGCAATGTCTTCCAATGGCTGTCTCCTGTAAGATGTGAGCTGCAATCTATCATCACACCAGTTGCAAAAAGAGAAGTTAGTTTAGAGGACATGTGAATTTCAGGCAAGGATTTTAATGCATTCAGAGAATGTTACAACTTAAGAGATAAACGAAAACAAGATGGAGCATCTACCTCACCACCATTGATGCCACCCTCGTAGCAAGGTTTCAAGCTAACTGCACGTTCAAGATATGGCGTCCATTGGCCCATTAATAGGTCTCTCCTGATCATCTCAACACCACATTGGTAAAACTGCCCAAGAAATTTGACAAGAAAATGTGAACATACAATCCAAAATTTAAAGGGAAGAACTGAGGTAATTACGGACAAGAAAATCAAAACAAAAAAAGAGAGGAGTTGGTTGAACCTCGAGCATATTTCTTAGAAAAGGTTCTTCATTGAAATAATCTCTGCGCACAAAGACAAACGGCACCTTGAACGATAGGGCTTCACTGACAGTGCCATAACCAATTTTTCCTACAATCATGGAAACACATGTATTATAGAGACGCCAGCAGCCGTCTAATTTAATAGACTATTTCTTAATGAGGTTACATACTGACCAAGCATACAGTCAGATGCAGCTATAATATCAGGCGTATAAGCATCCTTAGCAAGCTTTACAAAATTTGGTGGAAGCTCCTGGGTCTCAGATGCGCCACAAACCTGAACATCATCTTGATACGTTTAATCAACAGCATAGAATCCTCAACTTGAGAGTAACTATACATAAACAGACGCAGCGTAAATGTTAAGAGATACCAGACACAGCCAGCCAGTTGGTAGTGATTCTTCCTTCAAATTCCACCCTGAGGGCTGCACATGAGAAAAAGACAACATATCTGCAAATGAGAATTAGGTCTTTTGGGTAGTCCAAAATAAAGAGTATGCAAAGAGCATGTCTATAAGATATATTATGCACGATCAATGAGCAACTATGTAAAATATACATTAGACACAAAGTCAGAGCATTAGTTTGGAAAAATAAATAAAAAATCATGAAACTATCAAATGGAAGAATAAATAGTCAGACCTGTCCACCAAAATTGAGTATAACAACATTCACATCTTCAGCAATCCCGAGTTCTTTCCTCACCTGATCAAAAGGGGCAATAAATGTTATTTGGATTATTTGTGTGACGAAGTTAAGATCAATGAAATGTTGTTGACAAACCTCCTTGCGAGATTTATGAAGTCTCCTCACTACTAATGGTACATCGATGACATCACGGAAAGCAGGCACTATGAGATAACAAAGAAATAAAAGTAAGGCAGTAAAGCAGAATACACTTGGAAGAAATGAAAGAAAAGATTTAAAAAAGAAAGAAACAAATGGTAATTAGAAAAGTCGCATACTTGGACAATATCCTGGGAGACGGATTAGGAACTCGCAATGAGAATAATCTTCAGCTATCTATGTCAGGGAAGAAAAGTATGAACTCCAACTTAGCAAGTTTAGTATTAAAACTTAGTAAATTTAGTATTAACTACAGTTTACGCACCGATCAGAAAATTGAGTATTGACCAAATGATCCTACTAGCAAATAAAAGATAGTAATTCATAGATTCTACAAAGAATTTTACCTGCCAAACAATGGAGCGATGGTGATATCCAGCAGCCATCACATACTCAGCATAGATAAAGTCCCAGCTAAAAGTAACATAAAGAAACACCACTAAAATCAAATTTAACCATTTTCACTATGAGCATTTCTTTCTAAACCAGGGGAAAACTTGATAACAAACTGAGAATTTTGAATGGTAGAGACAGAAATACAGTACATGCCGTGAACGTGGCCTACAACCAGGAGAAGACTTCATGCCAAAAAAGAGAAACAAAAATGGATAGTAGAACATCAAAAATGTCACCTGAAATTGGTAACACATACAGAACGTATCCCAGCATCAGCCGCTGCACGGCACGCGACAGGGACAACATCAGACACCTGATTTCACAAACGAGAAATTTTCTCTTGGTAGGAAAATGATGGAGTACAAAGGAAAAGTCTTAGAGCAAACAATGGTGGGTCTGATAAAGTGCTGAGATTGTATGAACAAAAAAATTACCACAAAATCAGCTTTGATAGAATGAAGCCATTCCACTTCTGTTTCCAATATTGCAGCTCGAGGTACCACAGCTGTTTCGACATACTAAAGCACACCAGCATCGAAATGTTGAAACAAAACTGAAAATATTCAAGGGAAGACCAACAAAGACAAGAATCATACAAGTGATCAAATCAGTAAAACCTTTTCTAACGAGGCAAGACGATCGACTGTCAATGCATCAGCTTGCACAGCCCCACAATCTAAAAGAACCTAAAATCGCAATAAACAAGACAATAAGAATCCCGCAATTTCTTTATTTCGAGTAACCATTGAAAGACCAAGCAAAAGTAAATCATCGCCAAAAGAAGAAGACACAGTGTAAGAAAACCTTTCGAATAAAGAGCCTCGGAGACTTAATTTCGGATGTGAAAACGAAATCAGGCGCACCGGTAACGACATGAACATCGTGTCCCGCCGCGATCAGGTGACGAACAACCTGGGAAAAAAACACCACGAAATGCCACAAATTAGCCGGATTAACCACGATCGAACGAACGAGGGAAGAGATAACAAGAAGCAATGTCCAGTGATGAGACCGATGCGAAGAGTGAAGAGTGAGAACGAACCTCGACAACGCGAGTGGCGTGACCAAAGCCATGTCCAGTGACGTAATAAGCGAAGACTAAGTGCTTGCTGGAAGCGGAGACTCCTTCGTTCTCGTCAATCCTCATTTTCTCCGGCGATCTCTGAGAGAAAGAGGATTTGATAATTTGACTGATTCCAAGGAAGAAGAAGAGAGCTTCTAATAAATCTCCACTTATAGTGGTGAGGTTTTGCAATTTTGTCCTTTCGCTCATAGATAAATGATAAATCTGAATTAACCGAAATTTATATTTTTATGTGTTTTTTTCCTCAAAATCATTTAAATATATATATTTTTTTTATGCCAAGGTTACGTAAACGATCTTCTCGCACTTCAAGAAAAAAGGATAAAATAAATGTCGTGTCTGTGTTGCTATATATGCATAAATAGATATAAATTCCATTTATATCAACTAAAAATTGCAATATCCAAAAGTTGGGTTGCATAAATAATCAAAAGTACTATGTTTTTTTTTGTTTTTGTCACAAAAAAAAAATATAGGATTTACCGATTTGGACGTATAACTACAATTTGATCTTATCATCAAATATCGATATGATCATCGTTACTGTATTCTCACTCAATTCTAAAGTTAATTCTCAACAAAAACAAAGCAAAAAAACATTTTTCCATCGTTTAAAATTTCTTAATATTTGTTTAATTTTTCTAAACGTGGTACACAATCTGCATGTTCTGTAATAAAACAAAAAATGTGCATTTTTAAAAAGTTTACTATCTGCAACGGCAAGTTTATGTGTATCTAAAAAAAAAAAAAAGTTTTATCTAAAATAAATATAGCAATAAGTTAACAAGTTGTACGAGTTGCGGTTGAAGATAAGGTTATCATTTATTTTAATTTTATTTCTTTACTTTATGACGAGGCAGATGATTTCTGTGAACAGCCAAGAAAAACAAATCAGTAATCTCACTTGTAGAGTCAACATATTATATTATCCATGATGATTTATTTCTTTATTTAATAATTTATTCAAAATAATTATCTAATTTGGCGTGAAGATATTTCGTTGATCGCAGACATTTTAAGGAAGACTAGGATTTAATCTGCGATGTACGCGGAATTATTATACGATTAGTTCAGGTTACTCGATTGCTCATATTAAATACCATTAAAAACAAAGATTTTCCGATAGCAAAAATCAAGTTTAACCATTGAATTTGGGGTTGTGATCCATGGATTAATTTAGTGTATGCTAAGCTACAACATGTATAACCCCAATTATAACATGTATAAATATAACTAAACGTAGCTACACATTATGCATCACTTTTTGTAACTACATTATGTATAATCTTTTTTTCTTATTCACAAAAAAAATTATATAAACAATTTGGTTCGGTACAGAAGTAACACATCGCATTTACTAACAAAAAAATCATAAATAAATAAAAAAACAGAACATATGTATATATTGATATTGACTCGTTCCAAGTCGGAAAAAAAAGTTTTTCGGGCTGAGATTCTCGGCCATCTTAGACTTATTTAGTATTTGTGTGATACATGAATAGTGGTTGATATCCGCTATCACATTCTCTGCTATTTCGAAGGCGTTTTCGTTTGGAACCTCCCCTATAACTTCCTAATTTGACTTGATTTTTAAACATATTCGAGAGCTCCTCGATTTTTCTTCTAAGGGATAGCTGGTCTCATGGATTCGTGAAGGCTTTGATAATGTCATGATTTACATTCCCAAACACTGCACATATAGTGTAAACTCATACTTACCAATGCCTAAATCCAAGTGTTAAACTGTGTTTTCCATTTCGAGGTTACTCGAGAGTTAATTAACTCGTCGACGGAGCACCAAAGCATAATCAATGGACAGGGGTTTCCATGTGGGTCGGTTTCAAAAGAAATTTTTTAACGAGTGGTGACACCTCGCGTAGACCATCTTCGCGCATATTTAACAACACGTAAGCAAAATGGTGAATCTATTAAAAATGTTTTTGGGATGACATATCAGATTTTTAAACACGACTTAGCTATTGTCGTGGCAGCGATGATTGCAACGCTATGTTCAAGTATGAGACTAATCGGGATTTTGATTCGTTTTCGGTTCCGGTTGTTTGGTTTTTCAGATTTTCGGCTTATGAAAAATAGCATCGAAAATAAATCATAATTTTTTAATTAATAGTTTGATACGGTTTACGCATTCAGTTTGGATTCAGATTTTAGTCAAATATATCATTATTATTTTTGTTAAAAACTTTGGATTTCCTTAAAGTTTCCTAGATTTTCGAACAACCAAAAAAGAGCAGCAAAAAAGAAAAAGCAATCTTTAGGCTCTCAATAGAATTTGAAATGCAATAGACGTAGATTTTCATTACAGCTTGCACTAAAACGCGCTCTCATCTCTTCAAAAAAAAAAACCTTCAATTTCAAAAGCTTCTTCTGCTGTGTGACTCTTAGATTTAGGGTTTCATGGATTTAGCTCCCAACTTCACTCCACGGTTACTTCTACTCTCGCTTCTCCTCGTTTCAATTCCCCTAACATCATCTCAATCCGACTCCGACACAAACCCGTCACCGTCGCCGCCTTCAGATTCGGATCTATGCAACGGCGTTTTCGTTTCCTACACTCACACCAAAGGATCTAAGATCCCACCAAACGACTCAACAAATCAGCCTTACAGGTTCGAATCTGTGATCACGGTGCTCAACAACGGCCGCGAAGAGCTCAAATCATGGAGTGTGTTCGTCAAATTCGCACACCGCGAGATCCTCGTGTCCGCTACGAACGCCGTACTCTCAGACGGCTCGAGCCTCCCAGTGAGCGTCGAAAACGGCACCGTATTTTCCGGTTATCCTTCGTCGGATTTGAAATCGGCTATTCAAACGGCGGGTGATGTTACTCAGATGCAAGCGCGTGTTGAGCTCGTTGGGACACAGTTTGGAGTTGCGCCGCCGAACGTGCCGCTTCCGAAGAATATCACTCTCGCTACTGATGGATGGAAGTGTCCCAAAGCCACCCAAAAAGGTAAATCCCAAAAGCCAGTATCTTAGTTTCCGAGATTTTGTCTCTCAAATCTGAGAAATTTACTTGTAATTCCTTGATTTATGGCTCCATTTTTTTCTAGTGTTCTTCTAAGCTCTATTGACTGATCTGGGTTTGCTATATTTAGGAGTTTCGATTACTGGTCTTGGTGTGCTATGTTTTATGATGAAGGTGTATAATGTAGATCCCTATAATCATGTAGGAACTGATATACAATGGTTAGATTACTAGAAAGATTCGAAATCCAGCAACATTTGCATTGTTTAGATCCCATGTGCTCACTCGTGGAAAAAGTCTTATGTTTGTTTAGCTTCGAATTAGTCAAATGGGGAGTCTAGATTGGATCGTTAGCAAACTCATTGGATTCTTTGTTGATTGATCAAGATTCAAGGGTACCTCTGATCAATCATAGGAGCCTCAAGGTTTTCTGCAGCTTAAATTTGAAGTATCAGAATAGCTATTATATGAATCGATCCGCTTTAAGCACATTTCCGAACATGACTCTGTTGATAAAAGAAATGTCTTGACATGGGAGAGTTAGTTTTGCTAATTGATTCTACGAGTCTATTTTGGGTTGCGGCTTGGAAAGGGCTGTGCCCGTATTTGCTTATGCAGATCGACGAGATTTTAACATGGTATTGTTCACTTTATAAAAAAAACATTGTTCTTCTTGACTATTGCTTTCTTTGTGGTTTACTCGATGTTTCTGTGTTTCTCTCTGTTTTCCCAGGTAAAAATGTTCTGCAAGTATGTTGTGTGCCGGACCCAGACTATGATAACACAGACATCATTGATAAAAAATTCCTTCCCCGACAAAATGGAGATCTCACTATCATGTACGATGTGGTCAGATCATATGCATCAAATTATATGGCACAAGTCACGATGGAGAACCATAACCCGCTTGGCCGGCTGGATAACTGGAAACTGAGTTTTGACTGGATGCGGGATGAGTTTATCGACACCATGAAAGGGGCTTACCCGAGTCTTGTTGATTCATCGGGTTGTGTTGATGGCCCACAGGCAAAGTATTATCAAAATCTCGACTTTTCCAACGTGTTAAGCTGTGCAAGACGGCCAACCATCATAGATCTCCCTCTTACAAAATATAATGATTCTACCTTCGGCCTTATCCCATTTTGTTGCAGAAATGGGACGATTCTGCCACGGTCGATGGATCCTAGCAAGTCGAGCTCCGCTTTCCAGATGCAGGTTTACAAAATGCCTCCGGATCTCAACATCTCTGCTCTTTCACCACCTCAGAACTGGCGGATCAATGGTACACTTAACCCGGATTACAAGTGTGGCCCTCCTGTTCGAGTGAGCCCGAGCCAATTCATCGATCCTAGTGGGTTACCCTCAAACCGGACAGCTTTTGCAAGCTGGCAGGTGGTCTGCAACATCACCCAACCAAAAGATGCGAGTCCAAGATGCTGTGTATCGTTCTCTGCCTACTTCAACGACTCTATCATCCCGTGCAAGACTTGCGCTTGTGGATGTTCCAACAACAAAGCGGCTCGCACGTGCAGCACAACCACCCAGGCTATTCTTCTACCCCAGCAAGCACTTCTGGTTCCATTTGAGAACCGAACCGAACTTAGCATCGCTTGGGCTTATCTAAAACATAGGCCCGTGCCAAACCCAATGCCTTGTGGAGATAACTGCGGAGTTAGCATCAATTGGCATTTGGCTACAGACTATCGAGGCGGATGGACAGCCCGGGTCACAGTCTTCAACTGGGGAGAAACAAACTTTGCGGATTGGTTTACAGCCATTCAAATGAAAAATGCTGCACCGGGTTTTGAGAAAGCCTACTCGTTCAACGCAACTACACTTGGTATCAACGGAGAGAACAACACTATTTTCATGGAGGGTCTTCCCGGATTGAACTATCTCGTAGCAGAAAGAGATGGTGACAACCCATTGAAGAACCCGCGGATTCCCGGGAAACAACAGTCTGTTATGTCCTTCACCAAGAAACTGACTCCTGGGATCAATGTCCGTGGCGGAGATGGCTTCCCGAGCAAAGTGTTCTTCAATGGTGAGGAGTGCTCTCTCCCATCTATACTCCCAATGAGCAGCAACAGCCACCCCCGGAAACACATCTCCGCTTTCCTCCTGGCATTACCGGTTTTGGCTCTCTTGATTCTGCGGATGTAGGCGCGCTGAAACCTCCCGTGGAGGAGGCCATACACTTTCTTGATTTTCTTCCTGGTTTACCCGAAAACCGGGGTCAGTTCCGTAGTTTCCGGAATGGAGAATCAATCGATTCTTTCACAACTGGTGATGAGTGTTTGGAAGAAGCTTTATATAGGTGCTATGAAAATATGTTATCATTCTTGTATTGTTTCTGACTAGAGTTTCTGTAATCACTAATCAAGCATGTATACTATTTTGTTTCTCTTTCTCGGTCATTGAGTTGTTCCTAATCCTCCAAATCGGTAACCGGGTTTAATCTAGAAATGACCAAGTAGTGGCAATACTAAAACCGGTCCAAGATTTTTTATACATTGATCGGATCAATACCGTATCTTTATTATTATGAAGCAACAACGCCATAGAAACATATTTACACAAATGTTCCTAAAACTCAGAATAAAAAGAGAAGCAAAACATTGCTAATTGTGGCAAATTAGACGATCAAGAACCCTAAAAGTCTCAGGCTTTATGTAAGACTGAGACAAAGATGCAAACAAAATATCTCCAGGAAATTCACATTACTCCTAATAACCAAAATAAAAACAAATTATTGTCTTTTCTATAATCTGCTTATGAATTTCCTGCAGATTATATCACCTAAAGATACAACATATGATCCAATTCTATATTCAACTTCGGATTATCGCCATTTGTGTAGAGTTTTTCTACCTCTTTGAGGGAGGAAGAAGAAGAAAAACAAAGAATCTTTGACAGTCTACTCTGAGTTTTCTGAGGTCAGACCGGAATATTATCGATAGAGTATCCGTCAAAATCGAATTCGTTATCTATCGATGGAATGCCTTCCTGCATTTGATACACAAGAATGAAGTTAAGTGCCAAAAACTGTGATTGCAGAGTTATCATGTTCATGGCTGTTATTATAAGTAAATGTAGGAATCAAAACCTGCTTGAGAAGTGCGCTCATGAGATCTTCTTGATTATACTGTTCGTGAAACAGTGTTGTCGACGGAGGACAAGTCACGGTCTCCGCCACTCTCTCTGATTTCACTCTAACCGAACCACCATCCATGTAAACATGGTTCAGATGATTCAGACTCCGGCTTGGTGGCAGCTGCTGCTGGTGGTTCTGCATATGATTCACAACCGTTACGTCCGTTTCCCGCCTTTTTCTCTGGGTGGAAGACGAAGAGTATGCTTCCGTAGTGGAGAAAGCCGCGGATGCTGCTGCTGTGTCCTGATGGGAATTGAAGACCAATCCGATATTCCGCAGATCCCAATCGTTCAGTTTGTTGTTGTGCTGTTGCTGCTGCTGGGGAAAATCGTTGAATATGTCGTAGCTCGGGTTACCAAACCCTGCAGTAGCCGCGGTAGCAACTGATGCACCGCATTTTGCGTCTGAGCTGTTGACCTCTTCTTGGTAAGAAACCGACGCTGGAATCGATATCCCCGGGGCACTTGCCAATGGGAAGCTGTTTCGAGGTAGTTCTGAGGGGAAGTTATTGAAGACCGAGTGGGTAACTGGTAACACTCTGCTGCTGCTGCTAGTCTCCGGGATACTGTTTCTAACGGTCACTGCATCAGTGAGATCGCTTCTTCTTGAAACGCTGCTTGAACACATTGTCTGTTGCCCGAGGGACGGTAGCATTGATGGGCCTCCTCGGGGCAGTTGATCCGCTAAAGGCATCAGCATTCCGCTGCTCTGAACATTCTGTCCCATACGCACACCAGTGATTTGTTGCTGCACGCGCATGTGACTACCAGCAAATTGTTTCGGTTCCATACCCGTTGGGACACCGTGAAGCAAATTTATCTGCTTGTTACCACTGTTCATCGTCTGCCCGTGTCCATCTCCGAATCTTATTTTCGGGTTTTCAAAGCTGAAGATGCTTCTTTGATCTACAAGGGGGGAAACTGACATCCCCGGTTTAGTGAGTGAAGAAGGCCGACCAAGGCCGGCTGCTTGGAGCTGTGCGAGGCTCTGAGCAGGGAGCTGACCCGCAACAGCTAAAGCTTGAAGATCAAACCCGTTCAACGTAGAAAGAGGACCGAAATTCGGATCTTGACCAGTCATAAATGAATGGTTCAGATTTCCCTGGTGCTGCGATACTCCTCCAAGCCGTCTTAGATATATCCGGTACTTCTGCAATTCCACGATATCAGCAAATCGTAAGCGTTAGAACATATCAAACACGGAAAATGTAATACAATTCGGTCGTATCTGGTATATGAGAAATCTACCTGGAGGTGACTGGCTACGTTTTCTCGGGTTAGCCCGGGTACATTCATCATCTCCAAGATCTTCTTAGGAACAGCTTCTGCATTAAATGCCGAAGAAGGTAAGATTAGACCATAAAACTAACATTACACACACAATTGCATAAGCAAAGAAGTTTTTGTCTTACTGTCAACGCCGAGCTGATTCACAGCAGCGACAAACTGTTGATGCAATTCAACCGACCAAACCACACGTGGTTTCTTCAAACTCGATGTGTCCTCTTTATCATCCCCTTGTTCATCTACTTCCTCTTCTTTTCGCTTCCTCGAGCTCTTCCAATTCCCTTCATTAACCGAAGACGAGTTGTTATCAGCATCCTCCCTCTGCTGCTGCCTGTCGCCGCCAGCCTCTTCAATACTTCCAGACTGTTCCGAGACATTCCACTCGTTCCGCTTCTTCCGCACCACATGCTGCCATATATTCTTTAACGCCTCGATACGTACAGGTTTGATGAGATAATCAACTGCACCGTGAGTCACTCCTTTCAACACAACACTCTTCGAATCATCCGCAGACATCACTAAACCAAAAAAAAATTCAAACTTTCAGATTCTCAAGAGTAAACAAAACGATAAAATCTTTAGCGACGAAAACGGATTAATAAACGTACTGATAACAGGTAAATCCATCTCTAGACCAACGTGTTCGAGAAGCTTGAAACCATCCATGTCAGGCATATGAACATCACTGATGACAATATCAAAACCATTCTTGTTCTTCCGGAGCAGAGACAATGCAATCTCTGCTCTGTTACATTTGGTTACTGTAAGAACATCAGAATCATATTAAACCATTAAAAAACTTAGTCAAAGTAAAACATCAAAACACCAAAATCTGAAGAACAAGAACAACAAAAATATGAATAATCCAACCCAGAATCGATTAAAAGATATACCAGAATCCAACTAAATAAGAAGGATCTCGAGATTTTTGAACAAATTTAAGGAATTTCAATCACACTCGTGTAGAGATCACTTGAAAATAAACTCCTAATCAGAATCTTTAACCAGATCACACAATTGATCAAGAACACAAAAACGGAGCTTATATATATATGTGAATCTAACAGTGATGTGAAAATTTCTAGTCAATTTTCATAGCTCGTTTTTCTATTTTTGGCTTAGTCAAACCACCGAATTAAAACCATAATTATCCACAAAAATTAAATCGCAAATTTGACCATAAAAGAAAGACTATGAACACTTGAGAAATTAATAAAATTTCAGATTAAAAACGAGATTTTTTTATTTCGTACCTCTATAGAGACAAGTCCTAAGCATCCTCTCTAAGATCATGAGACAAGTTGGGTCATCATCGACGACGAGAACTCGAAGACCCGTCGGAAACGGGTCGGAGCTTGACCCACCAACAACAACACCCGACTCGGGTCCTCTTCCGTGACCCGGATTTATCATTTCTCGTCCAGAAAATCAAAACGATAAGCGAAGAAGAAGAAGAAGAAGAAGGAGACACAGAGTTTGAACAAGAAGAGAATATATGCCCAGAAAAAAAAAGAGGAATTGACGTGGTTTGATTCGAAAAGATATTGGGGATTCCACAAAAAGTAAGAGATTTTGATACCCAGATTATGAGATTTTTGGATAAAATTGAGTGGAAAGATTTATGCTTTTGTGACGGTGAGATGAGATTTGAGAGTTGAAGAAGAAGAAGGCATGGCTTTGTCTCTCAGCTTCAAACTCGATTTCTCTGTTTCCAGAATTTTTTTTTTTTTTTTTTTTTTTTTTAGAGGTTTCTGCTAATTATTTAAAAAATTTAATCTGGAAATGTTTTATATATTATATAGTTATATATATACATGTCTCTGTATGTATGTGTGTATGTATATACGTGGTGCAGAGATGTCCTTTATTTTTTACTATTCTCTAGATATAGACCATATACTTTATCAACTTTACTTTTAAATCCCTTTTTCGAACTACATAAATTACTAAATTCAAAATACATAAAAAAAAACAAGGGAACTGAAATAAGATTATTTGCACACAATTGATCGATGCTTATATTTAAGGTTTGTCTCATCCTTCGAAAACTAAGTCTTAGAGTAAATGAGCCATGGCCAAATTCTATGAAAACGATATAAAAGGACAAAACACCAAAATATACTAACAACTATTTCTAGAGAACAAGTGAATTTCGAAGTGCGCCAAAGGACAAAAGCACGAGATGAACCAGTCAAAATCGAGCTCACGATAACAGCAACACTGGCGAAAATGAAAACAGGACCAAGCTAGCACAGAGCACAAGAACTAACACTGTCACCTCCGCTCCAAAGATACAATGAAACATAAACGATTTAAGTTCAAGGAAGAGAACCTTGAAATCCGTCTGGGGATACGCCAATTAGGATCACCAACTCTTACACGCGGACACGGCGAACCAACCTCTGCCACCTACAGACAAAAGGTTGGCTCGCAAGAGAAGAATCGAAGAACGAACCACTGCACAGTCTTGAGCTCAACCACAAACTCTTAAAGAGCCTCAGAGATAACTAGTAGATGTCTCTGCAACAGAATATCATCCGATTGACGAACTCCAAAAACAGAAACCTAAACCAAGACAAGATCCAACCATCTCAAAAGGACATAACCGCACAACCGAGTTAGAAACCCATAAATTTTACCCCTAATAGCCAAATCCAATCGACTAAGACCCACCCAAACCAACAAAAAACCAACAGCCGAAAAAAGAGAGAATCAAATACTTTCAATCAAGTTTAAACAAACAAGTCCGACATCGAACCCAGCCGATACACTTACAAGAAGGCAATGCTTGCCCAGAGCCGCAAAGGACATCAAAATATACCATCTCGACAACCAAACCAAAGATAAAACATGGAGTTCCCTTCGTCGATAACAATTGCCGGATCTGGCTAGAATGAGAGAGGATGTCGAATAAGCCATAGCCACTCCGACAAACACAAGAGACGGTGACATCAGAGCTTCTTCGTTTTTAACTTGATGTGTTTTTTTTCTTTATTACACTAACATACAAATCTTTTTATGGTTTTTGTGCATTGTAAATTAAAGTCTACAATAGCTTCGACAATTAATATTTTCTTTTAATAGATCGTAGAAATTTTATTGTTAATATATAATATGAAGATATTAATTTTTTTTTTATCCTCTTGAGTTTGCAATTTGTTTCCTCTTATAAATTGTTTCATGGTTGGAGATCCGTGTCAGGTGATATTATATTTTTATAAAATAGATATATTATATTTGTTTTCAATTTATTTTATTTGGATTCCGAAAATTGATTTTTTCGTAGAATCTTATCAAATTTCAACGATAATAAATATATGTTGCATCACATAATTTTCAAATTCAAAATTTTCCTCTTGAATTTGATCTCAATTGGTGTTAGTTTTATGGATAAACGTTTTGTAGAGTTTTCTTCCATCGACACCGCCGCACAGTAATATTAACCTATTAATTCTTGCATAATTCTTGCATGTAAATATGATATCTGTTTTTACGACCAATTATGCATTAGTTTCATCAATTTGTATTTATCGGAAGATATCTAACAGTTATATGCATTCGGAAGTCACGATGCAGTTGCTGAAATAAAATCTTTAAAAGACAAAAACAAATATATTGCATTTCATGCTATTGTGCTACACATAGATGAGGATGTAGATTTTCTTATTCGTACAAAAAAAACTTCTACAAATCTTTTTTTTGTTAAAATAAAAACAAAATTTTAAAAATTTATCAACTCATTTGATTACCAAACCCTACTAGAAGTCAACGTGGAAAATTTATCTGGACTATGAAGAGAGTTTTAGATATAATGAAATGTGAAAATAAATAAAAATTAATATTTATGGGATTGTTTTGTTCGAATAAAAAAAGGTTAACGAGCAAGTCTTCAATTTAAAAAAAAAAAATCATATAAATATTAACAAAAAATCATTTAATTATTTTTAAAAAAAGTTATCGTGTATTGTAATCATTGTAAAACTTATAATTATGTTTTATGTCTACTAGCTATATAATTTTGAATTGATTATATCAGATGTTAAAATATATATATACATAGACATTTTCCATTTTTTTTATTTTTGATGAATTTTATAAGATGTAAAGCATGTCTTGTTAAAAAAAAATTTGTATATCTTATGTAGAATGTAACACAATTTGTTGTCAAAAAAAAATTACATAACACAATCGATACGATAAAATAATTTATATTCTGTCTATTGTTCAAATTTGATCTTTGTCTTTGATCATGTCAATTTTAATTTTTTATGTCAGAGGGTAATACATCAAGTATATGCATTCAAACAAATTTAAATCTCTAAAAAAAAAAACGAACTCTCTATATTGAAGAAAAACTTAAATGATAATGTCGTTTCCACATAGCTCAAAACATGGGTTGTTTTGGTAAGATATCAAACTATGTGGGGTTGATGTTATATTATATTTAACTACGGGGTACGGAACTTATAATAATTGAGAGGAAAAAGTGGGTCCACAGACCCTTGATGCGTGGATCCAGCTCATACATGAAAACATAAATTAACTCAACCTTAACAAATTATATCATTATTATTATTTCTCTACAATCTTTTTACTTTGTTGGCAAAATAAACAATTTTTTTTTCTTGCATCATCTTATAATTACTTTTACTAATTACTTTTACAAAGAAAACCCGAAGGAAGTACTTTACCAGATTATCCTCCAAAAAGTTGAGTTTTATTTCGATTTTTTTTATTTATAATCTATGAACCATGCCTTCTAGCTTATGAATCTACGGCCTACATGTATTAAATTAATGGGCAAAATTAATATTATAGTATATGCTTTCATTAATAAAACAGAATAATACATCAGCGCACATTGAAGCATATGATTAAGGCAACGCATTTTCTAACAACACTACATGTATGTATACATGTATTCGTTCGTAATATTATTCGTTAACAAAATATTAAAATAGTATTATACCCCAAAGGCTGTTAATCGTATTAAAACAAGCAAAAATGGGAGAAAAAATACCTAAACTTTTGACGGAAACAAAAATACCAAAAGTTTTAGAATAATAATATGTACTCAAACTTCTGCTACATAAAATAATATATAATATATTTTTGACGGATAATATTTGTATTTTTGACGGATAATATATAATATGTTACTTATCGTATAGAGGATATATAGTACATAATATTTCATTGAAATGGATACAGCTAGCTAGCAAAAATAATATTATCACTTAGAAGATACAAAGCTAATTAATTGGTCAAAAACGGAAAACTAATTAATTAGGCTAAATATGTTTTATTTAACGTAATTACTAATTAGGCTATATACTAACATAATTAAGCATATGACAACGAAAAAGTTTAAATAATTAACTATGTTTTGTTGCCTTTCATTGCATAGTTACATTTGAGTATATAAACTTATTACACCATAAAATCGCATAATTATATATACTAAATTCTAACATGTAGGTGGTATAGTCTAATGGTATTGAAAATATGTATTTAATGTTATTAGTTCAACTTTATTTGAAAAGAGTAATTTATATTTTCAATGCGGTATTATTAACTACTGACGCCGGACATAGAAAGAGATTATGAATCAAAAGTTCAAAACTTTCACGGTTTATCCAAACAAAATCTTCTATTATTTTTTTTGTTTTTTTTCTCTAATTAATAATATAATTTTATATATGAGCTAGATGCCTAGATCCGACATTGAATGTTTAGGCACTAAGTTTTTTATAAAATAATTTGTTTTATGATATCACGTTATATATTTAAATCAAACTAATTATTTACAATTTTATCATCGTATTATTTTTGTCAATTTTACTTACAGTTTTGGCTATTTAGCAAATACACCCTTATTATTTTAGCAATTTGTTTTGTTCAATAATACCAAACGTTAGTGGTCAAATGTTATCGAACATCATCCGGTTATTTCTTTAACTTTTTGCTTATTAAGCATATGAAAAGGAAAAGAAAAAGGAAGCAAAACAAAAAGAAGTTCACAATTGCATTGCCACTTGCATGGTTGAAACTTACAATAATATAATGAACCTAATTAAGAGACTTAACATTTTGTGTAACGTGTCCAATAGTATTGGGGAAAGTGGCATCAACGCACTTTGGTAAGTGATGTTGGTGGATCTCCTCCTATATATGTTTGCTTTCCACTTACACTCATCAACGTAACCCTCTTCTTTAATTAATTAACCACTAATACTATGTAAAATATGAAAAAATTGGTCAAATAGGCGGTTTAGTTTTAAATTATATAATTTGAAAAATATTACGGTTCATTATTTATAATTGATAAAATAGGTACGTTTCACTATTACACTAATACATATTTTTATTTTTAATATACTATTCACGATGGATGTGAACATATTATTCACGGTGGATACTATTCACGATAGACGGTAGTCACACTGTTCACGGTGGATATGCTTCGATTCTTCTTACTATTTTGTTAAAAAATTTTATGTCATAGTTATTTGTTACTCTCTCCGTTTCATATTAAATGTCGTTTTAGACTTAAAATTTTATTTCATTTTAAGTGTCGTTTTATAATTTCAATGCATATTTATGACAAAATTTCCATTTTTATCCTTACTTTTTAGTTTATTAATTACTAAAATCAAACAATATAATGTATAAGGGATAAAACAGAAAATTTAATTGTTCCTTAATTTGTGTGAAAAAAATTTAAACGACACTTATAATGAAACAGAAGGAGTATTATATTCTCTTAAAACGTAAAATATATTATACTAGATTAGGAACCGTGTGATACACGAGTTTTTAATAATAATTTTATTTATATATGATAAAAAAACAAAGTAAAATATATGTTGCCGGTAACTGATTAAACTTAATAAATAAAATGTATAAAAATGTAAAAAATATATGTTAAATTTTATTGATGTAAATTTTAGATTTTTATTGGTAACTCGCACACTTGTTTTGAATTCTGATTTGTAACTCTTTTTAAAATCGAATTTCAACTCCACTCACTTTATCTCGCAATAGAACTCAACTACATCTTCTATCATATTAAAACCAAATTTCTACTCCATGCACTCTATATAAATCAATAAAACCAAAAATTTCATATCAAAATAATATATGTATTATACCAAAATACAAATTTTCCATTTTACCAAAATTGACTATTTACCTAATTCTTTTAAATGAATTTTTTTTTTACTTTTAAAAATATTCTATCATATTCAAATGAATAGTCATGTATGATTTGTGATTAATTATAGAATTTAATTTTTATTTATTTATTTTAGTCAAGTCTAGCTTTTATTTTTTTTAACAAAAATATGTTTACTTTTTATTTCATTTTTAATGAAAACCTTTGTTCAAATCACGACATAGAAAAAAAAACATCTTAATATATTTGAAATTAAAAATAATATGCTTAAGAACTTTTATTTTTATTTTTAAAAAGTATTTTATCATATTCAAATGAATGGTCATGTATAATTTGAGATTAATTCGAATTTAAATTTAGTTTTCATTTCAGTCAAGTCTAGCTTTTATTTTTTTAACAAAAATATGTTTATTTTTTATTTAATTTTTAATGAAAACTTTTGTTCAAATCATGCATAAGAAAAAAACATCTTAATATTATAAAAATTGAAAATAATATGTCTTATTTTTTTTATATAGTTTTTTACTTACCATTTCCTTTTGATTGTATAATAATATGTTTTAATTTCCTTTCCTTTTAATTTAATTTTTTTTTTAGTTACACGTTAATTTAATTTAAATAATAAATAATTTTGAGGGTGTCATTTTTACTTTAAAATCATTTAAATGCATTAAACAACTACTAACAAAAACATTGAATCAAACTCTTGAGTTGAAAATTTTCAAGGAGAAATCATCATAGTTCCCTATGCATATGCAATGCATTCCTAGAAGGAACTAGACTCAATCCTAAAAATGTGAAATGAAAATGTAAACTACATGTATTTTTTTTTTCTCAAAATTTTTGAATGCGTATGGTTATTCATTATGCATAATTCAAGAGAAACAAAACAAAACAATTAAAACTTTCATTAGCAACGGTTCCCTCTCTCGGACTTACTTTTCACCGTCTCGGTGAGAGAGTAAAGTGGAAAGAGATAATGAACCATAACAAGCTCAGAGAATAAAAAGTGTTTACAAAAGAAAAATAAATGGTATTTTGGAAGTAAGGATTAGAGGCGATACGGGTTGGAGGAGATTGGTCCTCTTTATTCATGTTTGTTTTGTGTCACTAGCTTGATAAAGGATATGCTTGTGAGAGTTTCCAATGGCGCGTTTAACGTCGCTAGCTTGACGGTTGATTTCTCTTATTCACTCCTTTCTTGCATATTTCTTTTACTCCTAGTTGTACACCTAAGAGATCAAGATCACAAGAAAAAGGGAAAAGATTAGCAACAAAGAAAATAAAAAGGCTATAGTCTCAATTTGAATCCTAATTCTAATGGCAATCGTTTAGTCTTCGGCAACGGCGCAAAAAACTTGACACACTTTAATAGTAAGGATCCAATTAGGCGCTTAAGTTTTCAATTTATAAACCCTTAAATAAAACCACAAGTGCATGGTACACCGATGTAGTATTTAAGGGTCGATCCTAAGGGACTAAAACTTGCACACTAGAGATACGAAAAACAAACTAATCTATAGCAAATATTTTTGAATTTTTATTTGGTTTTAAAGCTAACAAAAGATAAGAAGTGAAATGCAAGAAGATAAACAAGATAAAAGCATTGGACCATGAGTTTAATTATCATAAGAATGGATTAACAACCAAATAATGATTTCAAATATGACTAATCAACTTCCATGGCACTAACCACTTCACTAATCACCTAATTATCATAAACTTCCATTTGTAATTTGATAATCAATGAGCATTAAGAAAAAGTTTAATTAGTTCACCAAACACCTTAATCATCAATTCTCATTGGCTAGGTATGTAAAGCTCACAAAATGTTTGGTTCAAACATTTTCACAAACACCTTCCGGGCGTGAAAAGCCTAAAGTCTAGATTTTGAGTGATCAAGTCAAAACTAGCATTAAGTTCAACCTAAGTGAATGATCTAACAAGGATCAATCTAAATCATCATCATCTAACTATCAAATCATCTTAATTTAGCATTACACATGATTCAACTAAATACTAATCACTAAACATGATGAAAAACAAAGAAAAAGACGTAAAGATAATAAAAATGCATAAATAAAATATAAAAGATAAAAAGGTGAAGAAATCATTTACTAAGTGGCATGAAATATTGAAGATCTTGTCCAAAATGTAAAGAACATAGTTTGGATCTAAAAACCAACTTAAATGAAAGAAAACTTAGATTTTTACAAGGCTTAAAATGTATTTATAGAGGTTCAAAACACACACGATCAATCCGGGACAACCTAGATTGGATCTGGGTCAAATAGGCAAAAGTTAACAAAATCTGAAAAAATCAACGCTGGTGCATGCTCCATCTTGTGCTTCCCACCGGTCTGGCGCCCGATGGATCATGCAACTGCAAATTTCCAGATGAGTTGTTTCATGTGTTTGCTCTATCGGGTTGTCTCCATTGGGGGTGTCCGATTGCAGATGCATTTTTCATTTTTTCACTCCTTTGACTCTATTTTGCTTGTGCTATTACCATCCTAAACCCTCATTGCATCCAACTCACTCCAAGGTCTCCAAAGACACCTAAAAACACTCAAATCAAGATGCAAAATGCAAGAACACATCCTAGACACTAAGACACAATTTTAAACTAAATGAGATTCAGAGTGGACAAAATGCAATGCAAATGATACGAAAAGGGATTGAAAACAAAGATTAACATGGTCTAAATGTGTAAAAATGATATTATTTTATATTATTTATATTGACACGTGTCACAATATAAATTAATAATGATGCATGTCGCGATCTAGTGAATTATAATTTTGCCTACGTCTTATTCACGTGGAAGGAGTTGAATTTTATATAATAAAATTTTAAAACGGAAAGAGTATAATTTGTTTTGGTAATTGAAATAAATTCTTCTTTTGATGCAATTTAATTCTGTTATCTAAAGTTGTTAAAAGAGAACTCAAAGTCAGAGTGACCACAAAATTAATAGTTGTTGTAGTGTCAATTTGCGGAGGAGCTTCCCCGTGATGCAACGTGTCGATAGTAAGTGGATAAGAATTAACAAAAAACATTATTATATCAAAATTTTAAGTGTCACACATGTGAATCCAGCCACCTCTTTAGCCTATTGAAACCATCTTTGACCCAACTTTTTTGGATTTTGACGTTACTATTTGTAATTTATCGAGCTCAACTCTATACATCAGTAATTAATAAATGGTCCTCTTTCTTTATTTTTAATACTAATATTCAACAATAATTTTACAATACCCGTAATTTTTCTTTTTTTTCTAGCCGACGTTTAAAACAATTCTTATTTGACCTCCATCTGATTTTATATATCTGTATTGTTTTTCTCACTTCAATAATTTGATAGTATTCTTTTTTTCTTACAACAAAAATACCATATTATTAAGTTTTCAGAAAATCAACTAAAACCCATAAAGCTTACATAGAAACAAATGAAACCTCATGCTCTTACCTTCTTAACAAGGCAATCCGTACAAATATTAGTACATTATTTAGTATTCCTATAGGATTTTTATGTAGGTTTCCTATGATTTAGGTTTTGATAAAAGAGAATAATAAATGACATTGAGGTTTTGTCTCAATTTTTGACGTTGAGGTGTCATGGTCTGGTCCGACGAAACGAGGCCGTATTATAATATCTAAAGAATGGCAATTATAATACGCAACTCTTCAACAAAAGAAACAAAAAATACATATATCTGCTCTCGTTGAGAGTCGAACTCAAGACCTCCCGCTTACTAAACGGGTGCTCTAACCAACTGAGCTACGAGAGCTTCTCAATGTCATTATTCTTCAAATTCAAAAAAAATATTAAAAAACATATCGCCAACATTACAATAAACACCATCAACAAAACTATATTAATTATAAAAAGCTGTATTTTTCTCATCCAAATCATGTAACAATTATATAACAAGTCTCCACAATAATAAAGCAAATAATGTACTATCACTGTCTATACAAATTCTCATTTTCTCTTCAAACAAAAAAACCAAACAAAAGTAGTTGAAAAACGTTTCACTTTTGCTATATATCACTCATTTATTAGTTTCAGAGTTTAGAAATGACTAAATAAATTATCATCTCCAAGCCAAACCGTTATGCGATACGAAGTGTCTAAAGTCCGGTAGAATCACCTTCAACCGTCTAAGCCACTCTTCAGCTGCTCGTAGCAGCGTCCCGACTCTCTGGTTCTCGTCCACATCACTCTCTGGGCTCCATACCGACGGTTTAAACTTGTAAGATGCGAGACCGAAAGTAGGCAATGAAAGCTTCGATGGCGCAACCGATTTGCTTGAGCTTTGACCTTCCTCATTGCTTGTACCTTGCCAAAATAGTGTAAGTGTGATTTGTGAAGTTTTATAATAAGCCCGATTTTAGAATATGTTATATATATAATGCAGAGATGGCTTACCTCGAGAGGGTGTTGATAAGGAGTGGAATGTTAAGAAGCAAGCGTCGAGGTTTTGTAATGATTGACCTAATGGTATTCGGTATATTGGGTACCTTCAAGAACGTAAAAGAGAAGAAAGCAAAAAGATTTAGACAGAGATCTGGAGAAAGAAACACAAATAATGGGTGAGACGGGTTAGATACAGTACCAAGCAACAGAAACCCAACTCGAAGGCGATAGATCACAGCTCCTGTATGTTCTGAGTGCCGGAAATTGCGATGACAGGTTTGAGATCTGCAAAATTAAGGTTGAACATAATTATAAGACAGAACAGAACGCCTATAAAATTTAACACATTGTGAGTATAATATGTTAATCGAGGCCGAGCCATTTTTGTTACATGTACTAGCAGAGATATATAAACTTGCCTTGTCGGTCAATGGTTCACGGCCGAACGGCATAGCAGCCTCAAGATACTCAAAGACAAGGTCACCAGGAGAGTTACTGCTGGCTTCACTCTCATCACTCGATGATCCAATGAATGGTTTCTCTTCCAAAGAGACTCTGTATAAGTTCTGAGAAAGGTCTCTACAGTCATTGCTGCCATCGCTACTCATGTCTCTAGGCGAATCACCATCACTTTCTTCGCCAGCTCTCCTGTTTAAGAACACACATAAAAAAAGTTTTTTTATCTACCAAGCAGAAACCAATTGGGAATTAAGAGAAAGCCAAAGATGCAAGGCAGAAGCAAACTTGGATATTCATGTTCTTGTTGATCTGAATAAGGCTGAATAAGGCAAACCACTGACTAATGTTGAGAGCGTGAAAATAGTTGTGTTTTAGTCATCCGAATGAATATCTCTTGGGAAAGTAGCAGCGAACGATTAGAAGTTGGTTTTCCTATCATACTAAATAATGAGAAATCCATAGAATGAGAACAACACAGGAAAAATGCGGCTTCATCTCAGACTACATAATTGACAAAGATCAACTGCTAAATACCAGCTTGCCCAATTAAGCATTTCAAGATCAAAGAACCAGATCACTTCTTTGCTACTTGGTTGATAGGAAACAAACCATATAAGGAAAATGAATAAGAACTCACCTCCTACTTGTGCAAGCTCTGGATGGGTCTTCATAAAGCTGAATTCCAGAGAGATAGGGAACATAATACTGAACAACCGAATCGATCCCATTTAAAAGAAGAGGAACCCCGACACCGTACGCGCTCCACTCCTCGAATGAATCCCACAAATCATTCAACAAGAAGTAGGGACAGTACTCTGGTTCTCGGGTTCTCCACCCCTTGATGCTTGTCTGAAGCAAGAACACATAAACAATGAGTAAACTACAACAGCATCTCATCAGTTGTTCTTAACGAAACATAATACTTGTGAATCTAACTATGTACAAAAATCCTAACTTTCTTGCGATAATTCTAAAACCTGAAACCAATGTCTTTCATCGTTCCACGAGAAACGATCTTTAACTATTGAAATGCCCAATGCTAACATTCTGATTCGTAACTGTGTAATGTTCTTCTTAAACTGCCCTAATCCATAGTGGATAAACCCAAGTCGCTGATTGTTTAGGTAAAATTTTCAAAATCGGAGAATTACTTACCATAGGCAAGTATTGCGTATGAACAACGGGAGTGGTGCACTCGAGAAACCGGCTCAAATTAGACGAAGTATCGGTGGGGGTGGTCGGCGCAGAGCAATCGGAGGTCGAGCACTCCTCAGGCGATCCAGAATCAGATAAAGGTCGTTTCATCTTCTTCTCCGACGCAGTAATCTCTCGATCGAGCAACTCTTTCGCCTTCCTCTTCTCTTCCTCAGCCTGCGCTTCTTCAAGTCTCTTCTTCTCCCGTTCCTGTTGGAGTTTCCTCATCGGAGGTGGGTTGTAAAACCGATTCTCGCCGCGGATCCGACGGGAAGTCGACATTTTTAAGGTCGGCGATGGGCAAAAAGTAGTTGGGTTGGGGTTTTCTGTAGAAAGTTTAGCGTTTCTTCGTTCGTCTTCTTCTTCTTCTTCTGTCTCACGCAGTTTGAAAAAGGGAGAAGTTAGGGTTTTAGGCTTTTTTTATTTTATTTTGTGTGGGATTAATAAGAGAGAGCAGTCAAAGATGCTTTGAGATGAGAGATTTATATTGATTTTGTTTTGATGGATAATTTTAAAATTTAATTATTTATCAAAAACGGTGACGCTTTGAAATTTTTGTTGAATAATCCTATATGTATATTAATAGAGGGACATTAAAAAAAAAAGTTTAATATGTCACTAATGAACAATTTAAATGACATAATATTTAATTTTAACCAATCAAAACATTTTTAGCAATTCCTTCTTTTTCATTATCTCTTGATTCTCCACCTCATTCTTCACTTTTGACTTACTTTCCCTCCCCTCTTCATAACAACACTATTTTTTACAAAAACTTTTGATATATTTTTTTTCTTCTGAATACATCTTCCTCAATTACGGATCCTATAATTATAATTTTTATACAATAACAAAAATAAAAACCAACATTTGTTTGTAACGACTAATGAAATTTCTCTAATTTACATGTAACCTATAATATATAATCTATATTCAATGATATATAATATTGTCTGAACTTTTTTAGTTATGTTTGTTTTCTAAAACTATGAATTTTTTCATAAATTAAAAATATAAATAAATTATAATCATCACCTTATGTTTATTTAAGTAAATATTTTTCATTTTTTTAAATAAGATTAAAAATATGGAGTATCTAGAAATTTCATTTATTATGATATTTAGTCAATCTTTATACTGAAGCTATATTACATATTAGTATTATAATTTTTTAATCTATTTAACATTTATATCTATAATTTTAAGTAATTGAAAACAAAATTAAAAATCTAAAATTAATTTTAACCCCTGCAACGCATGGACCTTAATACTAGTATATATTAATAGATGAGACATTAAAGAAAAAAATTTAATGTGTCAGAGCAATTTAAGGGATACATCATTTAATTTTAACCACTCAAAATATTTTAATTAAAAATATATACCATGAAATCTCTACATATTCTCATTAATTTTATAATATAAGCTCATTAATACATGTTTTACAAATTTAAACCCAATTAAATATAATATTTTAGACTTGCTTTAATTTTTTATGATATATTAACAAATTTTTTATTATTATGAAGATCAATAATGAAGATCAATTTTACACTTAAAAGATATTAAAATAAATAATATTTCTATATTTTTAATCAATTTTACACATAAAAATATTAAAACTAATGGCATTAACATATGTTTGATCAAAAGTATTTAACTTTATTATATTTATGCACAATATATATCATTTTGTACGTTTATAGATATTAGAAATCATATATTTTGTTATACACGTTTAAATATTCGTCAATCTATTTAATCATTTAATCTCGCGCTTGACGTAGATCAAAATCTAGTTAATGGTTATTTGGGTGCTTAGCACTTTTAAATAAAAAAGTTAAATATAGAAAGTAGAAAAACATATATACTCTTTTCATCATAAGCGTGAAAAGAAAACAATTAATTTTTTTGGAAAAAACCCTGAAAAACATTCTAACTAAATTATTTCTGCCCGAAAAAAATATACGGACTTTTATGATTCCCCAAAAAATATCTCAACTAAATAAAATTGTCCGTTTAATACACAAAGTTTCAAAATCTGAAGGTTTTACACTTTCGAATTGACGGAGGTTAACATCCGTTAACGAAACATAAAACGCTGTTAGTTTAATTAATCACGTGTGTAAAATGTTAATGAAATTCCCACTGTTGCCCTCGTCTTTTTCCCCAAATTGATTTGGGTATGAACAAACCCTAAATTGTTTGTTTCTTCCTCTCAAAAGAAACCGACACCACCGAAAATCAAACTGAAGACTATGAAAATGGTCGCCATGGTCTGAATTCGAAGCATAGACGGTATTGCGTGAGGCATGAGAATAGGCCGAAAAGATGAGGTATTTTGTTCATAAGCGAAAATCGATTTTGTGCTTTGAGTTTTAGGGATTTCAATGAATCTCAAGTCTGTAGTTGAGAACATCATCCCTTTTTCTTTTTGTTTTTGTGTTCGATTAGGGTCAGTCAGTCCATTTGTATGCATAATTTGAGTATTTTGTTTATGGGTTCGATTTTAAAGTTTTTTTCTGGCATTTTAGTTTAGATTGTGTCTCTGGCATTTGAAATTTAAACACTAAGCATCACCATGTCCGAGAAATACCATCATATAACATCTTCAGAAACAAGTTGCCATTACATAGCTTAAATCTACTCAAGAACAACATAAAAATACAACTAAAAGCACACATAAACGACTCATACTCCACCTAATCATCATTTGAAACTCATACAAAACACAACTCAAACTAGTTATTCCCCATTGTAAGGATTATTGCTGTGACAACAATGAAACCTCCCCATGAGATTAGAATAAACTGGCACAATAATTTATCCCTCTCTTTCGAAGTCATAGCTTCATTTTGAAGCGTCTTCTTCTATGTTTCGAAATTTTCCACCATGGTTGATTCAACTGCAATTGTTCCGCTTGTGTTCATAGCTTCGAGTTTGTCCTTAAGTCTCTTAGTTTCTTCTTGATGATGACGAATTTAGTCTCTCGCCTCCAATAAACTCACCTTCTGCCAACCATGTGGCTTTTCTTCATCAACCCATCTAAAGAATCCATGAGCATCACATTTGAAAAACCACCTTCCTGGATTATTATATGTCCATGATTTCCCCGTTGTTGTTTGCCTCCTGCAATGACACATAGGACCCGAGCTTGTTTGTCCGTAACTGCGACTCCGACTCCGACTCCAAGAATTCGCATCTGAGCCTGAGCTTAGACTTCGTTCCATCTTCGATGGTGTCAATTTCTTTTGAGAGGAAGAGAAAAACAATTTAGGGTTTGTGTATGCCCAAATCGATTTAGAGAAAAAGACAAGGGCAACAGTGGGAATTTCATTAACATTATACACACGTGATTAATTAAACTAACAACATTTTATGTTTCATTAACGGATGTTAACCTCCGTCAATCCAAAAGTGTAAAACCTTCAGATTTTGAAACTCTGTGTATTAAACGGACAATTTTATTTAGTTGAGGTATTTTTTGGAGAATCATAAAAATCCGTGTATTTTTCTGGCAGAAATAATTTAGTTGAGGTATTTTTCAGAATTTTTCCTTAAATTTTTTGTTTGACTTCTTGTTAATATACACTATATAGTTTAATTCATTAAATAATATGTTAAAGGAATAAAGAAAATTGAAAATTTTATTAAAATTTGCGTTGAAAATATAAACTAATACTCCATCCGTTTCAAAATATAAGATGTTTTAACTAAAACTGCAAAGATTAAAAATTATTTTTTTCTAAAATAATATAATTTATTATATAAAATAAAAACAATTCAACCAATTATGAAAAAAAAACTACAAAATATTATTGGTCACATAATATCCAGTAAAACTAAATGTTGTATAGAAATGTGAAAACATTTTATATTTTGAAACGGAAAAAAAAATCTCTAAAACATCTTTATGAAACGGAGGTAATATTTATTATGAAACAAAATTTACCATATTTGGTTGTTCATGTTACTAGTTTTTTTTTTTAAAAATTTGTTTTTGTAATTTGTTTTTTTTTTCTTTATATTTTCATATAATTCTTTGAATGTAAACGAAGATGGGTTCGGATTTTTTCTCTCGCCATGGTTCGCCATACTCCTCCATGGGCTTTGTGGGCTGTGGTTCCACCCACTTTCATAAAGTGAGATAAAAATTGGGAGTAATGTGCTTAATAAACCTATTTTAAATTTTAATTTTATATTGCTAGGAAGTAATTCCTACCTATATATATTTCTTTTAAATTCCGAAGAACAATTTAATACTTCAAAAAAAATTTAGCAATTAAAAAAAGGACCAAATCCGAAAAATGCGCAGCATTACCATTTTAATTAAGGATATTTTGACTAAGCTAAAACAAAATCAGATCAACCAGTATTTTTGTCTCAGACAAGACTAATGGAAACAAAGACTTTGACAAAATGCATTCATTTTAATTTTTTTTTAAACTAACACTTGAAAAAAGGAAACTACACCTAATGATTACTGAGTTTAGTCTAAAAGAGTTTTACTTGTCCAAACACAAAAGACCAAAGCTATTACAGATTTACACTAACAAAAGAAGACTGCCCAAACTAAACTCTTTTCTTCGTTTACCTTTGAATCTGATCTGAACCAGAGTTGTTAGCCACTGACGAACTCGAAGGCCGCCCATTTTCCGTTCCTGCTTTATCTGCAACTCCCCATCTTCTAAAAGGTTCCGGGGTTTCGAGAACTTTCACCGACCCATCAGAGAGTCCAACAGCTATTTGGTTCGGTTCTTGCGGATGAGTTGTTATTACCAGCGGCATGATTGTAGCACTATTTGCAGTAAACAATATACTTCAGAACAATTGAATGATCAAATAGCTTTAACTTCATATGGAATAAGTTCGTTTTAAGGTTTAACCTGTTTGGTGCGGGCTGCGGCATGTAGGCTGATGGGGCAATGCGACATCTGAGTCTCAAGTGTTCAGCATCGAAGACTCCGATGTTTCCATCTGCAAATGATGCGTAAACCAATTGGCTGTTGCAGGAGTAAGATGCGCAGGTTATGGATGAAGATAGCGATTCTTGTGGCACCCACTGCAAAATAAGAGAAACAACGACGATAATAAAATGAGAAACAAGGATTGTCGTTGCTGTTTGATTCCAAGATGGCGAAAATGAGACAACGTTGTCTCGCAATGCCAGTTAAGATCGAAACAGATTAAATCCCAAGAGAAAAACAAAATGGGGCAATGCCAGTTAAGATCGAAACAGATTAAATCCCAAGAGAAAAACAAAATGGGGATTTGGATATGGTTTATCAACTTGAGCTGAAAACGATGAGGTAAAAATGAACGCACAAAACTGTTTGGAATAGAAGCGCATATGTGTGGCCTAAACCGGAAAAGCAAAAGATACTTTAAATACTCCTCACTGGAATTAGTGAAACAGATCATTATTGTACCTTTTGAACACACTCCATCTTTGAACCGTCATATATGGCTATCTGTGTCTCATGAGAAACCAGTAAATGGACCTGGTCGTTATGGAACTGGACTCGTGTTTCGCCCATTGGTGACTTTCCAGCTGGTAGTTGAATCGCTGAAGATTTCTTCTTCTCCCACGTGTCAGCGTTCCAGAAGAATAGCTATAGCAAAGAGAGGTCAATAAAGTTATATAGTCAAGTTTGGTGAAAGCTCAATAGCATACCGAGAAAATAAGAGGCTTAGCATACCTGAGCATCAGCACCAGAGGAAACCAGAATATTGAGTACGGCGGAGAATGCTAAACCCGTGATGTGCTTTTGGTGGCCTTTCAACTTTGTTTTCACCTGTAGATTGAAAGAGAGATTCTATTACAAAAATTCTCCAAAGTTAAAAGAAGAATTTAGAGTGCAAAAGAGATATCATAGCAATCAGTTCAACACAACCTTTACAGACAAAACTAAACCAAAAGTTCAATATGGATATGTCGTCTTTATGAAAATCAGTAATCACAATCTCAAATGAATTAATTACCTCATCTACCCTGACATTGTAAATATGAATAGTTGAGTCCTCCATCCCAATTGCAATAATGTTATTATCTTGAGGATGAAATGCCAGGAACGTTGAAGCAGGAGGAGGTGGCATGAAAGTGGTCATTACCTGTGAAAAAAGTGAGAATGCCAGTCAGCTCACATATTCAACACAGATCAGTTCTTGCTGTTGCGGAAGAATTTGGTTAAAAGATGCTTCTATACGAAAGTTGTAGCGTTGTGGCATCACATGCAAAGATGTAATTGTCTGAGCACAGGAGAAAATAAATTAGATAGGTTGTTTACCTTGAATGTCATCATGTTAAACAATGAAACCTTTCCACCACAAGCAGACATTACGTACGAGTCGTTCTTAGAAAGAGCTATGCACGGAACAGTTCCCTCGGGATTCTCCGGAACATCATTTGTCATTAACAGACCACTGTTAGGTTGCCAATGCTGCGGAGTGACACTAGCGGTAGCCTTGACGAAAAAACATTTTCAGCGACTTGGACGGTAGAACATAGTGACTCGAGCACACATTTTTTTAATGCATACATGTAGTATATAAAGCATATATCAGACTGTACAAGGTGTAGAAGTTAAGGTTTGCATTACCTTTCCAGTTGGATTTTGCTCGCTGCGGCTCCATTTCCATAGTCGCTGGACACCATTTGTTCCAAGAGCCAAAATGCCAACACCCGAATTTGTATAAAGAAGCCGAGCAACCTTAGAAATGAGAGTGGCAAAGATAATCCCCATTATTGTAATAAACAACCAGGATAAGCGATGGAAGTCCCCAGCTAACTATATTTATTTAGGAAAAAAAATAACAAACCTTGCTAACAGAATCCTTGCTATCTGGCATGGTCACTTGTCGGCACTGAGCGGGATCAACAATTTCCATGAGCTCCAAAGGTTTGGACTTTTCAACAGACTCCATGTTTCTTGGCTTTTCCATAGTTCTTGACATTGCATCAACTCCATTCTGTACACATAATAACACCAAAGTTGGAGGACAACGCCGCAATTTGTATTTACAGAGAGAAACTTATGAACTATACAAAACAAGTACATTTTCAGCTTGGCCACGGTTTTAATTTCCCAGATCAATCAGTTTGGTAGTGGGACTAAGAACATGTATAAAGTTTATCTGATCAAATCTGTGAATTTGAATGATGTAATTAGGATAGCAGGTTGAATTGTAAAGCCACAATATGTTGCTACCCAAACACGGGGATACTTGTCACCTATATTCATCTATTGCTGAAAGACGAGAAATAAAGCAAAAACGAAAGATAGTAAAACATACAGGAATAGGGGTTGGCCTTGCAGGAGAGCCAATATCCATTTGTTCCATTTTACCAATAGCTGGGCCGATGTTTGTAACCATTGCAGATGTGGATACCTGATTCCCCAGCATTGGCGTAACAAATTGTAAAAAGAAGAAAAAAAAATTCAAGAAATGCGCATAAGGAATAATTATAACCTTCATCTCTGTCGATGCTCTGGATGCTTCAAAAGAACGAGCTTCCATGATCCTTAAGGTTCTAAGACCATCCACATTAGCAAGGATCTTGAATCCGTTATCAGCTGTAGTAACAGCAAGAAGGTTCCCTTCCTTGTTGAATCTCACACGGGGAAGGCTCTGATATAGGCAGCACATAGCACAGTAAGGAATTATCAAACATATGAAACTACAGAAAAGGAAAAAAAAGATTATATACAAAGGAGCCAAGAGCAATAGCTTTAATTTCATACCGGGAGTCCTCCATCAGCCTCGACAGTGGTTAAAAGATTAGTATTGTCCATATCCCAGAATTTTACTTGGTTATCTTCACCAACAGCCAAGAATCGATTGCGTGTTGTATCAAACTGAACCACTCCTGCAGATTTCTTTCTAAAGCCCAAATACGTCCTCTTTATGGCACCTTCACTCTCGTTCCATTCAACCAGGAAAGAATCTCCGTCTTTACTTGTTCCACAAGAAAATAATCTGAAACGATGGCAAACATTAACAATTACTATGGCCGCAACTTACAGCAGATGACCTGTAACTTCTTTATTAATTCGATAACAAAATAAATTCTTATAAAAAAACATTCCCACCAATGGAAGTAGCACACTTTCGTTATTTCTTTCATATAGTTAGCTGTCTTATATGAGCTATGTCGGTATAGCTCAGCGTATGGAGTCTTTTCAATAGTTTTCAAGACTAGACTACAAATCAAGGGTTTATGAAGATATATAAAGTTAATTTCAATTTCTAGCTCTTCAAGTAAGAAGGATGTACCTGCTACCATCAGCACTGTATAGCATCGTTGTACACCACTGTCCTGGTGCATCATAGTCAACTCTAGAACCCACATTATCATAGAGCCAAGCTTTGATCTTACCATCAAGAGCGGTTGAGAAAATAAACTGTGTGAAATAAAACAAAAATAATTAATACAAGAGAAAAAGGAAAAAACTTTTCACTCATAATTTACCCCCACAAAGAATACACTCCAGAAGGAGATAGTTTCGGTCCAATGTATCCAAAATGGAAGGGGATTGCTTTAACTAATGGAGAAAAAATATTTCGTCTAGACTTAGCATCAAGAGACGGCTGTACCTGAATATTTTCCTTCTGGTGAGGGCAAATGGAGTAAACTGGTGCCTCGTGCCCTTCAAAGGTGTAAAGTTTCTTCCCACTCAAATCCCAGACCTAAAACCCTCATAAAGTATCTGTCAGACAGCAAAAAGGGGAAGACACAGAAAAAGCACATAATAGCCTCAGAATTATCCCTTTCCTTGCTACTTACCTTTATAAATTTATCATCCCCACAAGTCACAACACAAAGTTGCTTGTTTGGGTGGGCGAAGGCCAAGTCATTCACACAGCCTACATGAGCATCCACCTATAGGAAGAAACAAATTATTTGTTAGCTTTGTGCAGATGCCATAACAACGTCAAACTAAGAAAAAAGAAGGAAAGACATGCCTCTAGGTGTTGACGTAAGTCAGACCCTTGGTAAGCATATATATGGATCAGGTGTTTAGTAAATGCAACCCCTGTACA
The DNA here is from genome assembly GCA_900406555.1 of Pseudoturritis turrita. Classification (NCBI taxonomy): domain Eukaryota; kingdom Viridiplantae; phylum Streptophyta; class Magnoliopsida; order Brassicales; family Brassicaceae; genus Pseudoturritis; species Pseudoturritis turrita. The sequence continues at coordinate 312,213 of OVBL01000817.1, forward strand.
AGGAAAAAGGTATCAGATTCAAACATTTCCAATTGAAAATGCAACTATATATTTGATGATATTCAAAATGCGTACCAATCAAATTTCCATCTGCACTCCATGATACACGACTGACAGATATTGATGGGTCTTTGACAATAGAACCCTGGGAACAAATTTGACCAGGTGAAGATGTCATTATCACATAAAAGGCTGATGGTTCATTACTTAAACTTCTTCTCATAGAACAGAACAAAAATCACTCAAGCATGTATCAGAAACAAAGCATATTTTGCTGTCCACGGTCAAGTTAGGTCATAAGTACAAGGTACATTTAATAAATTATGAAAAGAATAGCGATGAGATTCACAATCACAGTTTAAAAAAAAAACAAGGTGAAAGACTAACCTGGAAGATCACAGAACAAGCTGCCATATTCCATATCTTGAAAGGCTCTGTGACAACCTTCTCCCTGGATCCAACTTCCCACAAGGTGACTTCACCGCTGGAACAACCAACTAAAAATAACAAACAATTTATAAGTGGAAACATGAGCCAAACAAAGCTCTACTGGTCTCTACATGGTAGCATTAGACTAACCAGTGAGCAACGTGTGATGGGAAGGGTGAAAATCCATGCTTGTCACCACCGAACCTTGGCGCATTGTACTCACTACATTTCTGGGGAGGTCATCGAGCGAGGTGGCAGGCTGAGATTGAGAATGAGCAGGATATGTGACCTGCAATGCCAGAAATACAAGTATATACTCAACGTCATACAGACATGCCAAAACAAAGAGAGTTTTCTTTTCATACTAGACATGAGCAATCTGCTAAAAGCAATGAGGCATGCATCACAAACTTACTATCGCAATCCTAATGATTAACAATATGTACAAATGATGCAGCCATATACTTTAGTCCTCTGATGATAATGCATTAATATGAAAAGCCAATAGCCTCAATTGGACTATCAAATAGCTTTATACACCAAATGAGCATTATGGAAAGAAAAAATAAGTCGACTAAATTATCAACTATAAGAAGAATAATCACCTCATCACCAGTTGGTCCAGAACGTAAACGTTTCATAAGTTGCTCATGATCAGCACTTTGATAATCCATCATTCCAAGGGAGTTAGAGGGTGGCCGAGGGTGTTTTAGCATAGCAACTGCAATGAAGATATACAGCAAGAAGAATTCAGAGCTAGGAATAAACTATTAAAATCTACTTTCCAGCACCTGATGTTGTCTATACTGTATCACTTTTGACCAAAATATTAACTCTGCACAGCATTAGCAGCAGTTTTTATGTTACCACCCGCCTAAAAATTTGAACAACAAAACTTACCTTGATTTGGCTGCATAGGAAATGGGGAAGAGGCCACAACACTAGGAACTGAGGAAGATGGATTTGGGTTTGCCATCCATCCAGCTAAAGCATTTGCATTAGGAGCCGGAACAGAAGTAGGCTGGAAAGGCTGTACAGAATATGGTTACATAAATTACATCCAGCTTGCAAAATCCTTTTTAAGTTATTGAATATGTAAACGTAATTGAATTGTATGGTATGTGATCGTACTCCACCATGTACTCCAAGAGGAGCAAATGTTGAAGGCTTTGCAACAGCAGCAACTGGAAGAGTAACAGGAGTGGCTGCACGAGCACCATTTTGCGGTGAGCAAGTGTGATCCGTGAACAATGTTTTGATGTCTGGATTAGGCCTTGGGTTTTTACATAGCTGGTGTTGCCAATTCAAGCTGCAAATTACCAAAAGCATCAAACCTTAGCTGATGTTAAAGACTAATATGACACCTCTAGTTCTTTAACTGGTTCAGATAATATGTTAGATAAAGTGGCTTCAACCATTGCACCCGTTCGTATAACGAAAGAGATATGTTCTAAATGCACCCTACCGACAGTTTTCCATTTCCAGGTAGTTAAAAACAAGAAGGAGAAACTGATGCCAGAGTTCAATATCATAGTCAAGTACCACTTGTGCGATGCAAATCACTAGAAAAGTGGCGTAATTACCAACTTAAACTGTTTCAAACATGATCATATACAAGCGGGCATCAAACATGATCACACACACATTTTCTTGACATTGATGGCATATTAGAAAAAGAAAACAGAAATCAACCGATATCTTTGAAAACAAGAGGTCACCTTTGATTGATCAAGGTTCGCAGGCGTGAAGCCTTGAAAGTGGGTAAAGCAAGCTTCTCTCTGAAAAGAGGATTTGCCTCAATCAATTTCCTCAACTCCCCAAGCATTATGCCCCTGGCTGATTTGGTATCACCATATTTGGATAACTGTTCATTTTCCCTGGAAATAAAAGCAACACACTTCAACTCGAGATGGCTGCCTTTCATACCCTTGAACAATAAATTTTCAAATGCACAGCAAAATTAGATAACCTAAAATTCTCTAGAGTTAGAAGCTGAGTGATTTCCTTGTAAAGCTCCTCGTTGAATGTCGCAAAAACTTTTAAGTCATTCGCTAGTATCTCGACAGCTTTAGCCCTGTCATGTCTGAAATGAGCAACAAAACCAATGTATCAGATACGGATGCAAAGAAAACAAAAATCTCTCAGTAAACATCCTCAGCCGAGAACACCACAAATAATCATCAATTTACAACCTATGTCTGCTGATGAGACAAATCACTCAGTGAAGAACAACCATCAAAATCTTTTAGACAGAATACGAAAATAAAAAAGCAAAAACACGAACTACTAATGAAAAATTCCTGAAACGAGGTCTAAAACCTAACAGAACGAAACCACTTGAACGGAAAAGCCAATGGAAACCCCAACTTACCGATCTAGGGCTTCTAGATACTTTTGCTTCCTGATCTCGAAGAAAATTTTCATCGAGTATCGATTATCATCAACCTTGGTGAAACCAGAAAGATACTTCTCCACTTCGTCCCACTCCCCAAGCAAAGCTTTCTCTTCAAAGTACTTCAAATTGAAGAAATACCCAGATTCCTGCTCAAGCCTGCACAACAAAAACAAACACCCACAAACCAAAACCCAAAAAATCAAATACCCAAACACAAAAAGTAGCGAAAAGCTTACTCTAAAGGCGAAATTTCGCCAAAAAAAATCCTGGAGTCGAAGATTAAACACGAAAACAGGACTTACTTGTGAACGGATTCCTTAAACTTTTCTTCATCTAAGAACTGAAGAATTAAGAAAACTAACTCTCTGCTCAGAGATGACATTTCGTCAATTCTTCAGGCAGAGATTCGAGAAAGTGAGAATCTAGGCGATCTGGGTAGTCGTGAGAGACGGTTACGCTGATTTCCCCAGATCGGTGGGTCGTGGTTGTAATGGTTTTCTAGGGTTTGTGTGGGTTCGATTTTTCTTGGCGTCTCGAAACAAAAAGAAGAAGAAAAGCTGAACCAGAAAAATTAAAATAAATAAATTTCAAATATTTAACATTTCCTCTTTTTATTTCTCTTTTCTTTTTTTATTTTAAAGAAAAAAGTGTGACTTGTTCTCCACTTTCTTCGATGCGTTTTGCAGGGTTTCTCTAACACCGACTGTGATTTGATAAGTTATTCAGCTTATCGTTGATAAGTAGAGAGTCTTATCAAATGAGGTGATAACCTCGTTTGTCGGAACCGCTTGTTCTCATCGCTACGTCTTTGGCGTTTTTCCCATACAGCTCAGCCCACCGAAGCAAAGGAATGGACGGAATCGGGCCTTAGATTTATTTATCCGAATTGTTTTAATTTTATATTATTAATTCTTTTTAACAACTATAACTATGACTATTCAAACACAAATATAACTAATTCTTTAAAATATCGTTAAAATATATTTTTATTCCAAACATACCATCACTTAATTTTTTTCTACAAATACTACTAAAAGTTTTGTTTTTCCAAAAATAACACAAACACTAAAAATGAATTTTAAGAGTTTATAATTTAAATTTTTTTGTTTGGGTTTAGTATTTTGAATATAGGGTTTAGTTTTTAGAGGTTAGAGTTTAGTTTTTATGATTTAATTTTGAGGGTTTAAAATTTAGTTTTGATTTTGTAGTATTTTTGGAAAAATAAAACTTTTAGTGGTATTTTTGGAAAAAAACTAAATGAAAACTTATTTTGTGTTATTTTTGAGAATTGTCCTATAATTTATTCTGATATGTTTAATTTTATTTTTTAAAAATTAAATGATAAAAATTATTTTTTAAACTTTCGTTAGAATAACACCAAAAAAACTTTCATTTATTTTCTTAAAATTGAATGTTTAATCTTTGTATCTCAACAAAATCACTTTTATATTTACATTGTATTCAAAAATATAACTTTTTATAACTTTTATACACTTTTTAATTAATAATTATTAGGTTTAGCTTTTATTTAAGTTAAATATCATCTTTTAATTCAGGCGAATTTTTTTGTGTCATGTGTAATTAGTTTCGGCATTTTTTAGTGCCACTATTTAGTATAACTTTTGGTCTCGTGAGTCGGTTCTATAACTATTTGGACGTGATTTTTTAGCGGTCCGAATAACTTGACGAGTAAAATCTGCTACTGTTTGTTTGTATCCTGTAACTGGGTGACAATGTTGTGCTATTAGGTCAAGACGTCTAGTGGTTAGACCTCTAGTAGTCGACGAGATCCATCCAGCCATTTGTCTGATCCTTTATCAGAATATAGGATATGTAAATCGTCCATACTCTTAAGAGTTTAAGGGTACATTTAACATGATCAAGTACTCATACTTAGAAAAATATTTCTAACTTACTCACGCATTAATTTTACAAATTCAACACTAATATTGTCTCTTTCACACGTGACAAGAATATAATGATCAATTCAGCTGCATCATGTCAATTGGAAAGATAAAAAAAAACATAAAATTGTAAAAACTTTTCAGAGCTCTGCAAAAAAAATATAAACTCTGCAGACGATCGTTATCTCTCTCGCGTACTTAAAGATTGGCTTGTAGATAAACTGCCTTAAATATGAATTTCTTTCGAAATAAAATATAAAAAATGGAATGCATTTTTGTGATATACATAATCAAATCAATTATTGTACGTATTCTTCATGCACTGTTATAATGTTATTAAATTCCATGACTGATGTATTGCTCACTTTGAAAAAATTTCACACTATATTTTTGGAGATGTAGATTTTATATAAAATTTGTGGATATCGTAGCATAGAAAAGATCATCATAAACAACTAGCCACAAATTCTGATTCCAACTAATAAATTTGTCACTAGTCCGAATTTTTGGCCCGTTATTTTTTCCTCCCTTCAGTACCATAACATTTTAGTGTACAACATTCAACAAATATTCACATGTTGTGGTTATTTACGGAGAAATTTACGAAACAAAAAGTAACCATCACCAAAAAAACTGTACAAAAAGAAAAAAATATATTATTGTGATATTACAATCACTCACTGCTTAAAAGCGCAAGGTCCCATTGCAAATTAATATTGTTATTTCTAATGGTTGTGAACCGACGTGGCTTCACATTTGTCTAGGTTCAAATCTGATACCTCTATGATAAAATTCGAAAGATTTATCGATTGGTTTTGCAAATCTAACACGTAATTTTTTTTTTTTTTTTGCCATTCTCATATTTTGAAAAACAGTTCCTCTATATCATACCTCTTAATAAAAATTCCAATTCAAACACACTTAGGACCTGACTGATTTAACACAGCGGTGCGATTATTGGAGTTTGCGGAAGTGGACGGTAGCAATTTTTAGTGTTATTGGATAATTTATACAATTGGTAAAACGGTTGAAAACGGATGCATTTGCAGGATATTTATGATTGGTTTACAGCGGGTACGATAACGAGTTTACATAAAACTACCAAAATACACATAATATATCATTTATATAAAAATCAAAAAATTGTTATTATAACAAATTAAAATTATATATTTTAAATATATCATAGAACAATTTAAAAAAAAATATTAAAATATTTTTGGATATACAATAACCTTTTTATAATTACAAGTTTATTTTAATTTAATTAAAATATATATCAAATATATATAATTTTATATGATAATATTCGATATAAGAAAGTAAATTTTTTTAAATAATTTTTTTTGTTGTAAATTTTAGTTTAGTATTTAAGATAAATTTTTAAAAAAAAAATTCTCAAACATCCGCAATCACAAACGCTCGTGAAAAGGAATTTTTGATTTATAACAGTTTCAATCGATATAAAAGAATACAAAACGATTTCCGTGATTATTGTCAAACGCTACTAATCGCAATTGATTGTAAACGTAGTATTTACGGATAAGAGCGAATAAACCAATCAACTATTTAAACGTGAAACAGCAGATTGTGGCCCACTGGAGTCGCGCGGAATCGGAGATATGGAATTTCAATTGGATTAACTAAAGTGCCGTGGCATCCGCAACATGTTGTTGCCTTTTTGAGTGAAAATGACGTGGAGTACCCCTTTTCGCGAGACATTAAATCATATCGGAGATATTTCAAAGATATTAAAAGAACTTGAGATATCGTGAGATATACTTTTATCTGGCTGACGATATAATGGAAAGCGACATATATCGCAGCGAGAGCAAGTGCTTCTCGTTTTGATTGTGACAACTGATAAAGTTGGTGTAATTAAAATATTATACGCACCACTATTGTTTTTACATTATCCATTTATTATTAATTTGGGCCACAGAGCAATATACAGAACAAAAAATGTCTTAACATAAAACAAAAGGTTATTTATTTTCTTGAGTTTTTTTAAATAGATAAAGGGAACAAATCTGGACTGGTGCCAAAGTATTTCTATAGTCGTAGCCATGTGACTAAAGAATTCTTAGTTAACACTTTTTAATCTGACTGGATTCTTGAGAGATTATTGGGGCATGACGGCATGAGCTATAATATTGAGAGCGTATGTCAAAAATATTTTATATCGAAAGTGAGAAAAGATATTAGACTAATATATAAAAAAATATAAATCTATTTATTTGAATTAAATTTTTATGAAACTTACATAATATTAGAATTCAAACACATATTGTTATAATCCAACGAAAAAGTGGTCCGATCACCCATACTCAAAATTGATGGTCTATTAAAATCAATGATTAGTGTGATTATATTATTAATCTTTGTTATTCCTTATGATTCAGCCATCAAGTCAATATATAGTATACAAGAGATAATGCAGACTCATATAATGGCTAGCTATGTACCTAACTATATTATATATGTGCCTAACTATATTAGGTACAGCAGAGATAATGCACATCTATGTAATGGCTAGATATGTGCCTAACAATATTAGATATATGCCTAACTATATTAGGTATACCAGAGATAAGCAAAGATTGTCATATATCTAATCTAATATCCTCCCGCAGTCGGAGCTGGAGGTTCTCGAACACTCAGACTGGACCGAAAATCAATAAAGAGAGAAGTGGGTAGTCCTTTTGTGAAAATATCGGCATATTGATGTGAGGATGGAACATGGAGAACTCTGACGTGTCCAAGTGCAACACGTTCTCGAACAAAATGTATATCAATTTCAATATGCTTTGTTCGTTGGTGTTGCACGGGATTTGTAGATAAGTAAACAGCATTGATGTTGTCACAGAACACAATTGAACCCTTTGATATTGGAATGTGCATTTCAAGATATAAGTTGCGCAACCATGTGAGCTCTGCCACTGCATTGGCTACGCCTCTGTATTCGGCCTCTGCGCTTGATCGGGATACAGTTTATTGTCGTTTAGAAGACCATGACACCAAATTATCACCAATGAAGACACAATAACCGGATGTAGAGCGACGAGTGTTGGGGCAACCAGCCCAGTCGGCATCAGAGTAAGCAACAAGGGTCGTATGGGAAGTAGCGTATAACTGCAGTCCGTGAGAAATTGTCCCTTTGACATAACGTATGATCCGTTTCAAAGCATTAAAGTGAGACTCTCGTGGGTCATGCATGAAGAGACAAACTTGCTGGACCGCATACGATATGTCCGGACGGGTGAAAGTGAGATATTGAAGAGCACCGGCAAGACTGCGATATAAAGTAGGTTCAACAACGGGAGGACTATCTGTGGCAGGAAGTTTTGGTTTTGTGTCGACTGGTGTTAAACATGGTTTGCATTCGGTCATGTTGGCTCGTTGTATAATGTCTGCCGCATAATTTTGCTGATGGAGGAATAATCCTTTGGAGTTGCGTGTGACTGAGATGCCCAGAAAGTGATGAAGGGGGCCAAGATCTGTCATCTCAAACTCAACATTAAGGGATCGAATGATCTTGTTAAGGAGAAAAGAAGATGAAGCCGTGAGAGCAATGTCATCGACATAGAGAAGCAAATAGGCAATGTCTTTTCCCTTTGTAAGTACAAACAAAGATGCGTCTATGGTACTTTGAACAAAACCGATATGCTTAGAAAATGTGTCGAACCTTGTATTCCAAGCCCGTGGTGCTTGTTTTAGCCCGTAGAGAGATCGATGTAGAAGGCATACATGATCGGGTTTCGTCTCGTCTCGAAATCCGGGTGGTTGATGCATGTAGACCGTTTCGTTAAGATCACCATTGAGGAATGCATTCTTGACATCTAGTTGATGAAGTAGCCAATTTTTGGTTGTGGCAACATGCAAGACTGCTCGAATTGTGGCAGGCTTGACAACGGGACTAAAAGTCTCATCGCAATCAACGCCAAGTTGTTGTGAGTTCCCATTTGCTACAAGCCGAGCTTTGTAGCGCGCTAACTTTCCTGTCGCATCAAATTTGTGCCTGAACAACCACATAGAACGAATCACATTAGTAGACTTGGGCCGTGGTACAAGTGACCACGTACCCGTTTTAACAAGAGCACCATATTCATCTTCCATGGCTGGAGTCCAATTAGGGTCTTTTGCTGCTTGTATGTGAGAGGTGGGTAAGGGCGATATGTTTGTGGTTGTATGGAGGCATAAGCGGGTTCATGGTTTGGTGATTCCATCTTTGGCTCGGGTCACCATTGGATGAATGGATGTGGTAGGAGCCATTGGTGCAACGGGCAATGGAGGAGTGGGAGGTTGTGTGATTTGTGGTTGTGGGAAAGTGTGTTTTGGAATAGGTGGCACATGAAGGATGGTTGATTGAGGTGTTTTAGGAGCGGAGTGTTGAGCAAACGGGAATGTGTTCTCATCGAAGATAACATGTCGTGAGAGGATTATCTTCTTTTTGTGCAAATCAAGGCAACGATACCCTCTATGATCACTCGGATAGCCAAGGAAAACGCATGGAGTGGATCATGGGGCCAGCTTGTGAGGCGACAATGGTAGGAGATTTGGATAGCAGAGAGACCCAAAGACCCGAAGATGATCGTAACGTGCTGGTCTTTTGAACATGCGAGAAAATGGTGTGTCATTCTCAATTGCGGTTGATGGTAAAATGTTGAGGAGATGAGCTGCAGTGTGGAGAGACTCAACCCAATATACCAACGGCATGTGAGCTTGAACCAAGAGAGTACGAACAAGGTTGTTAATGGTGCGTAGCATTCTCTCTGCTTTTCCATTTTGTTGTGATGTGTATGGGCAGGAGAATCGAAATTTTGTCCCTGTAGAAGAAAAGTGATCATGAAACAAACGGTTATCAAACTCCCGACCATTGTCACATTGTAAAGACCCAATCTCCCGATGAAAGTGTGTTCGAATCATTGCTGAGAAATGTAGGTATCGGCTGAACACATTACTTTTTCGGCGTAGAGGATAAATCCAGACGTAATGACTGTAATCATCAAGAAATATGAGGTAATATTTAATTCCACTGATGCTGGCAATAGGAGATGTCCATAAATCCGAATGAATAACTTCAAAAGGTGAAGAAACATTAGAGTTTGATGAAAAGAATGGAAGTCGAACATGTTTGCCAAGCTGACATGCATGACACAATGTTGTCATGTTGGTTTTATTATATGACAATCTGTGTTAGAAGATGGTGTGGAGGTTCCATCTAAGTGTCCAAAGACACCGAAACTGGTGCAGTGAGTTTCAAATAACTCACGCCATACATCGTAGTTAAGCTTGTTGATATCAAGCTGGATTAGGATATATGCTTTGATCTGAGCAATCCCATAAGGTTTATCGGTGGTTGTAGCGGCAGTAGTTGCTTCCGACATCACACCGTATTGTAGAAGAGAAATTTAGGGTGTAGAAGAAGAAGAGAAGGAGAGGAATATGAGAAGAAGAAGAACACGAGTAGAAAATAAAACAGAGTGTGGATGGAGAGAGAAGAGAGGAGTGTGGAGAAGGATCGAGAGGTAGCTTACCAAGTTAGGTTTTAAGCTAATAGCTCTGATACCATGTGATTATATTATTAATCTCTGTCCTTCCTTATGATTCAGCCATCAAGTCAATATATAGTATACAAGAGATAATGCAGACTCATATAATGGCTAGCTATGTACCTAACTATATTATATATGTGCCTAACTATATTAGGTACAGCAGAGATAATGCACGCCTATGTAATGGCTAGATATGTGCCTAACAATATTAGATATATGCCTAATTATATTAGGTATACCAGAGATAAGCACAGATTGTCATATATCTAATCTAACAATTAGAAAAACCATTATATCGATTTCAAAGGGGAGTTATGGAAATTTGTAGAAATTATTAGGTCATGGACCATAAACTTAAAAGAGCATATAAAAAATATCACATATTGAAAATAAAAATGAATTTTGTATTAAATAAGAAATATGTGTGAATGCATTTATTATCTATTAGTTTTGAGGTATAACCAATAAAATTTAACATAATTACGAAATAAATTATAAAATTGTGGAAGATAATAATTTATTTTTCAATATGTTGTTATCTCAACCATGTGGATATGCATTAACTTTTTAAAATTAGAATATGACTAGCGCGATGAGTGAATTTTTGTTTTACAATTTCATTGAATTTAGTGACAAAAAATTTGATTTATTTAGTAGTTTAATATTTATGTTTGACAAAACAACAAATTCTTTGTAAATACAAAATAATATTTGATTTGAAATAAGATAACTTACTTCTCTTATTTATATACCGCATGAAAATATGAAGTGATTCTCAATCACTTCGATATCGATAGTTACTATTTGAAATATATTTGTTTAAAACTTTGTTATCGACATATATTTGGCTATTGGATAAATCATGTTATCTAAATAACCAATTAAGATTTTTGAAATAAAAATGATCAATTATTTTATAGTCTCTTTCTATAGTATGATAACTTATCGTTTCTTTTTCTCATTTATCTCCGTCTAGTGAGTTTATATAGTTTTGATCTTTGGAAAATAATTCCTTTTCTTGTATAATTTTCTTTTACATTTTTGTGTTTCTTATCTATATAGTTAATTTATCATTTGATTAGATTTTAGCAAAAAAATTAGATTAAAAATATTGATTAACCAAAAAATACAAAAAAATTAATTCTTCTAATATCTATTTATTGTTTTGTATTGTATTTTTTAATTGCACTTTTAAATTTTTTTATCGTGTGGTATTAATAGAAACAATAAATAGAAGAATGAAAAGTTTATTGAATCATTAAATTAGTTTCAATGTAATTACTCTTTCTTGATGATGTTGATGCTTGTAGACACCTTAAGATGAGATAAAACTCTCCTATTATATAATATATAGTAGTTTAATATGCTTTCTAAATAGTATCGGCTTACATAAATATCGGACAGTTTTTTCATAGCAAAGTAAGGTGGATTAATTTTTCAAAATTTTTATTTTTGTCTAAACAATACATTCTCAGAAATACCACAAAAATAAGTTTTTTGTTCCAAATATACCGTCACTTAGTTTTTTTTCCAAAAATACCACTAAAAGTTTTTTTTTCCAAAAATACCACAAAATTAAAACTAAACTTTAAACCCTCAAAATTAAATTCTAAACCCTAAAAACTAAACTATAACCCCTAAAAACTAAACTCTAAACCTAAAATATTAAATCCAAACCAACAAATTTAAATTATAAACCCTCAAAACTCATTTTTAATATTTGTGTTATTTTTGAAAAAAGAAAATTTTTAATAATATTTTTATAAAAAACTAAATAATAATATATTTGAAACAAAAACATATTTTAGTGGTATTTTCTCTATATTCAATTTTGCATAAGGGGGTCTCACTCGAGTCAAAAGTGAAAAAAGGTAAAATAATGCTGAGAGAGAGCTTATGGACAGACAAGTGGTTAAGTATAATTTTGTTGGTTTCTAATATAGGATAAATATGGTTTTTGTAGGTTTCGAATAAATTGTGATATAGTAAAGGGACATAAAAAGTCGTAATAGTTTTCCAAAAGGAAGAAATGACGAAATTATATGCAATTGCACAAGTGATGGTCTGATGGATTAGTTAACTAATTAAGAATGGTATCATTTTTTATCTGCACGTCAATGAAAGGGACACCATTGGTGTATGCTTTCTCAATGGCTGTGCTGGTCTTCTTAATACCGAATAAAAAGTGTGTTTTGATTTTTGTAAGAAAATATATAAATTTAGTAAAATAGGCAAATGGGAAAGTTGACAGCAAACAAATGGGGGAAGACTTGGTTGGACCAGCTTTAATGATAGAACACTTACCTAAAATGGGTAAATGATTTTGGTAAAGGTTGTCGGTGTGAATTTGGTGGACACTAATAAATACTCTGAAAAAGAGACGAGACATTAAGGGTAGGTCTGTTTATATTATTTGGGCCAAACCCAATAAAAATGTGAATTTTTTTATTAACAACAAGTTATTGAATATATTTGATATTAGATGCACTTACAAGTTTCACCTAAATGGTTTTTCCACAAGCTCAAGACACACTTTGACTTGTTAACCGAGATTTCTAACCTCACACATTCAAGGATCTATACATGATCCAAGAACCTCTCAAGAGAAACTCTTATCTCCTTTGTGTTTGTGTTCTTACAAGAACCCCCAAATCCCTTTGCTAGGAATTTTCTCTATATCACCATGGGGTTGACGTCTACAAACGCCTATGACTCTCTATGTATACACAATAGAGACGTCACTTTGACCCTAAGCAACTATCCAAATAGAGATAACAACAAATCTCTCTTTTGTAGTTATCCAATCCTTGATTTTCTCTAAGGGATCAACTTGGATCTTTGTGATGCGAATCGCCTACAAGCTGATTTTCCACGCATTTAGAATCTTCTAAGTCGTCCAGCTCAGCTACCGTCATTCGTTGGTCCAGCTCAACCTATTCTGCTCCACGTCAATTGCTTCAAAGTTGCTTCCTGAGATACTTCTTGAATGACACAGAACATACCGCAGAACGGATACATCTTCAATCTATGCTTTTTAAAACTCAACCAAAATACACTTTCAGGATATGCTTTGATTTTGAATTGTCGTCACTCATATGTTTTCTAGTAATAACGTGGTGGAATTATTTTTGGTTCTTGTTTTTAGTATTTCAATGAATTGAAATAAACAATGAGGCCAGAGAGAGAAATGGATGTCGAGAATCATTCGTACGGTGGTGGTTCGATCATCCCTATCTCTCTGTTCGAAATCTTGTCTTCTTCCAAGGAATTATTTGATCTTCCTTTATATGTTAGCTAATATGGCACATTAATGTGCATGTTCCTCGTGCTAATAATCTATCGATGTTTGAAATCGATTACCGTAGTCTCTAATTTAAACCCCGCTTTTCAACCCTCACTGCAGTAGAAAGATAGAAACCAATAATCCGAATGTGACGTGAGGAAAAAGCCAATAAACATTTAAAATATGATAAAATTAGGGTTATATTTAACCAAAAAAAAAAAAAAATTGAGAGGCTTATCTTTTTCTTTGTACTGTCACTCACGCTTCCTATAAATACCGATACAAAATGTGCTTGCTCTCTACAACTCAACTCACTCAAACAGAAAAAGAATAAACCAAACCCTTAAAAAAAAAAAATCACAGTGATGTCATCATCATCATCCCCATTGGTCTCCTTTCTCATCACTCTCTTGTTGGCTGGAGGATCTGTCTGCATCCAAGGACAAGAACCGGTGAAAGACACTGCCGGTAATTCACTTGAAACCGGTCAACAATACTTCATCCAGCCGGCCAACACCAACGGAGGTGGTCTTGTCCCAGCCTCGAGAATAATTCCTTTTTGTCCACTTGACATCAACCAAGCACTCATTCCGTCCCAACCGGGCCTACCGGTTACCTTCGCATATGCAGACTTGGACATAGACACCATCGTCGTGAACACATCTACCGATTTTACCATCGAGTTCCAGTCTGACCTCTGGCCGTTTTGCACAGAATTTTCCAAGTTATGGGAAGTCGATAATACCTCACCGGCTTCCGAGGAGCCTCGACCTATACTCATCGGTGGTGAACGCGGGAGCGGAAATAGCTCTTTTAAGATTGAGAAAGTCGGACAAGGAGCAAACACTTACAAGTTGACCACCTTTATCGGAACCGTTGGAACCGTCCCTAAAGGAATTGGTGGTGCACCAAAACTAGTTGTCCCCAATGATGATGATGATGATGCTAAGACCTTAATCGTCCAATTCAAGAAGGTTGGTGATGCTACTACGGCTACTACTTCTACTTCTCGGATTGACAAGTTCAGTCTTATAAGGATGTTCCCGTTTTACTAGCCAACTACTCAAATATCAAAATCACGTAATGTAAAGCCTCCATGGCCTAAAATAATGGGTTGAGATAATACCCGTACGTACGCATGCATGTTCTTAATTTCCATAAAATAAAATAAAATTATGTTATCTAGCTAGCGCTTTAATTATCATGACATTGAACGGGCGTGTAGATGAGTCTGCTAACAAACTATAAATTAGGGAAATACAAATAAGACAACCCTATCATTTTAATTACGTTATAAATCCAATAATAAATAAATATATATCGGACACATCAATTAAATTAACTAATCAAAATATTTCAATTAATTCTATTTGTCATGGTAAAAATCTCTACATATTCTCGTTAAATTTGTAACATAAGTCCACAAATACACTGTTACAAATTTAAACCCAATTAAATTATAATATTATAATATTTTAAAATGTTATATAACACAATCTTTTAACGATGAATCATTTACCGATGTCAATTTAAATTTAGTTTATAAAAATTATATTAATGTCCATTTGTATACTATATTTGAAATATGATTGATCATACAATTATTTTCTTTAATATCGCTTAATTGTATCCATATTACTTTAATTAAAGTTGAAATTTTGTTATAAACGTATAACTTTACAAATATAATATTTTTACAATTTTTACAGAAAACATGATATGTTGATCGATAGAAATATATATATATATATCTAAAGATTTTGACAATTTCTATTACAAAAAGATACAAAAATCATTGCTCTGTTTGCTATCAATCAAACTGTTGGAGTTTATAAAACTATCAACCATATAAAATAAATTGAAAACAACAAAATAACCTTGAATTTCAAAAAATCATTAGTTTTTCATTTTTATTATTTCTTTGTTTTTTTATTTTAAAAGATTTGTACATACTAAAACGTTTTTTTTGTTTGGTGAACTCAAATAAGTTTGAGATAACCAATGATCTCAAACGTATTCGATTTATACCAAAAATACTTACATCCAAGCCAAATGTTACGCAGCAAATTAAATTTTGTAAAGTAAAATATATTTACCAATATGAGAGATGTAACACATAATCTTGCTATTTCTAATTTCTCCGATATATTAAAAAAATCATGATTTTTTTTTTCAAATATTATAATTCCGTACTTGACGCACATCAAAATCTAGTAATTTCTGATTTTAATTCCTTTAAAATAAACGATTAGATTAGAAAAAGATAGCGACATCTATTCCGGGTTGAAAAATCCTGGTACAAAAACCCAAGCGACATCAATTTCTTTATATATATCTTTCTTATGTTTATGTAATTACCAATTTTTTGTATTTAAAAAGCGTTCAATTTGTTAAATTTATATTTACTATTTAATCAATCATGATTATACTTGAATTTCTTTATAAGTGTTGGAATTTTTAGTATATTATTTGATATTGATGTTTAATAATTTACAATTTAAAAATTAGTGTTTATGATTAAGTGTTAGAAGTTTAGGGTTTGTGTTTGAGGTTTAGAATTTAGGATTTAGAGTTTAGGATTTAGAAAATGATTATACTTAAAAAATTTTAAAATTATATATCCTAAATAAAAAACTCATCTACTCTTAATATGAAACACTCAATTTTTAATCCCTATACCCTAAATCAAATATTGATTAATCCATAAAGAAATTAAAACTATCAAAAAATTATGCATGTATGAAACAATAATTTATTAGTTTCTATTGTTAATAATAATTAGGAAAAAATATATTTCAAATCCTATACTCTAAACCCCAAACATTATGCCCTAAACTCTAAATCAAAGATATTAAAATAATAATTTATGGTTTATGATATTTGTATGAAACAATAATTTATTGTATTTTCTATTATTAATTGAGAAATTAAAAAAAACTTTTTCATTTATATTAATATTTTATAATATATAATAAAATTAAAATAATTAAATAAAATATTAATAATTATTTTAAAAATGCAACGAATTTGTTACACCTTTCAATTACAATTTACAACGATTTTTTTTCTAATTAAATCGTATCAATTAGTGTTAGTCATTATATCACCTCCTTTCATATATATGATGTTCTTTGTGTTTATGGTGGAAAATACTATATATGTAATTTCCAATTTCTTTTTACTTAAAAAGGGTTCAATTTATTAAATATATGTCTACTATTTTAATCAATCATGATTTTTCTATATATTTATTGGATAATTAAATATTATATTCATAAATAATCAAAATAATATTTATTAATTAATTGGCCTCCAGTTTGAGCGATTCGACCAATAACCTGGTTACCCAAAAAACTTATAGTCTATCTTCCAGTTTATTTTTTTTAACACATTGATTTAAACAAGTTAGCTTTCATTTAGAAATAGTTTAAGATTATTCCAGAACAAAAAATGTCTTAACATAAAACAAAAGGTTATTTATTTTCTTGAGTTTTTTTAAATAGATAAAGGGAACAAATCTGGACTGGTGCCAAAGTATTTCTATAGTCGTAGCCATGTGACTAAAGAATTCTTAGTTAACACTTTTTTAATCTGATTGGATTCTTGAGAGATTATTGGGGCATGACTGCATGAGCTATAATATTGAGAGCGCATGTCAACAATATTTTATATCGAAAGTGAGAAAAGATATTAGACTAATATAAAAAAATATAAATCTATTTATTTAAATTAAAATTCTATAAAACTTACATGATATTAGAATTCAAATACATATTGTTATAATCCAACGCAAAAGTGGTGCGATCGCCCAAACTCAAAATTGATGGTCTATTAAAATCAATGACTAGAAAAACTATTATATCGATTTCAAAGGGGAGTTATGGAAATTTGTAGAAATTATTAGGTCATGGACTATAAAATCAAAAGAGGATATGAAAAATATCACACATTAAAAATGAAAATAAATTTTGTATTAAATAAGAAATATGTGTGAATGCATTTATTACCTATTAGTTTTGAGGTATAACCAATAAAATTTAACATAATCACGAAATAAATTATAAAATTGTGGAAGGTAATAATTTATTTTTCAATCTGTTGTTATCTCAACCATGTGGATATGCATTAACTTTTTAAATTAGAATATGACTAGCGCGATGAGCGAGTTTTTGTTTTACAATTTTATTGAATTTAGTGACAAAAAATTTGATTTATTTAGTAGTTTAGTATTTATGTTTGACAAAACAACAAATTCTTTGTAAATACAAAATAATATTTGATTTGAAATAAGATAAATTACGTCTCTTATTTATACCGCATGAAAATATGAAGTGATTCTCAATCACTTCGATATCGATAGTTACTATTTGAAATATATTTGTTTAAAACTTTGTTATCGACATATATTTGGCCATTGGATAAATTATGTTATCTAAATAACCGATTAATATTTTTGAAATAAAAATTATCAATTATTTTATAGTCTCTCTCTATAGTATGATTACTTATCATTTCTTTTTCTCATTTATCTCCGTCTAGTGAGTTTATATAGTTTTGATATTTGGAAAATAATTCATTTTTTGTGTAATTTTCTTTTACATTTTGTGTTTCTTATCTATATAGTTAATTTATCATTTGATTAGATTTTAGCAAAAAAAATTAGATTAAAAATATTGATTAACCGAAAAATACAAAAATATTAATTCTTCTAATATCTATTTATTGTTTTGTATTGTATTTTTTAATTTCACTTTTTAATTATTTTATCGTGTGGTATTAATAGAGATAATAAATAGAAGATGAAAAATTTATTGAATCATTAAATTAGTTTCAATGTAATTACTCTTTTAAAATGATGATGATGCTTTTAAAATGATGATGTAGACACTTTAAAACTCTCCTATTATATAATAGAGTAGTTTAATATACTTTCTAAATAGTATCGACTTACATAAATATCGGACAGTTTTTTCATAGCAAAGTAAGGTGGGTTAATTTTTCAAATTTTTTTATTTTTGTCTAAACAATACATTCTCAAAAAAACCATAAAAATAAGTTTTTGTTCCAAATATACCATCACTTAGTTTTTTTTCCAAAAATACCACTAAAAGTTTTCTTTTTCCAAAAATATCACAAAATTAAAACTAAACTTTAAACCCTTAAAATTAAATCTTAAACCCTAAAAACTAAACTATAACCCCTAAAAACTAAACTCTAAACCCAAACCAAAAAATTTAAATTATAAACCCTTAAAACTCATTTTTAATATTTGTGTTATTTTTGGAAAAACAAAACTTTTAATAGTACTTTTATAAAAAAACTAAATAATAATATATTTAGAACAAAAACATATTTTAATGGTATTTTAAGAAATTCCTCCACGTTCAATATTTTGCATAAGCGGGTCTCACTCGAGTCAAAAGTGAAAAAGGTAAAATAATGCTGATAGAGAGCTTATGGACAGACAAGTGGTTAAGTATAATTTTGTTGGTTTATAATATAGGATAAATATGGTTTTTGTAGGTTTCGAATAAATTGTGATATAGTAAAGGGACATAAAAAGTCGTAAATAGTTTTCCAAAAGGAAGAAATGACGAAATTATATGCAATCGCACAAGTGATGGTCTGATGGATTAGTTAACTAATTAAGAATGGTATCATTTTTTATCTGCACGTCAATGAAAGGGACACCATTGGTGTATGCTTTCTCAATGGCTGTGCTGGTCTTCTTAATACCGAATAAAAAGTGTGTTTTGATTTTTGTAAGAAAATATATAAATTTAGTAAAATAGGTAAATGGGAAAGTTGACAGCAAACAAATGGGGGAAGACTTGGTTAGGACCAGCTTTAATGATAGAACACTTACCTAAAATGGGTAAATGATTTTGGTAAAGGTTGTCGGTGTGAATTTGGTGGACACTAATAAATACTCTGAAAAAGAGACGAGACATTAAGGGTAGGTCTGTTTATATTATTTGGGCCAAACCCAATAAAAATGTGAAATTTTTTATTAACAACAAGTTATTGAATATCTTTGATATATGTAGTTCTACTAGTCGTAGTTATTCTCCGAGGAATCCGAAAGAGGTTGTGCATCATAAATTAGAGTTAAGGTTTGGGAGGAGTTTCGGATCCGATGAAAAGATATATGAAATCTGGTTCAAAACTCATCATTTAACAAAATAAATAAGGATATGTTTAATAGTAATCTATCGTGGTCACTAATTACTTGTGGTGATCAGTGGCCGGAGCTAAAATTTATTTTTATCGGGTCAAAAATAATATTTAATATAAATAATATACATTTTACAAAAATATAGTGTCATTTTTAAAATTTGATATTAAATTGCCTTAGAGTATTTTTAATTTATATCATAAGTTGATGGAGATTTTTTTTCATAAATTGATATGAAATTAAATTGGTTTTTTTAATTACCAAACCAAAAGTTAATGATAAATTTTTAAAAACAAATTAAGCACACATATATTTAAGCTTCTAGATTGAAATATAAATTCTTGATTTTTCTGTTACCTCAGTTCAAACATAATTGATTTTGCATGGTTTTTTGTTTTGGTCGAACAAAATTGTAGAAATGGAGGAGTTGAATTTTTTGTGTTTTATAAAAATAGATATAATATTAGGTTGGATATTATTTTTAATTTATGAAGTCATGAATTATTACACTAAAATTGGGTCAAAATCTAATGGGAACCCAATTTTTAAGTATTTGGGCTTTATTGTTTTATGTATTTATAATTATTCTTATGAATATACATATAGATTTTTCAAAATTTATAGGAGTCAACTGACCCCCTAAACCTAAAGTACCTCTGCCACTGATGGTCATTAAACCGTATAATCACATTCATGTCGCATAAATCTTCAATTTAAAATAGTTCTATTTTCAAAAGAGTAATCTTAAAAAAATACTTTTTAGTTTCGATTTATTCTCTATTTAAATTTATAAACCGAACGGTGATATTACAAAATAAAAATATGGAACCAAATGTATGTGATTAGTAACTATTAACATTATTTTACATATAGCAAATTATAAAATTAATATGCATGAATATGACGAAACTTATTGTTCTTGACGCAAAATTAAAAGTTTTAATTTGGACGATGAAATGCATATTATTGCATTAGAAATTAGCTCTCTTTTCAAGTAATTTGCTTAGAATTTGTGAAGATGACATAATCCAATAGATTTGTCATTTTTTCGGCTTCATCGACCGAGTTGTTGGGCTTAAAAACCCTTTTTAATCTTAATTTCTAGGTGTTATGAATGTAACATGTTTAATTTGGATCAAAGTAATCCGTTCCGAGATAAACTAATCTAATTGGACCGGAAAAGCTAAACAAACTGTCTATTCGTGCATTTTATGAAACGGATCAAGATCCTCAAGTGAAATAGCTAGAGAAGAGCTTCAACTATTGGTGAAAGATTAAGGTTTGTTTTTAGTTTCTTTTCATACAAGTATAAAATTTAAATGTAAACTCGTGAAAGCAACAAACTTTATTTATTTAGTTAATACGTAAGAAAAACAGTTTTGTACTCAAAAGCAATCGTGTTCGATAATATTCCATCTGCCATTAATACAAACACAATTAGTTGTTGAGCTTACTGGTTAGGATAATGAAATGATTAGTGACTAATCCTGATTAGAGTGGTAATCTTGTATGGATTTGTTTAAGCAAAATCTATATAAATTTCCTAACGTGCCTTCTCCTTTTCTTCTTTTTCCTTGACTTAACCTTAAATGGTTACCTACTTATCTCCAAGAAATTCCACGTAAGCCAAAAATGACGATTATACCCTTGATTAACCCGAGTGGATGCGTACGTGTTCATGGCCTTTTTAGTAATTTTGACCTTAAAAGTGTAATTTCATGAAATCATTGAATCATAACGATCTTCGCTTTTCCTCCTCTCTGCGCAACGTTTCCAGGGATGCCCAAATCCGTTGAATTTTGGATAAATCGGAGCTTCCATTCTTTGCAATTTGATGGGATTTCTGTAAAATCGGTTTCGAAAATCTGTGAAGAATCTTCGTTATCGCGTTCGTAATCCTTGAAAATCGTGTTTCGTTTCTAGATTCCGCGAGGAGTGAAATTTGGTTTTTTTGAAACGATTTGTGAGGATCGGAGATGGCGGCGGGTGCAATGGTGACAGCCACGGGAGCTCTGGTGCTTCTGTATATACTGGGCCGGCGGATCGTGTGGGCGAGAGATGGGGAAGATGAAACAAGAAGCGAGTTGGCTAAATCGGGGAGATCCGGAAGGAGACGGATTGTGAGGAGGCCGGCTCAAGCGCCGGCGAATTGGCTCGAGACTATTTCAACTTTGTCTGAGACGTTACGGTTTACGTATTCAGAGACTCTGGGCAAATGGCCTATTGCCGATCTGGCTTTTGGTATCAACTATTTGATGCGTAGGCAGGTTTGCGTTTTTTGTTTTTATCTCTGTTCTTTAATCTTCTTCTGGGTTTTGTTTTCGGATTAAGGTTTGAAGTTTTTCATAAATTGGTTGCATAATTTTTCTGGGTTTTGTTTTTCAATCTACTCTCATCTGTGTGGTGGCTTTTCTTGAGTCCTATATCGATGTTTGCTCTAAAAACGTCACCTTTTGTTCATATTAGTGTAGGATAGTTGGTTAATCTGATGACTTGTGAATAGTGATGCGAAGCTGTGTGTGATTTGCTGTTTCAATGTAGGATAGTTGGTTAATTTGTAGTTAGTGACATTGCTTACTTGCATTTTTTTTTTTTTTAGGGAAACTTTCCAGCTGCTAGTGTTTATGCTGGAAGTAATTGTATAGAGTTAAAAGGACCAGAGATTATCATGGAGTTGACGGAGTTACTGAGATTTTTGACCCTCTGTATGCTTTTCTCCAAGAAGCCATTTGCTGTGTTTTTGGAGACTGCCGGTTATACTCATGATGATGTCCTTCTTCAGAAGCCTAAAGCAGGGGTAGGTCATGTCAAATGTGATTTTCTATTGCTCATGATTAGTTTGTTATAGTAACTATATACTTTCTTTTCCAGACTAGAAATCCATTGCTGAAGCACTATATATTCATACTTTTTAGATAACTTCTCTTAGGAATATATGTTTTGGGAGGCTAACAAGAGTTTTTCTAACATGGATCAATAACAATATATCTTATCCATAATGATTGATTTTCTGTCCTGTTTCTGTATTAAAGATTGGACCTAACTTGTTACAAAGAGTTTTATTTGTTGAATTGTCTTTTTGATACTGGTCAAATGGAAATTGAAATTAAAGGGGAAGCTTGAAAGGAGATCAGTGGCAAGTGTTTCGCCCGGTTGAAATTTTGATACTTTTTGAGCTTTAATTTGTTGTTTTAGTTTATTTCCGGAACTATGATCAATTGTTTATGGGAACTCTGCAGATTTTGCAGCCTGCCTTCACGATCATTCGTGATACCAATTCAAAATGTTTCCTGCTATTGATCCGCGGCACTCATAGCATTAAAGATACATTAACAGCAGCAACTGGTGCAGTGGTCCCTTTCCATCATTCAGTTTTGCATGATGGTGGACTAAGCAACTTAGTTTTAGGTTATGCACATTGTGGAATGGTTGCTGCAGCTCGATGGATTGCTAAACTTAGTGTTCCTTGCCTCATCAAGGCCCTTGATGAGAATCCTAGTTACAAGGTTCAGGTAATGCTATGTGCTATTTAGTGATACATTCTTGATTCACAGATTACTATTGCATCTTTTCTATTTACTATTTATCTGTCTTGTTGTGACTGATATAGATTTAAATACCAATAGGGTAGATGACCTGTAATAAAGTATATCGTTTACTTATGTGATAATTCAGTTCATATTTTTTTCGAACTTTCTGATGAAGACAGATTAGTATGCTCAGTTGCATTCCGAGACATTTATGTAGGCATTGTCACACTAAGCAAACTGCAGATGGTAAAATGCACAAACATCAGAGTCGGTTTAACTAATTCTCACGTACATCTCAGTTCCTTTAAACATCCGTGTTAGATAGATAATTGATACTTTTCAAATGATACACATTTTGTCTCGAGAATTTTTCGGTGGAAAAAGGAAGTCCTTTATCTACTGGTGTCTAAGGAGCATACATTGTTTCAGATTGTTGGTCATTCTCTTGGGGGTGGGACGGCTGCACTTTTAACCTATATTCTTCGGGAGCAAAAAGAGTTTGCCTCGGCTACTTGCTTCACTTTTGCACCAGGTAACACCCAATTAAGGATTAATGGTGGCATTTTCTTGTCTTTTCCTTTAATTTTGATGCCAAACTCTTTATATGTCAATTAGTTCTGAGTGTTGCAAATCGTTTGCTTTGCACTGATTTTTTTATCGAACAACTTGTAGCTGCTTGTATGACTTGGGATTTAGCAGAATCAGGGAAAAACTTCATTACTACTATTATCAATGGATCTGATTTGGTCCCAACATTCTCTGCTGCTTCAGTCGATGACCTTCGTTCTGAGGTATGTGACCTTCGTTCAGTCAATGCTAATATCACAGGATTCATCCCGGTTCACCATCGGATTAAATGGTCCTGATTGTGTAATGGTACCATATATTTCTAAGCTTGGTAAATCAAAGAGTCCAATATAAGCCTCAAATTTTAGTTAGATCTTCCGTAGAAAGATGTGTATAATAGAGATATCATCTTTCCCCAGCTAATAATTTATAGTTTTTTCAGACATCTTAGATATTCACATTTTGGCAAGTTGACAAAAGTTTTTCTCACAAGTGCATCAATGTAGAATGGAAACCACGGTCTTAACTCTTAAGTTGTGATTTCTGTGTGTTTTTCCTATCCATGGCTCTCCAATTTGTATAAACTTTTGCAAGCCCTGATTCGTATATCCATGTAAAGTATTATATGTACACCCAGTTTCACACAGATGAGATCCCTTTTTGGTCATTGTTGGCAGGTTACTTCGTCCTCCTGGTCAAATGACCTGCGTGATCAGGTTGAGCATACCAGGGTCCTTAGTGTTGTTTATCGGTCTGCAACTGCTATAGGATCTCGTTTGCCATCTATAGCCAGCGCTAAAGCAAGAGTGGCCGGTGCTGGAGCTATTCTGCGGCCTGTCTCAAGCGGCACTCAGGTAAAATCTGTAAAATCTGTGGTTCACAATACCAATATCATGCATCTGCAGTCTTACCAAAGAAAAAGGAGTTGGCTTTATGAGTGAATGGGTTGGGTATGGTAGCAATTTAGGAGACAAGAAATAAGAAGCATGTGGAACAAATAAATGGAGCATGTGGACAGGTGTTTCTTTGTCTTGATGATGATTAATGTTGGAAAATTTGTTCAGGTCATGCTAAAGCGCGCCCAGGACGTAGCGCAAGCCGTTGTGCAGACCCGTTCATCTCTTACGTCATGGTCTTGCATAGGACCACGCCGCCGAGCTATCAGTTCTCAGCTTAACACTAAAGTCACAGACTTGCCGGAAGCATCCGCTATTATACCCGAAAGAAGAAGCACAGAAGCTCTACGCGCTGAAATGGTAGTGATAGACCGTAAAGGTCACAAGAGGACAGAGCATTGTTCTTCAAGCAGCAGCGAATCTGAACGCGATGAACCAGAAGAGGAAGAAGAAGAAGAAGAGCCGTTGATCTCAATCGACCACGTCATCACTGAAACATCGTCAATAGAAGAAGACGTGACAGAAGGTGAGCTATGGGACGAACTGGACAAAGAGCTGACTCGACAGGAGAACGAAAGAGATAGTGAAGCAATGGAGGAAGAAGCAGCAGCAGCAAAGGAGATAACAGAGGAAGAGACTGTCTTTACCGGTGGCGGTGACTCCTCAACGGGACAGAACCAGAGTTCGGTTTCGGCATCTTCAACGGACTTGATAGAGAACCAGCGGTTTTACCCGCCTGGTAAGATAATGCACATAGTGTCAGTGACTGAGACAGAGTCTGAAACAGAGCGTGACGAGGTGGTGGTGGTCGGGACGACGATGACGACGACGGTGGAGCGTGTGAGATTATATGAGACGCCAAGAGAACTGTACAGAAAGCTTAGGCTATCAAGAACAATGATTAATGATCATTATATGCCAATGTATAAAAAAATGATGGAACTCTTGATTACTGAGCTCGAGTGTGATCTACACTCTTCTTGAGCTCTCTCTACCTCATCAACTGTACATTATAAATATATTTTATACACAGAATTTACATCCTATTTTTGAATATAGAGAGTTCATTAATAATCATTAGTTTTATTTTTGATTCGGTTAATGCAATTGGAAAATACGTCTAGCAATTGTGAATTTGGTCAAGTAATCCTCTTAGTTCTACCGGTGTGTATTCGGTTATTCGGTTTGAATTTTTTGGATTTTGGGTTTTTTAGATTCTAGAAAATAGATCCTATTCATAATTAAATTATATTTCGATTTGGTCCGGTTCGGTTTACAAAAAATTCGGTTTGATTTTTGACAAAAAAATAAATAATAAAAAACAGAATAAACAATTAAATTTATAGAAAATTTTAGGAAATATCACAAGTCTAATTTTATTTACAGAAATGTCACATGGCAAAACTGTTCTTTTAGAAAATGACACTTACACTGCAATATGACGAAATTGCCCTCCATCTATATACACGAAAAGTGTATGCAATTTCTGAATCGATTTGACTTATCAGTAAATTGTTAGGGAAGATAAATTCTGATAGAAAGAGAAATACTTTTCTCATCTTCGCTAACTTACATCGTAAATTGAGACAATCTTTCTCTCTCTCTCTCTCTCTCTCAAACATTTCTTTGTTCCTCATATCTTCGAAACCAGATCTGTTCAAGCCCGTCTCTCTGCGACCACCACCGCTCGCCTTAACCCTCCGCTGTAAAAGGTGAAAGATGTATCCAACTTTATGTAAGTTGGTACACGGTGGTCAGTAGTGTGTACATAGCACCTGTCAAATCTCAGGTACATCAGAGATGCGAGTTTTGAGGCCGACGAGGAGGTCCAGGTAGTCACCAACGAGACAAAAGAATTATGAGAGTGGTTGCCGGCAAGAATTTGGTACAGAGAGAGTCGAAAACGGTGTACACTTAACGTAAATGGTGCTAATGTACGTACATGAGTGCGATATACAAAAATAAGTTAGCGATGTACACTTAACATTAATAACCGTGTGTGCAACGATGAGTGTACATACATTAATGATGTACATCGAATCTGTTATTGATGTACACTGAATTCGTTATTGAAGTACACCGAATGACTTCCTAATGCGTTGATGATGTACACCGAACGATTTACTGATGATGTACCCAAACCTGTGTACGCCGAGAGCCACTAACACAAAATAATCAAATATTGTTGCTTTCACTCTACTCAATTGACCATTTTTACCGTCCACAAAGCTTAATTTCCTTCAGCATTTTCATGCCTCTGCTATGTTCCTCAAAAGAACAATTATACACGTTCTTCATATTTTTATGTAATTATATGTCATTATAATATAAAAGTAGTGTACACATTTTCTCTCTCTATCTGACGTCCATTTATGATGGTAGCTCTCTTTCAAAAAGTTTACAGCTGACACAAAAATGTGTGTACACTCGCATTAAATGTCATTCTTACACACATACACCAGAGACATTTCCGTCATATATGTGTGTAAGTGCCATTTTTTGAAAGAAAAACTCACATGTGACATTTTGTGAGATTAAAACTCAGATTGTGACAGTTTTTGAAAATTTCTCTTAGATGTTATTGAATCAATGATTTAAAATCAATTCCATAAGTTTTATAATCTTCAAACTGATGGAATTGACTTTAAATCATTGATTCAATAACACCCCCTATGTGTGTGGATTCTAAAATTATTTCCGTCATATACATTGGATTTTGTTTCTAATCATTTGTTCATTAAACTCCACCCACAAGTCATTTCAAATGAATTAAAAAACAAAAAAATTCAAAATCTTTTAGTGGGGGTTATTGGTTTGTGTATTTTAATAGATTTGAAAATCAAAACCAAATCCAGTGTTATTGGTTTTATGATTTTAAAATCCATGTTCAAATCTTGTGTTATTGGTTTTATGATTTATAAATACTAATTCAAATCACGTGTTATTCAATCATACGGATTTACTTATGGATTTGATTTCACAGTGGATTTTAGTGGATTTGGAAGGATTTTCATGTTAAAAATACAAAGACTCAGGGGGTGTATTGAACCGAGCATTTAATATGATTTGAGTTTTAATAAGATTTTAGATGATTTTGGGTGATTTAAAGAAGTTGTTATGATTTGATATTAAAATTCTCTGCAATATCACCTAAAACCATGAGATTTGAGTCTTTGTTTTTTTAACTAATAAATCTTCTAAAATCCTTTGAAGTCATTAAAATCTCAATACTTGAAACATTTCCAATAATAGTGGATTTGAAAGGATTTTTTAAAATCACTAGTTCAATAACATTGGATTTTAAAGACAATTACAAATCCTATATTCAATAACACTAGATTTGTCATTTTAACTCAAATCACTCCAAATGTTCAGTTCAATACACCTTCCTCAAATCCGAGGGAAAATCTACGAATTTACAAATACTAATTAAAATCTACATATTAGATTTGAAAATTAGTAAAGCTTACAAGGATTTATAAATGGGAAATTTGGTTCTATAATAGGAATTAGGTATAAAATTAAGCCTATAATATATCAGAATCTGAAATTTAGTAAGTAACATTTTTCTTTGTGAATTCTCGATTATACACTCAGCTTATTCTGAAAAAAAAAAAGCTGACTATACACTAAATAGCTAATATATATGTAGTTAATTATATTTCTAACTATACACACACATTATAGCTAACTATACACTAATATAGTTGATTATATTTACATGTAAATATTTCAAAAGTATTTAGCTAAACATTCATATAGTTGATTATATATACATATAGTTAACTATATTTTTAACTATATACCCACATTATAGCTAAGTGTACATTAATATAGTTGTTATATTTACATGTAGTTACTTATATTTCTATTAAAATGCATGTAAACGTAAATAACTTTTTATATATCTAGTATAAGTAAACTTTATAGTTAACTATATATAAAGCGAACTATATATCCACATAGTTGTTTTGTATTGACAAATATTAACTATATTTGTTTAAATAAGTAACTATTACAACAATATTTTTATGTAGTTAACTATGTTTTAAATAGGTAGTTATTTTATGAAAATAGTTAACTATGTTTAGATAGTTACAGAAACATTGCGATATAGTTAACTATGTTTTGAGATCAATAGAATATGTAATTATGTTCCGAAAATAGTTAATGTAGGGGTAATTTTGTCAACATTTTTCTTCTCTTTGCTAGTTACCTAAATTATTTTTTCCACATGTTACTTTCTAAATTCTCTCTCGCAAATGTGTTATTCTACTAATTAACCCTTTATAAATCCTATATAGATTCTCAAATCAGTTAAAATACATAAACCAATAACACCCACTTAATGTTGAATAACACTGGATTTTAATGATGAATTTAAAATCTTTATTGAATAACACCAGATTTTAAAATCTTTAAGACATGATTTACAAATATCATATCCAATAACACTAGATTTTAAAGTAGAATTTAGAATCATCGATTCAATAACAATGGATTATGCTTATATTTAAACTCTATTAAAATCCACTATTGAATAACACCCCTTAAATTTAATTAACACTGTAGATTTCTAGTATATTTAAACATATTTTCTATATATTAACTAAAAATATTAAGATTTTAATGAATTTTCGGTTAGTTCCCTTCAATTTCATAAAATTTGGGTTCGGTTCAGATTCAATTCAAGTAATTTGACATATAAATTTATATTCCATTCGGGTTATTTTATAATTCGGTTCGAGATAGTTCGATTCATTTCAACTATTTTACACAA
This sequence comes from Pseudoturritis turrita, assembly GCA_900406555.1. NCBI lineage: Eukaryota > Viridiplantae > Streptophyta > Magnoliopsida > Brassicales > Brassicaceae > Pseudoturritis > Pseudoturritis turrita. The sequence goes on from OVBL01000817.1 coordinate 341,727, forward strand.
TCCTAGTTATAAATGATGATTTTGGTTTAAACAGTGTATTTAATCCATTCTAAACTGATCCGATCCAAACCGAAATAGTCAAATGAATTCATTTTTCATATTCGAAAAACGAAAGGATTAATTTGCCAAAAAAAATCAAACATAAAATCTAACAAACCTCCCCTATGTAGTATAATCTCATCTCCTCATTTTAGGGTTTTTTGCCACTTTTTTTTTTTTTTTTTTATCATCCCATTAATTCATCCAAAACTAAATTGAAAAAAAAAAACCGAATTAAAACCGATTTTTTTATTTTTGAAAAAGTAGATATTTAGCTAATACCTCAATTTGAACCGAAACCATACCATCATAGTAAATTATGTTTTGCTTTGTATACAAATATTCATAAATCGAACTGAAATTCCGGATTAAAAACCCCATAACTGGTTGATTAATAAGTGAGGGAAATCAAACTTGGTTAAGTCTGGTTCAAATTGATTGGGTTGATCCGGTTAGGCGAAAAACTACTTTCAAACTCAATCTTCTTTTTAGGTTTTGTGGGTAGAAGAACCTCGATAAAAAATCGAGGCTTCCAAAAATTGACGGGCAGGCCCAACCAAAGTAAGATTAGGCCCACTCGCCTTTAAATATGTCCGTCAAATTTTGTGTTGGCACGATCCGCCGTCTCTTAACGATCATTGACGCATCGCCTCACACCTCTGACAGAAACGGGTTAAATAATTTATTCAACTTCACTTGCTTTTATAGCCCAATAGAAAACACAACCTTCTTCTAAAACTTCCGATGTGGGATAAAAGTTTTTTGTTTTTTTTGGATTTTCCACAACAAAATCACAGATAATTAGGAAAAATAGTTTTTTTAATTTATTTATAACGTTTGAAGGTGAAAGTCATCTTTTTTTTCTTTTTCTTCTTCTGGGTTTTTGATCAACCGCCATATCTGGACTTGAGAGCCTCAGGTGGCTCCTCTTCCATGATCCCAGAACCAGAGCTGCTTAAATACTCTCTAATGGTTGTTATTCGATCTCCCAAGAATGTATGATCCATAAAGTTATTGTAAGCTTCATCTCCCAGATTCTTAGCTGCCAACACACTGCAAAAAACACAGGAAAGATCTTTCAACATGTAACTTTCATCCAAGAACCAAAATTTATTCACAACCTAACTCAAGTTTTGGTGTAACAGTTGTTAGTTCTTGTTTCGGCCAACAACATGTTTCTTTCATCTCATTTGAAACAAGTTATGGTTGCTGGTTTACATACCAGTGTCTTAGATAGAGACGACAAGGTAAGATATCGTCACGCCATATCTTCTCGATGTTGAATCTTCCGTAATGTTGATAGTAAATCTCTTTGTTCCCTGCAAGAAAACAAAAAAAGGATAAAATCTCTATAACAAGAGCTTCAACTTTTGAGACATTTAGATTGACTTGAGAGAAGGGCCTCCAACCTTTGCATCTAATCTGGAAAAACTCCTCATCACTATATCGAGCACAAAGTACCTGTTTCATACCTCAAAAAACTCAAGACTTGGCAAGGAGTAGTAAACAGAAAAAACCGTCAGCTGAGAACACGAATTTGTTTTAAACTAGACCAACCGCAGAATTGGTGAAAGGTTTTCCTTCCATTGTTTCAGGAACAACCTGTGTGTGATGAAAGTAGGAGCAGTTGTGACACAACAAAGAGAGAATCTTGTAACTAGGGGAAGAAGAGGGAACTTAGTGACTCACAGCAAGAAACCGGAATTCAAGCTCTCTTCGTATAAAAGCCGGAATCTGTGTTTTTGGTGTATAGAAATCATCAGAGTCTATGTACATACTTGTGTCACAGGATTGAAGCGGTTTTCGAGTTTTATCTTTCGTACCTCTGATCTTTTTATCTCAAAGACAGTCACTACAAGGCTCTCTCCTTCACATGGCTCTACACTCAAGCTTGAGATCTCCTGTTTCATCACAGTTTTTCTCCTACTCAGACAAAAAACTACATACCAAGAAGAAGGAAGAACCTAATTCCAACAAGAATTGTGCCTATTTTCTTGATCATTCAGCCTTGTTTTTGTTTGCTTAATCATTCAAAGAGATAAGGAATCAGTTTCCATGATCCTCTAAGAGCTCCATTTTCTTGAGAGCAACCAAATAAAACTAGCAAATCCAATACACTGTAAAACCAATTTCAGAATGAGAGAAACTCCAAGAGACCTTAGTTTCAGGATTGGCGATCCCACGCTCGAAGAAGATCGGAGCAGCGTGAGCGAAAACTCGCCGGAATCCTTCAAGTTTCGCGATTCTGAAATTCTCCAAATCGGGAAAAGTGCTCCTCGCGCTTCTCTCTGATTACCCAAATGAGAAAACAAAGCAATCAATCAATCAGAAAACAGGGAAGGAGAAAGAGCTCAAATGTTACGCACCGGAGAGAAGAGAACCGAAGCCAGTGATGGAGATCCGATTTTCAGATGAACGAATCTTGTCAAAATCAGACTCATCTTCCAACTCCATCACCTGCGGCAAATCGGAACGGGACATAGCCGATCGCCGGCGATCTAACCGAAGCTCCGGTCTTCTCGAAGGAGACAAAGAGGCGCGTGATTCACACGTCGCCGATGAAAGCGCGTAGAAGAAAGGTGACGATGTGAGTGTAAGTGAGAGAGCAATCATCGGAGGAGAAGATGAAAAGGGAAATGCGTAAGTGTTTTTAAATTAAGATAAATATTTAATTTAAATACACAAAAGATCCATTCTTGAAAACTCATAAAGCTTCTTCGTCTCTGACAAGATGACTACCAAAAGCAATTAGCTTTAAGCAAGAACTTGAGTTTTGGTATGGTTTCTTCTGATCTTCCATTGTTTAATCTTTGCCAAAGTGTTCTCTACTTTCAAAATACGTGCTTCAAGCTTCAATGCTATCACCTCAATCACAAGCTTTCTCTGCTTCAACCTCTCATCATCTTCTTCTTCCTTTTTCTCAGCAGCTACATTAACAGCAACAAGATGATCTGAAGAGTTTTTGTTATCATCAAGTGGACTCAGAAACACACTCTTTCTTGCTACAGTTTCCTCTCCAGAAGCAAGATCTTGAGGAAGGTTTGAAACATTCTTGTAATCTGCCTCAAGTCTACTTCTTTCTCCTTCGGTTTTCTCTACATCATCACTACACTTCTTTCTAGACTTCATAATCTGAGCAATGGTATTAATGTCATCATCTTCATCATCTTGTGTTTGAAAACATTCCATGGCACTCTTATCATGATCACGAGCTCGTTTGCATCTATTGTATGTCAAATCCTCAGCTTTCTTCTTCATTCCATCTCCTCCTAACTTCTCAAGGACTTGGCTCAATGGCAGTACCTTAAGAGATACATCATCATCACCATCATCATAATGATCAACTGTTGTACTTGGATTGAAAGTTTCTTTTTGTATCTCTGAAACTGATTTCATCCACCAGTCTCGGTAACTTGCAGTAAACGAAGCCGTGGCGAGGCGAGAAGGAATGTATAGCTTTAAACCATTAAGAGACCGATTGTAATCATCCCATGCTTCCTTCTCTGCAAAGTTGCTGCTTTGATGAGTAGTAGCCAAACAAGGAACATCTTGAGCGAAACCGAATTGCATTGCCACTCGATTCGGATAGTAATCCTCTACAAAGCCAATCCCAACAAGCTTAGAAACTCTCACAAATCGAGCAAACGAAACAAACTCGAAATCATCATCATAAAGACTCTCACCAATCGTAATCCACTTGGCTTCTTCAGCGTAAAACCGAGGTGGATTCCAATGATTTAAGAGTTTAGTATAAGGACGCCACTCAAAATCATCAAGAAGCATCACTCCCACATTCTCAATTGTCTGTTGCAGACCACCCCATTGAGCAATTCTTGGTTGACCTCTTGGAATCACTTTAGCTTCTGGTCTTAGGCTCTTGAATCTCTCCCATATCCATACTTGGATTAACTTAAACAGAGATCTGAGATAAACATTTTGACTAGAGGCTAAATCACGGATTTGACCCAAATCTCTGTACAGACTTGCGAGAACAGCAGGAGCAAGAGCAATCCTTTCACCTCTAGCTAGACGAACAGCGATTGGGAAAGCACTTCTCGAAATCGAAAAGTTTGGTTGATCTGGAAACACGAAATTCGAAAGCCATAACGCAAGAAAAGCTTCATGCTCTATTTGATCATCTACAAAGCTTGAAATCCATGAAACCTGTTTCACACTCTCTTGTCTTTGTTTCTCCAATTTCTCCACTGCTACTTTCATCTCTGAGCTTTCGAGAGGAGCAGAGACAGACGAACCCAAAACTGAAAAACCCAGAAGCACATTCACATCCTCGAGGGTTATGGTTGCTTCACCCCAAGGGAAAACGAAGGATTTTGTTTGGGGACACCATTTTTGAGCGAGAGAGAGAATCAAAGACGGGTTTTTGTGGATTCTATAGGTTGATGACTTGATAGCTTCAAAAATCCCAGCTTTGATCCAAGTGGGTTTGTGTAAAGCCGCCATTTTTTCAGCCCAAAGCTTGAAATTTTTGTTCGGTGACCTCCACCCACGAAAGATAACACAAAAAGACGAAGGCTTTATGCCAGGAGAAGAAGCTGGACGAAGCATAGCTTGAGATTCATCAATGGAGGTGGTGAGAAAGGGTTTTAAAAAATGGGACTTTTTGATGATAGGTAGACTGTTATGCTCACTGAGAGACACCATGAGCTCTTCTCTCTCTTCAACAAGATCTTCATCCATTTGGAGAAGACGAAGATTGAAAACCTAGAAAAAGTTTTCTCTTTTCTCTTTTGGTTCTTTAATGTTTTGAACTTTGAAAGTCAAACTTGCAGAGGACATATGCTAATGAAACAGGTCCTTCTTTATACGGTAACTGAAAAAAAAAAAATTTGTTTCTATAATAACATAGGGGTCCCAATAACATAGCCATAAGTTTCTTAATATTTAAAAATTTCATTACTTTGTTTAGTGTTCAATTTATGTTTATGTTCGATGAATCCGAAGCCTGAAGCTTGACAAGACAAAGAAAGGTTTTAGAAAACTAAAAATGAAGATTATTGGTTTGTGTATTTTAGATTTAGAAATTAAAATTAAATCCAATATTATTGGTTTTATAATTTTAAAATCTATATTAAAATTTTGTATTATTAATTTTATGATTTATAAATACTAATTGAAATCACATCTTGTTCAATTACTTATAGATTTGATTTTACAGTGGATTTTAGTGAATTTCCATGTTAAAAATACAAAGATTCAAATCCGAAGTAAAACCTACGAATTTACAAATACTAATTAAAATTCACATATTAGATTTGAAAATTAATACATTTTATAAGGATTTGTAAAATCCTTTATAAATTTCCAAATTAATTAAAATACATAAACGACTAAACGTCCTCTAGTTATTGTGGATTGTGGTGTTTGTTGTCGTTCGAATGGCCCTGACCCGAAATCAGGTGGGCCTAGGGACTATATACCTCATATTGGGCCTTTTGTTTACACTTTGGTCCATTAAACAGATTCTAAAACCCAATCCTACTACCAAGGGTGGGATTCCGTTATTCGGTTTGAATTTTTCAGTTTTTCCCGTTTCTAAAAATAGATTAAATTATAATTCGGTTTCTAAAAATACATTTGAGATTAAATTAAAATTTGGTTCGGTTCGATTAATTCATGTTTTTTAGTTTAGGTGTTCTAGAAAATAGATTTCATTCATGATCAAATAAACTAATTTTAATTAATATTGTAAATGTTTAGTATATTTAAATATATTTTTATATATTTAATTAAAAATATTAGTTATTTTTAATAATTTTCGGTTAGTTCGGTTCGTTTCGATTCAAAATCGTCTAATTCGGTATAAATTTAGATTAGAGCTATCACGATTTTGCCAAAGCGTCTGACTAAACCTAACTAAACCTGATGAGAATGTGTAAGCTTTTTAGTAAAGAGATTTTTGCAAGCTCACCACAGATAAAACAATTAGACTGAAACACATGACCAATTAAAAAGGGAATTGGAGAAAAAGTGACAAAATGATTCTTGTTGTGCAAGAACAAATAAACCAAAAAGAAAAGAAAAGAAAAGATAAGAAGAGATGATGTAAACTGATTTTGCATATTGAATACCGAAGCAAAACTATTCAATACAAACTTCACATAATCATCACAACACACTTTTTATTCAATTTAAAGAAAAACTATATAAACAACACACTTCAGTCCAGGGCATGTAGTAAAAACTTATGTGCTTATATTTCATCCACTGGAGTTCGATTCCACCTCCCCGCAAATATGCTGGCATTTTATCCACTGGAATTCGACTCCACCTCTCCGCAAATAAGGAGAAGAAAGGCCAGTTCGCCTAGTTGACGAAAAAAAAAAACTTGCTCCACAACTATTTCATCATCTTGTTGCCTATCATACTTTATCAGCATTGCTTTGTCGGTATATATAAGATGTGCATTGTCTTTAGAAGTTCTCTTTGTGGAATGAGAATCTAGTACTTGTCTTGTGTGTGAATTCCAAAGCTAGATGCCTTAACGTCTTTGTCAATACTGGTGCTCCGCAATAGAACACTCCTGCAAGTTTGTATATACATTAATTTATATCATTCTCTTCTTTGTAGTCATTAAATAGATCATTAGAGAGATTACGTACCAACATTAGAACCAGGGTGATCCATGGCTATTTTTTTGTAAACGTTTTCCCAATTAGGTTTGGCGAAGTGGGACATGACCCTTGTGCCAGAGACAATGTCTAAACCATTCTTGGAATGGTTTAGAGATTGAAGCATATGTATGAGTGCGGAACGAACATCTCCTTCTTCGTAGACGCTTGTGCAATAGTTGTGTAGTTCTATGACTTTACTTTTATCTCGTTCTGCAATCTCATTCATGATGTTCTTGAACCAATCATATGAGCCTTGCTCTCTTGTAACCCAGTAGAAGTAAGCCCTTTGCGTCTTGAAAGTTTCTTTCTTATTACCAGCTTGTGGCTCCTGTTGCGATCCATTCTCATCTGTTTGGTTGAGTTGGTCTTGTTCCTTGGCCTTCATATTGTTGATAATGTCCTTGATAATGCTGATCATCGGAGTGGCCCCAATCCCAAGGCCGATCAGTAGAACCACCTCGTACTTCTTGTAGTCTTGTGCTGGTGCGCCGTATGGACCATCAATCATGATTTTGGGGAAACTGTGGAAGAAGGGGTCATTGCCATTTCAAAATTATCAACATTACCTTTTCTTTGGTAGATTAATTTTCCAACATTAATCAAATGGTATATTTTTTCGTTTTGGGCAAGTAATCAATTGGTATATATATATATATATATATGTATTTACTTATATACATATGGTTTTTTTTTTCTTTTCTATTTTATCATTTTATGTAAATTAATTGTAGGAAAGTTACATACACGACTTTTATTATCACGTCTTTTGTCAAAGACAAAAAAATGCTTGCATATTTTGTCAAAAGTTTTTATTTTTATTTTTTATAAATCGTGGGAGTTCCAGACTTTTTACCTATAATCTCTCCCGGTATCCATAATCAGCCTTTAGTACATTAACTTTCTGAATACCCCTCCTCCCAAGTGGACTCGGATTAAAATTTTCCTCTTTCAGGGAAACTAGTAGACCAAGAGCCACTCGGTAATATTTTGTCAAAGTTGGTGGGAAAAAAACGATAATATCATAATATTTAGGTGTATATATATGTCTACTAACGTTGTGAATGATATTTTTATCGTGGGGTTAGAAGATACTTTTTTTTGGGTTAAATGGTTAGAAGATACTTTACTCGGGATTATTTGCACCATGCAACATGTCTCCGACCGGAGGTGGCGTAGACACCTGAGATATAACCCAATATGCTTCTCAAACTATCTTTCCTCGACTTCAAGATTTATAAAAGATATAATGAGAGATTTAGAGGTAAATAGCCTTTGTCCAATCTCCCAGTGATTTTATATGAACACTCAAATAGTCGTCTTGTGGTGCAGAAGTTATTGAAAATGGATGCCTGCACATATAGATCTATATAATCAAATAAATTGTTATAAAAATAGGTTTATAGGGTTCTTGATTCTTAAGAGTGTTTTTTTGCGTACCACTCAAATTGTGAGATTGCTGGACATTTTATAAATATGTATTGACCGCTCTTGTATTTGAAGTTTGTAGGCCTTGACATGTGCAAAGTCAATACGTTTCCAGGATAAGCCACGGCCTTAACAACTGTTACTGTCCAAATGTTGGATCTGAATGCTCGTATCAATCTCTCGCATGCATAGAGAGCTACTGGTACTGCCAAGTACATCCATGTCTACAAACAAAACCTCACAAGTTAGTTACATTTTTTTCAACGCTAAGATTATGATTGAATATCTTGAAGCTCGAAGAGTAACTCACCGTTTTCTTGTACCATTCCTTATTGAGATACAAGTTGTATCCGTGAATGACAAGGAGAATGTAGACTATAACAAACAAATGGTGACTATACCAGAAGGCATTGAAGCTAGCGAGTTTCTTTAATGGCCCCGGAAGCTTTTTTTATAGCTTTCCTCGTCTAAACCAAGGCGTAGCCAGCGTAAAAGCAATTACCATCAAGAGACACATTAAGAGCCCTGTTATTCCTTCTGTTGACTTCACAAAATGTAAGTATCTCTTCGGTTGCTCTTCCCCGAAGAATTTTCCTAGAGGGATGTATGCCTCTGGACTTGCCGCGATTAGCCGTGGAAAATCGCACGCTAGGTGGGTCACCGCGTGTATGCCTACTCCTATGGCAATTCCCACCGCTATAACCTATAGTTTTAGGCGTCAAGTTATACTATAAAATGTTATCAAGAATGGGAGAGATTCTTGCATTTAAAAAGGAGTGTTTTAAAAAAAAAACCTCGGACTAATTTCGAGGCATGTAGAAGACTATGTTTCATTTCATTTAAAGCGTCTATATTGACCAACATGAAATTGCAATGGATGAGATTTGACAAAAAAAAAGTGTTGTTTTACCTTATGAAAGTTGAGGTTGTCATCAAAAGGGACAAAAACACCCAACCTAGTCTTATTTCTAAGCCATGTGATGGTGTTTCTGCACACAGGTAACAAAATCAAGGCCATGTTCAGCTTCAACGTCTCTGCTGCACTTTTGGCCAAACACACACAATGCCCCAACACTATATACACTTCTCTATTCTTGTACTGAATATACTTGTGTCTGAAGAGGATAGCCATAACCGTGAGCCAAAGCGCGATCACCCAAATTCTTTGCCAACTATCGAGCACGAAGAATCTTAGTCCACAATACCATCTTTTCAATGGGTTAGGGTCAAGTGTAGGCTTTAGCTTCTCATTTAGCATGTCGTTTAGCTTCTTTCTTTCTTCATTATTTGTGATTACAGATTGTGTTTCCGCTTGCAAAAGCAAGCTCTTAAGACTCTCAATCTGTTTTAAATCCACCACAAAGTTATATATAGAAGCAGTATTGGGAAAATTTATCGGTTTTTAGATCATTATCAAGAAAGTTTACCATAATGTATCCAATATTATGTGGGTCAAGCACTTCCACTATCATTGCTGCATATTCATCTGCCTTTTTCTGAATGGTTAAAAGATTGTTGGCAGACGAACTAAGATTGATAATCTGCGAAACAAAACAAAGAAACTTACTAAGATGTTGATTGTTTGTTTGAAATGAAGATGTTTTATATTTTAAAAATGTGAACATTTATTTTTGAATATTTTTCAGAAATTAGCAGTTGAAACAATCAACGACCTTATTAGTGTAAACACTTTTATTACCTCTCTAACTTCGTCTTCGGTTAGTCTACCATTGGCATCTTTATCCATCCTGCATTTGGGAAACCCCTTGGCTCAAACTTTACATTCTCATTACAAGAACTTTGTAAAGATCCATAAAAAATGTAACAAGAGACCGAAATGGGTAAATGATTAAAAACATTTACATGTCGAAGAACGTCATAAGCCGGGAATCGAAGCTTTGATCGCTTATTTGTTCCCAGAATTCCTTAAATTGTTTCTTATCAATCGAATCTCCTGTCATATTCCTTCTTCTTGCTAATGTGTCGAACAATTCCAACGCAAAGTCCTTTGAGTTCATCCCTGAAATATGTCAACATTCCTACGTAGACCCAAATCATTTCCAAAGTTAATTTCTTTTTTTTTATAACCCGATAATCCGGACCAAAACTCGACTAATCTGGAGGTAGACAACCATGTTGGGTACTAAGAACTAACACACACCATGTTAAACATCCAGACCAAAGCCGAGAGCCAACTGGGTTACTAATAGTACATCGAAGTTGTTCCAAGTGGAACCGAACTAGGGAAGTGAATTTAGGCCTTACCTCCAGTCAACTACTATCAGACCACCACCCGCCCACTACCTTCGGATTTCCAAAGTTTAGTTGGTGCAATTCCTAAAGAATTTAAAATATTTACCTATGCAATCACCAAATTTTGACCGGGGCAGCGATCCATCAGTAGTGTCCGTGATCTTAACAAACCGCTTCTCCACGGCGGTCCAGCCAGCGCCACCGTCGGCCTTGCTGATGAACTTGAGCCCTTTCAAGGCTTGAGCAGCCGTTGACTTCGACTGGTCCGACCGAAGTGGCTTACTCTCTCTAGAGACCGATGTCAAGCGCTTGAGCTGGTTAGAAACAGAGGCGAGCCGCTTCACTAGACCGATCCGTTTCTGCAGTGGATTCTCTTTAACGCTCGATCCGTCAACCGCCGCGTCCTCAACGTTTTCCATCGCCGGATTTGTTTCTTGCATCTCAAGTCAGTGCTCTTGAAGAACTTATTTCCCGACAAAATGAAAAAGACGATTTAGGAGGAAACAGTTTTTAGTACATAACTCTGAAAATTTTCTTTCTCTATCTCTGAATCTCCTTCGGATGTATTATGAAATGACATGAAATATTCGCATAGACATTTATATAAATTAGATAATAAATTATATAAATATATTACAACATGTGATGTGGAAACATAAAGCTAAAGATATTCAGACTAAAAACAGAGATGGGCTTACAATTTTTTTATTTGCTATTTTTTTATTTGCTATTTTTTTTTTTGTTTTTTTTTTTGATATGTCAACTTCTTCGTTTGATTAATTAAAGACCAAGTACCAAAACTCAAAGATTAATTATTTTCTTATTGTCAATTGGCCAAATTTTGTATTTGCCATATATGGCCAACTTGTTCATTGATTAATTAAAGACTATATAAGAGTTGACTAGGCCAATGGTTTAGCCTTTCAAGTCAGTCCTAGGTTTCGATACTCCATATCTGTGAGACACAAATGTGGTCCTAGAACCATTAGACTAATGATGAAGAAAAAAAAAAATTAAAGACGGAATACAAAACTCAATGATTTTTGTATTTATATTGTTTTAAATTCAGATGATGTGACAACGATGATATTTGAACTCTTACAATGAAAACTTATTAAAAAGTAAAATTTGAACTCTTACAATCTTATACCCCATTTCTAAATAATAGAATTTTTAAACTTTCTACATATATTAAAAAAAATTAAAATTTAATTATAAATATATCATTTTTGTATTAAATAATTTTCCATAACTTTAAATTAATAATAATTCAATAAAATCAATTAATATATCTTAAAATTTATAATTCATCCTTATTGTTATAAAAAGTGTTTGAGATTTTATCATAAAGATAAATCTAATAAAAGACGAAAAATTTATACCCGGTAGGAATAGTATACTGAGAATGAAAGACAGAGATAAATATTTCTCTGTATTATGATAAAAATTGATATGTTTTACAATCGAGAAGCGTCTTCTTTTATAGGCAAATATCATAAGTTACTGTGCGCGCATAGTGATGGTGGGCTCCACACAAAATTATTTTTTATCGTTGTAATTTGTTGAAAGAAGATGCATCTTCTAGATGCCTTCTATGTTGACTTTTATAACACTCCCCCTTGGAGGCCAGTGTCACTATCATCTTTTGCGTTACGTCTTTGTTGCCTCGTTAAAAACCTTTCCAGGAAAAACCCAGTGGGAAAAACCATAGTAAGGTAAAAAGAGTACAACCACGCAATGCTCCCCCTCGAATGATCAGGCGTCATCTTGTAAGTCTCGTTGATGACGCATTCCAATGTTATGGACATGTTTCCTGAACATTGTGGTAGGTAATGACTTCGTGAAAAGATCTGCGGCATTGTCACATGATCGGATGTATCTCACTTCAATGTCTTTATTCTTCTCAAGTTCTTGGGTGTATGAGAAGAACTTCGGAGGGATATGTTTGGTTCTATCACTTTTGATATATCCTTCCTTCGTTTGAGCGACACATGCAGCATTGTCTTCATATAAGATAGTTGGCTCCGTATTTACGTGGATCCCACTACTCGATTGGATGTGTTGGCTTATTGATCTCAACCATACACATTCTCTACTTGCTTCATGGAGGGCAATGATTTCAGCATGATTTGAAGAAGTTGCCACAAGCGTCTGCTTCTGAGAACGCCAAGATATAACAGTGCCTCCGATCATAAAAACGTATCCAGTTTGTGATCGGGCTTTATGTGGATCTGACAAATATCCTGCATCTGCAAAACCAATCATTTGACCGTTTGAATTCTTTGAATAAAATAAACCTAAATCAGTAGTCCCCTGAAAGTAGCGAAAAATATGTTTAATCCCATTCCAATGCCTTCGCGTAGGGGATGAACTGAATCTTGCCAAAAGATTAACGGCAAATGATATATCAGGTCTTGTACAATTTGCAAGATACATAAGGACTCCAATAGCACTTAGATATGGTACTTCGGGACCAAGTATCTCTTCATTTTCCTCATGGGGTCGAAATGGATCACTTTCTACATTAAGTGATCTAACGATCATAGGAGTACTAAGAGGAGTTGCCTTATCCATGTTGAATCGTTTTAGCACCTTTTTGGTATATGTGGATTGGTGTACAAATATACCCTTTTGAAAATGCTCAATTTGTAGGCAAAGACAATACTTTGTCTGTCCGAGATCTTTCATCTCAAATTCTCCTTTTAAATAATCTGAGGCTTTTTGTATTTCCCCTTGGGTTCCTATTATATTTAGATCATCAACATACACCGCGATAATCACGAATTCGGGTGTTGTTTTCTTGATGAAAACACATGGGTATATAGGCTCGTTTACATATCCTTCTTTTGTTAAATGCTCACTGAGACGATTGTACCACATACGTCCAGATTGTTTCAACCCATATAATGATCTTTGCAATTTTATTGCACATAACTCTTTGGATTTGGAACTTAATGCTTCTGGCATCTTAAACCCATCTGGAATTCTCATATAGATATCAGTATCTAATGATCCATATAGATATGCTGTAACAACATCCATGAGACGCATTTCTAAATTTTTATCAGCTGCTAGACTCATCAGGAATCTAAACGTGATTGCATCCATGACGGGAGAATATGTTTCCTCATAATCAATCCCTGGTCTTTGAGAAAATCCTTGAGCCACAAGACGAGCTTTATATCTCATAATCTCATTTTTCTCATTTCGTTTTCGAACAAAAACCCATTTGTGTCCAACCGGTCTTACATCTTCAGGTGTAAGCACAATAGGTCCGAATACATTTCGTTTGTTTAGTGAATCAAGTTCAGCTTGGATGGCGTCTTTCCATTTTATCCAGTCATGTCTCTTTTGACATTCATATATAGACTGTGGTTCTGGATCTTCGTTTTTCTCACATATTTCTTTTGATATGAGGTATGAGAAAACATCATCGACTACATTCATTTCCCTTCGATTCCATATCTTTCCATTATGAATGTAGTTTATAGAAATCTCATGATTTCCTTCAGGTTCATGATGTTCTATATCATCATTATTCTCATGATTTGTCTTCTCCAAAATATTTTCTGCTATTTTGGGAGTATTGAGCTTTTCAGCTTCCTTTCGTTTTCTAGGATTTTTATCCTTAGAACCAACAGGTCTACCACGTTTCAAGCGTGTTCTAGACTCATGTGTATTATCTGCTCTTTCATGTTCTTGTGGAATTTCAATCCGAGCAGGAACATTTGCAGCTGGAATATGTGATTTGGTTACCGTTTTGGTATCGGCAAAAGCATCAGGTAACTGATTTGCTATACTTTGCAAATGCATAATTCGTCGAACTTCCAGTTTCGACTGTTTTGTAGGAGGGTCAAGGTGTAATAGCGATGGTACACTCCATTCTATACCTTTTCCTACTTGTTTATTCTCTCCCCCTAGAACCGGGAATATCGTCTCATTGAAATAACAATCGGCAAATCGTGCCGTAAATACGTCACCAGTCTGTGGTTCTAGGTATCGTATAATTGATGGGGAATTACAACCAATATATATTTCCAATCTTCTTTGTGGTCCCATCTTTGTTCGTTGTGGTGGTGCTACAGGCACATATACCGCACAACCGAAAATCCTTAGATGAGAAATATTTGGTTCTCGACCAAAAGCTAATTGTAATGGGGAATACTTATGATATGCACTTGGTCTTATCCGAATGAGTGCTTCTGCATGTAAAATGGCATGTCCCCATACAGAGGTTGGAAGTTTTGATCTCATGATCAATGGTCTAGCAATTAATTGCAGACGTTTAATTAATGATTCAGCCAAACCATTTTGTGTATGAACATGAGCTACATAATGTTCAACTTCAATCCCGGTTACCATACAGTAATCATTGAAAGCCTGGGACGTGAATTCACCAGCGTTGTCTAGTCTAACTCTCTTAATGGGATAATCAGAAAACTGAGCCCTCAGTTTGATTATCTGAGTTAGAAATCTCGCAAATGCCATATTTCGAGATGATAATAGACAAACATGTGACCATCTGCTGGATGCATCAATTAATACCATAAAATAGTGGAATGGTCCACATGGTGGATGTATTGGTCCACAAATATCTCCTTGGATCCGTTCAAGAAACTTTGGTGATTCTGTATTAATTTTGGTTGGTGATGGCCTTATGATCAATTTTCCAAGAGAACATATAGCACATGTCATTTTATTCTCCTGATATATCCCCTGGATTTTCAGTGAATGACCATGTGAGTTCTCAATGATTTTTCGCATCATTGTGGTGCCTGGATGACCGAGGCGATCATGCCATAATGAGAAATCTTCTGGATTTCTTTTAATCACTAGATGCGACTCGATTGCACTTATATGAGTATAATGCAATCCTGAAGGGAGTTTTGGAAATCTTTCCAATATAAGCCTTTTTCCGGATTTATCGGAAGTAATATACATATACTTTTTTCCATCCTCAGTTGCCGACTGAGTTTCATATCCTTGAAGGTATATGTCTTTGAAACTCAACAAATTCCTTTTAGAATTTGGAGAATACAAGACATTATTTATGGAAAATCTTGTTCCATTAGGCAACATAAAGTTGGCTTTACCGGTTCCTTTTATCACGTCTGCAGGACCTGATATTGTATTAACAATAACGTTTGCCGGTTTTAGATTAGAGAAATAACTCTTTTGTCTCAGAATAGTGTGCGTTGTTCCACTATCTGGTATGCAAATTTCTCTAATATTTTCTTTGGGTATTGTTCCGTTTGTATCGTGATCCATATCTGTAATTAACATAAAACATTAATAAAGGTAAATTTTATTCATAGTAAAACATTCAATAATTATTGTTTATCAAAATAACATTATTCTTCAAACAACGGAAAAGCATAATATTACATATGGCATAACTGGAGACTATTCAGCAGTCTCGCTACAAATATTTTAATTATCCGCAAAAGTGGTCTCGTCGAAATCGTTTGCAAAATCGGGCGAATCGAGGTACGATGTACCCTCAAAGTGTTCCGTGAGGTTCACTTCTTTCCCTTTGTCTTTGGTGGAATCCATGTATAATTTACAAAGATGGGGAGGGGTTCGACATGTACGGGCCCAATGTCCTTTAGACCCACATCGGTAACACACATTCTCACGCTTCTGGGTGGAATGCTCTTGGTGTTCTTTCCCTTTGGAATTTTGCTTAGAACGAATCCATTTGAACGACCCTCTCCCTCGTGGATTGTAAGTTCTTCCACGTCCACGATTAAATCGACCGCCACGGCCACGGCCATGACCATGATAGGTTTGACTCTCCCTTTTAGGATTTTTCACATCTGTTGCATTCACTTCTGGGAATGCTTGGGTTCCCGTGGGACGGGAATTGTGATTTTGAATGAGAAGTTCACTATTCTTCTCCGCCAGTATGAGTGTCACTATCAACTCAGAGAACTTTTTGTATCCTCGACTCCTGTAAAGTTCTTGCAGGAGACGATGCTCTTTATGAAAAGTCATGTACGTCTTTTCGAGCATTTCTGCTTCAGTGACTGGCTTGCCACAATATTTGAGTTGTGACACTATTCTCAAAATAGCGGAGTTATACTCATTCACTTTTTTGAAATCCTGGAACCTCAAGTTCCTCCACTCTTCTAGAGCATGAGGGAGCGTTATCTCCCTTTGGTTGTCAAACCTTTCTTTCAGAGCTTTCCAAAGCTCTGCTGGATCTTTTATGTGCGCATAGTCATGCGTCACATTTTCATCGAGATGTTTCTTCAGGAAAATTATCGCTTTAGCCTTATCCTTGGCAAGCGATTCATTTCCGACTTTTATCGTGTCGGATATTTCTTGCATCTCTAGATAGAGCTCAACGTCGGTGGTCCATGAAATATAGTTTGCTCCAGTTATTTTGAGAGCCGGGAATTTAAGCTTCTCAATATTTGCCATTTGATTTCTAAAAATAAAATTACAAAAATATTATTAGAAACATAACATGATATTATTTTAGAATGAACCGTTTACATAAATGATAACAACGATTACAGTAAACATTAATGCATAAAAAAGTAAACCAATATTTATGATGAATTCTTCGGGAGTAAATTCTCCAACGAAGAGACCATAAATACAAGTAAAAATTACACCGATAATAAATTTTAAAAACAAGTGAAACATTTTTTTTCTTACAAGATGAAAACTAAAAAAAAATTTGGGAGAAGATTAAATGTTTGAGTGATTTGAAAGTGTGAAATATGAGTGTATTTATAGATTGGAAATACTGTTCATAGCTGTTGGAAAAGTATAAAAATTTGAAAATTTTTCCTTGTGACCGTTGTGAATAACGGTATAAAAGAAAAATGAATCTGAAAATATTTAACAATCAATCAGATAAAATTTTATGAAATCAGATAAAATATTTATATATAGTTGATTAAACATCTTTGTATAATTATCATAATATAAACAAATATTTAACGGAGATATTATAGTGACGGAGTCATCCACATATGAGCAATATAAAATATGTGGCGGCTCAGCCGTCCATGAACAAAAATAAATAATTAAAACAATAAATAAATTATCAGGCGGCAAGCCGACCATTAACATAAATAAATAATTAAAACTGTAAATAAATTATTAGGCGGCAAGCCGACCATCAACAGAAATAAGAAATTATGACATTAAATAAATTATCAGGCGGCATGCCGGCCATAAACATAAAATAAATAATTATGGTGCATGAAGCAACCATTGAAAAATAGTATATTATTATAGAGGCGATAACCCACGCACTATAGGGTATTATAAGTATACATATAAAAGTTGGATTTTTAGAGTGATCGTGCTGATAACGTGTTATAAAAAGTGTTTGAGATTTTATCATAAAGATAAATCTAATAAAAGACGAAAAATTTATACCCGGTAGGAATAGTATACTGAGAATGAGAGACAGATATAAATATTTATCTGTATTATGATAAAAATTGATATGTTTTACAATCGAGAAGCGTCTTCTTTTATAGGCAAATATCAGAAGTTACTGTACGCGCATAGTGACAGTGGGCTCCACACAAAATTATATTTTATCGTTGTAATTTGTTGAAAGAAGATGCATCTTCTAGATGCCTTCTAACTTTTATAACACTTATTAATTAATAAAAATCATAGAAAAGTGAATAGGTAGATAGAAAAGTCAATGAATAGCTTGAGTAGTATACAAACAGATGCTTCCAGATATTAAAAATGCTGTAGGCAATTGCCCAAAAATACAAATCTTCCATAGCTAAATTTTAATTTTAATTTTTTTTAATCTCATTTATCTTTAGTGATGTAGTTCGACACTTGAGACTGTTAGCAAACTCAAAACCAAAACATGTACTGCAGGTAAGGAAATGCAGAAAATGCTAAGTGTGGAGAAGCCTCTCCCTGAATCAGAGACTTCGATCACACACACTAAGACTAAAACGCAGAACCTCATTAAAAGATCAGAAACAAGTTCCGGCCCAAAAGAAACTGAGCCCATAAAGCCCCAAAGGAAGCTTCCTTCTCCAACGGCTATGCTCTGCTTCTCAAAAGGAAAAGCATGTTCAATGAATGAGGACGCAGCTGTGTCCTCCGTACGTTTTGGCTCCATTCCTATCACAGCTATGACGTGCAAGTGAGCTGTCAGAGACCTAGGTATAATAGCCCTAGTATAAATAAGTAATGCTTGTAATTGTCTCTGTTATGCAAAGGAAAATAAAAACGATTTAAGTTTCCATCTCCTTCATCTATCTCAAAGCTTTAAGCTTTGCTTTCATGGTATCAGAGCCATGGACACATCCATGGACCTCTATGCCTATCCCTCTCTAAACATCTCAAACTGCGTTACCATAAAGCTCACCGAACGAAACTACATCATTTGGAAGATTCAGTTTGAATCTTTTCTCTCTAGCCAATCTCTTCTCGGCTTTGTGAATGGAGCCACTCAACAGCCCTCTTCCACCATTCATGTCCCACGACCTGATGGAACAACAACTGAAGCTTCTAATCCCGACCATCAAGCCTGGTACCATTCAGATCAAGTTGTCAAAACTTGGCTCCTTGGATCGCTTTCCGAAGATGTGCTGAGTCTTGTGGTTGGATGTTCCTCTGCTCATGAGGTGTGGACATCTCTGGCCACTCACTTCAACCGTGTCTCCTCTTCTCGTCTCTTTGAGTTACAACGCCGGCTTCAGACCATGACTAAGCAAAAAAAGTCCATGGCTGAGTATCTCCGAGAAGTAAAGACTATCTGTGACCAACTCACTTCCATAGGACATCCAGTAAGTGAAAAAGCTCGCATCTTTGCTGCTATTCATGGCTTAGGAAGAGATTATGAACCCACTATTACTGTCATTGAAAGTTCAATGGATGATTTTCCTGGCCCTACATATGAAAGTGTGGTTTCTCGGTTGATTGGATATGATGATAGGCTCAAAGGTTACAATAACATCTCTACTGTGACTCCGCATCTTGCTTTCACTGTGTCTAAACCTCATCAGTCCTACAACCGTGGCAGAGGCAACAACTATTTCAGAGGAAACAGAGGTCGAGGATCCTACTCTACCAGAGGTAGAGGATTTCACCAACATAACTCATTTCCCTCTGGTTCCTCCTCTCCTGATGCGGATAACACTCGGCTAACTTGTCAAATTTACGGAAGACTTGGTCATCAAGCTCTTAGCTGCTGGCACAGGTTCAACAACAGCTACCAACCAGACCGTGTGACTTCTTCTCTCGCTGCAATGAGAATCACCCAGATAACTGATACCTCCGGTCAGGAATGGTTCCCAGACACAGGAGCTACATCCCACGTCACTAGCTCTCACCACCATCTCCAACACTCACAGCCTTATACCGGCTCAGATTCTGTCATGGTTGGTGATGGCTCCTTCTTACCCATTACTCATACTGGTTCAGCCCTTCTTCCCTCTGCCTCAGGTACATTACCTCTTAAAGATGTGTTAGTTTGCCCTGATATTGCTAAATCTTTGTTGTCTGTCTCAAAGCTTACTTCAGACTACCCTTGTTCCTTCGAATTTGACTGTGATGGAGTTGTTGTTAAGGACAAGGAAACAAAGAAGGTGCTGACACTGGGCAGAAACCATGATGGTCTTTATCTCTTGGAGGATCCAACAGCTCAAGTGTTTTTTTCTTCTCGGCAGCAGGCTGTAGCAGAAGACATTTGGCACAGAAGATTGGGTCATCCAAGTACTCAAGCTATCTCTCAACTATCTGCAAATAAAGCTATTTCAATAAGAAAGAGCACCAAGTCAGTTTGCGAGTCCTGTAAACTTGGAAAAAGCAGTAGATTACCCTTTCTTGACTCTGGATTTTCTGCAACTAGACCTCTTGAGAGGATACATAGTGATCTTTGGGGGCCTTCACCAGTTGAATCATGTCAAGGCTTCCATTATTATGTAATCTTTGTTGATAATTGGTCACGCTTTTGCTGGATTTATCCTTTGAAATGCAAATCATACTTCTGTGAAGTCTTTATCCTCTTTCAGAAACTTGTTGAAAATCAGTTTAATTGCAAAATCGGTTCCTTTCAATGTGATGGAGGTAGAGAATTCACAAGCAAAAGGTTTTTATCACATCTGCAACAGTGTGGCATCCAACAGTTGATATCGTGTCCTCATACACCTCAACAAAATGGCCTTGCAGAAAGAAAACATAGGCATCTTATCGAGTTAGGTCTCTCTATGATGTTTGAAAGTAAGGTCCCGCAAAGATATTGGGTTGAAGCTCTCTTTACTGCAAACTTCTTGATCAATATTCTCCCTACTTTAGTCTTACCTAGCAACCGCAGCCCTTATCAGAAGCTGTTTAACAAAGCTCCAGAGTATACATCTCTTAGAAGCTTTGGTTGTGCTTGTTTTCCTACGCTTAGAGATTATGCTTCCAACAAGTTTGATCCAAGATCTCTTAAATGCATTTTTCTTGGCTACAGTGATAAGTATAAAGGATATCGCTGTCTGTTCCCTCCAACAGGAAGAGTCTACATCAGCAGACACGTAATTTTCGATGAAGCTTCTTTCCCTTTTGCTACTCTATATCAAGCTTTGCATCCGCAAGAAACTACTCCTCTAGTATCTTCCTGACACAAGACATTTATCACTTCTCCAGTTGTACAGGCTGACACAGATGCCCCTGTTCAGAACCTTAATCCCGTCTCAAACCCCTTCTCTCCTCTCCAAGATTTGTGTCCTGAGGCACCTTATGAGTCACTCAACCCACATGTGATGTCAACTCTAAATGAAAATCATGGCATTGCTTCTGCAGAAACAAGAGGAAGCCCTGAGCGTACGGATCAGTCTCCATCTGCTCCTATAGGCGACAGCTTCTCTCCTGTTTCTAGCAGCTCAGATGTGCATCACCCTCCTGCAAACCCTTCCACTCAATCTCAACATCAGATGGTCACTCGATCCAAATCTGGAATCTCAAAGCCAAATCCAAGGTATGTGCTACTCACTCACAAAGTTGCCTATCCAGAACCAAAGACAGTGTCTGGTGCTCTAAAAGATCCTGGCTGGACAAAGGCTATGCAAGAAGAGCTGGACACTTGTGATGAAACTAATACTTGGTCCTTAGTGCCTTATACTCCAGACAAGAATGTCTTGGGATGTCGCTGGGTTTTCAGAACCAAAATCAAAGCTAATGGCACTTTGGATAAACTAAGAGCAAGAATAGTAGCCAAAGGCTTCAACCAAGAAGAAGGAATCGATTACCTCGAAACATACAGCCCTATGGTACAGACTGTCACTGTAAGGTTAGTTCTCCACACTGCAACTGTTATGAATTGGGACATCAAACAGCTTGATGTTAAAAACGCTTTTCTACACGGTGATCTTCAAGAAACTGTTTACATGAAACAACCCACTGGTTTTGTTGATAAAACCAAACCTTATCATGTATGTAAGCTTCATAAGGCTCTCTATGGTCTTAAACAATCACCAAGAGCTTGGTTTGATAAGTTTAGTAACTATCTCTTGGAGTATGGATTCATTTGCAGCAAGTTTGATCCATCACTCTTCGTCTATGTCAACAAGAGTGAGATTCTCATTCTTCTCCTATATGTTGATGATATGGTGCTCACTGGAAGCAGTCAATCCCTGATCACACACCTTCTCAATGCTTTAAAAGATCACTTTAGACTTAAAGATATGGGTCAGCTTCACTATTTCCTGGGAATGCAAGCTACGTTTCATGAAGATGGCCTCTTTCTATGTCAACAAAAATATGCAGAAGACTTGTTGGCAATTGCAGGCATGACTGAGTGCTCACCAATGCCAATACCTTTACCTTTGCAGCTCAACAAGCTCCCAGACAATGATACTCTATTCTCTGACCCTAAGTATTTTCGGAGCTTGGCAGGAAAGCTTCAATATCTCACACTGACACGACCAGACCTACAGTTTGCAGTCAATTACGTGTGTCAGAAGATGCATGCTTCTACCATGTCAGACTTCAATCTCCTCAGGCGAGTCCTTTGATATCTAAAAGGTACTCTCAGTCTAGGCATATCCTTTTCAAAACACACCGATTTCAACCTTGGTGCGTTTAGTGACAGTGATTGGGCTGGATGTCCCATTACTCGAAGATCCACAGGCGGTTTTTGCACTTTTCTTGGCCGAAATCTCATCTCCTGGTCAGCGAAAAAGCAACAGACAGTGTCTCGGAGCTCAACGGAGGCAGAATACAGGGCATTGTCCGAAGCAGCTTGTGAAATAACTTGGCTTAGCAATCTCCTCCGTGATCTTGGCATTGCTCAACCTGGCCCTGCCATTCTCTACGGTGACAATCTTTCTTCAGTTCACCTATCAGCCAATCCAGTTCTTCATCCCAGAAGCAAACACTTCGAGAATGACTATCACTTCGTCCGGGAAAAGGTAGCTCTTGGTTCAATCATTGTGAAACACATTCCTGCTCCTCTTCAATTGGCTGATATCTTCACAAAATCGCTGCCTCATGACTCCTTCGTTTCCTTACGCTTCAAACTTGGTGTTCTTCCTCCACCCATACCAACTTTGAGGGGGGGGGGGGATGTTAGCAAACTCAAAACCAAAACATGTACTGCAGGTAAGAAAACGCAGAAAATGCTAGGTGTGGAGAAGCCTCTCCCTGAATCAGAGACTTCGATCACACACCCTAAGACTAAAATGCAGCACCTCGTTAAAAGATCAGAAACAAGTTCTGGCCCAAAAGAAACTGAGCCCATAAAGCCCCAAAGGAAGCTTCCTTCTCCAACGGCTATGCTCTGCTTCTCAAAAGGAAAAGCATGTTCAATGAATGAAGACGCAGCTGTGTCCTCCGTACGTTTTGGCTCCATTCCTATCACAGCTATGACGTGCAAGTGAGCTGTCAGAGACCTAGGTATAATAGCCCTAGTATAAATAAGTAATGCTTGTAATTGTCTCTGTTATGCAAAGGAAAATAAAAAGGATTTAAGTTTCCTTCATCCATCGCAAAGCTTTAAGCTTTGCTTTCGGAGACAAGACAAGAGGTTTGGAATTGACTTACTGATTTGGAATTCAACAGGATTGAGACAAATTATGTTTTAATAAGCATTGGCTGTCAAAACTTGAAGTGGTAAAGTTATTGTTAAACAAGGTTTGGGATGATGATCTTTCACGAGGTTTTTTGATTTTGGTAGACCGTATTGCAAACTGTCCCACCTAAAAAGATATATAATACGGTCGATTTATTGCTATGAGTGTGAGTCGAAAATGGTTTGTTTTAGTAATATTTACATTTGGAAGACCGATTTGGTTCCACAATAAGTGCTCGCAAAGATGAGAGCATAATTGGTTTTAGTGCTCTATTTTACTTAGTCTCTGTTTTCAGTATTCATTGCATAACTTGTTTTAGTGCTCTATTTAATGTAGTCTCTATTTACAATATTCGTTTGTTTCTCCATTCTCAGTGTATATTCGCCACTCTTTTTTGAATTATCTTTTTTTGGGGGATAAAATGTAAATATATATACCAAAAGGAACGATTTGTTATACATCATTTTGGCGAAACTAAAAAGTTTCAAAAGACCAAAAGAGATAAAAAAAGTCTAATCGAAACAGGAAGAAGGATATCCAATCCACTGAACACAATTACTCATACAAAAACCAAAAGGATATAAGATTTTTGTATGACTTACGATTGATATGCGAGCTAGGATGATCGATGTCCTTGATGCATCTATCTATTTGCTTGAATTTTTTGAATTATCTTGAAGTGAAAAAAATATGCAAACTCACGTTCACGCATAACACATTACCTTTTTAAAAAAATATTATAATAATTCTTATGGGACAACATAAAGGATGATAAGTTTTTTTTTAATATAATTTCTGTTTACTTTGACGTCATTAAAATTATTGGAATGATTTTCTGTATTTTGGAGTGCAATGATTTCTATATTTATTTTAAAACATGTAAACTTAATTAATTGATTTCATTGAAGGTATTTATAATTTTTAGAACATCATAAGTCATTCAAATTAATTCAATATTATGCCACGTTTTAGGTCCATTAGATAAACATGGTTTTACCACATGACTAATTCTCCAGGATGAGTGTAGTCGTCGGATAGCCCACTCACCGGATTTTCTAATGGGTCTAAAACGTGACACCATTTCGACTGGCCAAATGGAGGTAAAAGTGTTTCCATGAAAAATCGAATTCAGGTTGAAGAATTTACTCATTTTCCTGAATCATTTTACCATTAGACCACTACCATTTGGTTATGAAAAATCATTAATCCATCGTCTTCTAAATATAAAGCCAATCTACACTTCCGATTTTTAAAAAATGGTGTTTCTTTTCATATGTTTTTGAAATCATATTATAGGCTTATAGCAAACCAAAATGTAATCTAACATTAGTTATCAAATGTTAAAGTAAGATTAAAAACACGTAGTAAGAAAGTTACACTAAACACAGTTAAACGTCACATAATTTTAGTTTTTAACAAGCACTCTATCCTTGACCCGAGAATGGCAGGAAGCTCAAAGCAACACCACCAAACCCTCTGCACCTTCGGTTCTTCTATGGAGAGTGTTGTTCTTTGCCGAACCGATGCAGCGTGGAAGGCCGACATTAAAGCCACAGGTCTCGGATGGACGTTCTCCCACAATCTCAGGCCCTCCTCCCAACATTCACAGATTATCCCTTTTGTCAATTCCTCACTTGTTGCTGAGGGACTTAGCATTAGAGAAGCTTTGCGTAATGCAATTGATCTCGGATTACGCGCAGTGGCAGTGGAATCGGATTCCGAGCAACTTGTTCAAGTGATATCCTCCGGATCAACTTTTAGTGAGCTCCATGGCATCCTATCGGATATCAGGCTCTTATCTTCTTATTTTGATGTTCTTTCCGTTAATTTTATATCTCGAAACGCCAATGGTGTGGCTGATGCTCTGGTTAAGCAAGCCTTGCATATGTTTGTGTTGAACTCTATCCGGGAGTAATATAAATCTTGTTGCCAAAAAAAAAAAAAAAAAAAAAAGACAAGCAGCTATATTTATTTTTAGAATTTTAGAGCCGGCCCGAGGTTCGTTGGGTTAAGCCCAAAAAACCTTAACCCGAACGGGTTTAACCCTAAAAAACATATTTTTTTCTTTTCAGGTTTAAATATTTGGGCATGAATCTTGTTTCCTCTGGATCCGATTAGACCGGACTTCACGTTGTGGTTCTAATTGACATGTATAGTTTGTAATCCTTGGGACCAACCGTGGTTAAAGCCAAATTAAAAAATAAAATAATGGATTTTATGGATTCTTGGTCATATATAAGTTGGAATGAACATGATCTTGATTTTTTTAAAGTCTAAACAAATGGTAGCGGTCCTGAACCAAGAAGCCTCTTCTTAAACAACCAAAGCTATAATATGCAACTTGAAAACAAATAGTAGCAATATTTTTCATGAACTTTTTACATGATTTTTTTCGTAGGAAATGTATATATATGTCTACATATATCGTATATATTTGTGTGTGTGTGTGTTAAAGTCTACATATATCGTATATGCATATCAATATGTGCATGAAACGTGTATTAATGGAAGTATGCCTATACGTGTGTGTGTGGGATAGGGAATCTGCTTTCGGAAGGTTACATTGCACTTGAAGAAAAGGAGAAAAGAATGTTAGGACTTGGTCTTCATGATTCTCTATGATTTCTTCTCATTTAATTAGCATCATATTCAATTCTATTATTATTCCTCAATATCTGCTTTTCATAAACTCTTTGCACTGGAAGAAAAAGAGAAAGTTCGTAAGAATTTCCTCTTCATTCTCTTTTTTTTTTTTTTTTTTTTTTTGGGAGTTTCATGGTAAGTTCTCTGTTTTTTTTTTTTTTTTTTTTTCTCATTTAGCATCCCATTCAACTCTACCATTATTCCTCGACATTGCTTTTCCTCGAGATATACATAATTATGATATTTTCTTCTAATGATTATCATAATAAAATTCATTTACTAGTTTTCTTTAATTAAGGCTAGCATTTGTTATCTACCATTTTCACAAAAACAAAATTAGGTTCACTTATTTTCATTAAAATATTAATTTTTTTTTTGTAAAAAAAATCAAGTATTAAATGTCTTTTACATTTTTATAAATAGGAAGATATGTTAAAATAATATATAAATTCTTAAAAATAGCCAAAATAATATACCAAGATTTATTAAGATCTAAATAAAACATTTTTTCTAAATTATCTTTGGTTTCGACATATTTGTGGCATGCAGACTCGAAAGGTCTACGTAGTGTGTCCGATTTTTAGAAAGGTTAATTTTAGAATTCAGAAATGATTAAGTCATAAATATGTTTCTTTGAATAATAAAATTTTGGACGGGTTAATTGGGGATAATTTTCCCCATTTTCTTTTATATTAATTTTTTATTTTAAATTATTTTGGTCTTGTGAGCTTTTTGCTGACAAATGCTTTTTTTTTTTTTGGTAGGAGAGGAGAGGTAATTGCCTCCCACATATTATTTATTAAAAAAGGAATTACACCGGCACTAAACATGGTCGTGTTGACCCACTTACATCCTCTATGACAATCGAATGCAACCCATCCGGTATAGAGTTAAACAAATGAAAACCTAAAGGTAGAGAAAATGCATAGTTTGCTAGTCCATCCGCCAGACGATTAGCCTCCCTATACACATGCGAAATTCGGACTAACCAGTCCTTCGATAAAAAGCCATAGCACAATCGTACTAGGAAGGACAAAGGGTGAGAATCACTTATCCCCTTTGTCAAGAATCCAACTACTATCTCCGAGACTATCTCCGAGTCCACCTCCAGCTCTATCCGGGTAACTTTACGCTCCCAAACAATGTATAACCCATAATAGACACCCCATAGCTCCGCCAATGGTGCTGAACATATCCCGATATTGAGAGCAACCCCTCCACACCAATGACCGCCACCATCTCGTAGTACCCCACCAGCCGTTGCAAGTCCTGGATTACCATGGGATGCACCGTCGGTATTGAGCTTTACCCATCCCTTTCTCGGTGGAATCCACGCAATTAGCCGCTCAACCCGCAGCACTCCCTCCGTACTCTCTCCGATATTCACCCTGGCAGTCCATACTTCTTTACTCAACTCCTTCACGAACTGCACTCTATCACGCCACTTTCCGACCTCTCCAAACACATATTCACACCGCCATTTCCACCCCCACCAAATTGTCATTGCAAACATCGTAGACCATGAACTACCTTCCACTTCACTATCTTCCCCAAGGTTCTCATAAACCCCATTCAAACAGTGACTTTCCAAAGAACGAACTGCGCTTACTCTTAGGAACAAGTCTTCGCCAAACACCTTTAATTGCTGGGCAGTCTCGGATCACATGGATAATCGATTCTTTGGCCCCTTGACAAACCTGACAAACCGCAGTATCGCTCATATGTCTTCTTTGTCTCTCCATGTTTGTCATGATTGCTTGGTTCACCACTAACCACAAAAACACTCGGACTCTTTCTGGTGCTACCACTTTCCAAACTCTTTCAAAGAGCTTCTGCATATTTTGTCGTAGTGAACTATCTCTAGTAAGGAAAGAGTAAGCCGACGCGACTGAAAAATCTCCATCCATACTCTCTCCCCATGATAACCGATCATTTTCCCCCGTAACTTCATCCAATACTACTGCTGCTAGATGTAAGCGCGCGTTAGTAGAAACATACGGAACAATGTCAGAGAGCAACCAGCCGGTTCCATATCTCCATAAGTCCTGAACACAAACATCCCTCTCCTCTTCCGGTATCATGCTCGTCGTAAGTTCTGATAGTGGCAAGTTCAGAAGCCATTTGTCTTTCCAAAATCTTATCTTTCGCCCATCACCGGGAATCCAATTCCTATGCTTCTCCAAGTAGAGGACCAAGTGCCTTTAACAACAGTCCATCCCAAATCGTGAACATCCTTCACTTGGTATTTGCTGCGCAATACCCGCGCCCAAAGACTCCTCTGATCATGTAAAAGCCGCCATCCCAGTTTTGCTAAAAGAGCTTTGTTCATGGAAGGTGCTTGACGGATCCCTAGACCCCCTTCTCCTTTCGGACGACAAACCCGTTTCCAAGCGATAAGATGTTGCTTGCGCTTCTCTGTTGTGCTTCCCCATAAGAATGAACTTGAGGTCTGATCTAGCTTTGATAAAGTAGATTTTGGCAAATAGATCGTGCTCATCGAATACACTGGGATTGACGAAAGCACAGCCTTAGTCAAAGTTAACCTACCCGCAAAACTCAACATTCTCCCTTTCCATCCCGCTAATCGTGACGACACTTTCTCAAACACATCTCCGAAAGTTTCTTTATTAATCCGTTTTTATAACATTGGCATACCGAGATATTTACCCAACTCTCGCGTCACGCTAATCCCGCTCTCATCACTGATTAATTTCTCTAACTCGCGATGGACATTATTAGAGAAAAATATTTTCGATTTCTCAAGGCTAACTTTCTGTCCAGAGGCGGTACAAAAGCGTTCCAAGACTCTCCGTATCACTCGTATTTGACCCACTGATGCTTCTGCAAAAAGTATAAGATCATCCGCAAAACAGATGTGAGATAACTTCGGACCTCCCAGAGAAAGGCTTATCGGCTTCCATTCTTTCGAATCAATCGAATCTTCTATGAGATGATACAATCTCTCCATACACAACACAAATAAATACGGCGAGAGAGGGTCTCCTTGTCTCAGCCCTCGGAGTGGCTGAAACGGCTCCGTTTTTTCTCCATTCCACAATAAGGTCATCGAAGGGCCTGTAACACATTTCATGATCCAGCGAATCCAAGTCTCCGGTAATCTTGCTGCCCATAAAGTATCCTCAAGAAAGTCCCATCTAATCCGATCATAAGCCTTCTCAAGATCCAACTTTAACAACATCCATCCCTTTTCCCTTTCTTTCTACGCATGGAGTGAACAGCTTCTTGAACCACTACAATATTATCCGCGCTCAGTCTCCCTGGAATAAAGCTCGATTGCGCTGGGCCTATCAGGTTCGTCATTACTCCTTTTAGTCGCATAACCATAGTTTTAGTAATTGTTTTGAACAGAACATTACATAAACTTATTGGTCGAAATTGAGTAATCTTTTCCGGGTTCAACCCCTTTGCAATTAACACCACTAGCGCATCATTTGTTCCGCCTGGTAGATTCCCCGTCACAAAGAAATCCAAGACAAATTTAATCACCGAGTGACCTACCACATCCCAACATTTCTGATAGAACACGGGTTGATATCCATCCGGCCCCGGCGCTTTATACTTGCCCATATTCCTTATCGACTTTTCTACTTCCAAAGCTGTAAAAGGTTTGTTTAAACCTCATCATGCGTGAGCCTTAGAAATCCTTCTTGTGGCAATCGGTCTACAACCAACTCCACATCCTCCATCGAATAAAGCCTTTTATAGTAACTCCTAGCCAATTCCTCAAGTTCATGTGGTTGGGAAACCTAACTCTCCGCTTCATTCTTTAGCATCTCAATTCTATTTCTCCGTCTCCTTACAATCATTGAAGTGAAAAAATACTTTGTATTCCGATCTCCTAAAGCAATCCACTTCTCCTGCGATTTCTAAAACCATAAAATTTCCTCCTGTTCAAGCACCCCATCCAACTCTTTAATCAAACTCTCCTCTTTGTTCAGCAATACATCCGTGTGGCTATGTTCAAGTAAGTCTTGGACAACCTTGATCTCATTCAACAAGCTTTCTTTTCTCTTATGAACATCTCCAAAAACTTCTCTATTCCACCTTTTCAACTTCACTTGTAACATTTTCAAAGCCTCTGGTGTGCTTATATTCCCATTCCACGACGCCAATAACATCTCTTTAAACCCCGAGTGCTCTAACCAAGCTGATTCAAACCGAAACGGTCTCCTACTCGGGTTACCCACTGCATCTGGACAAAGGTGAACATACATCGGCGCATGGTCCGAAGAGAGAAATGGCAAGTGAGTAACCGTAGCATCTTGCCATCTTAATCGCGTCTGTGGACAACATAAGACTCTGTCCAATCTTTTGGCTACATAGGTACTCTCCATTCGACCTCTACGCCATGTAAATTTATTCCCTTTGAACCCCATATCAATCAGAGATACCTCGTTTATCCATTCCCTAAAGGCCAAAGAATCCGGTGAAAGCCTTCCGTTTCCTCCGGTTCTTTCATCCAATCGGAAAATAGTGTTAAAATCTCCACCAACAATCACTGGTTCAACCACATTATGAACTAAACTTTTAAGCTGCCCCCATAACCCACTCCTCCGACTCACGGTGGGGGCTAGACCACAACTAGATGAAACGGCTCTGACCCCGTCCCCACTCTAGCTTGTATATACTGATCTGAAGAATCCATGACCGTAACATCACCAATTCCCGATCGCCACAACAGCCAAAGACCCCCCGCTTTGGCCAACCGCATCTATTCGAAAAGAATTTTCGAACCCCAGACCTTGACAAATCCATCTTGCTCTGTCTCCTCCCGCATGGGTCTCGAAAATAGCAAGTAAGTCTGTCCAAAATTTCTTCAAAATGTAACGAATCGATCTTCTAAAATTGGGTTTATTCACCCCCCCCGACAATTCCACAACAAAAAATTCATCATTTGACTACCCATTAATCTCCAAAGAATCACCGGGGCACCCTGTTATGCCAACTCGTGTTCCGCCTCCACCTCCTGCGAAAAACTAGCTGAGTTTGTATCCCCTGGCATCACCTCCTTCGCTGAGCCTAACACCACCATATCCCAAGCTTCCTCTTGATACTACCTCTGCGTATCCACTCCCATATCGCTTTCACTCTCATTCACAAAAGACCCTCCTCTGCGTCCAGCACTTACTCTCTCCACTCTTAGTCTTTTACCCGAAGAGGATAACTCAATTTCCCCTCTTGTTGGGCCAAAGACCAATCCTCTGGTGGGCCTATTTGAATTCTGCTTTGCCTTTAATCTTTGGGCTTCAGCCCGTTTCTCTTTAGCCCCATTCTTGGCCCAAGTCTTTGGAGTATTCAGTCTACCAAATACGATCCTCTCTATCCCTTGTTTCCCACTCAAACATGTACTCTGTTTGGTAAACACATCTTCATCCTCCTTATTCTCCTCCACCAGATTCACAACTTCTCTTAATTCTGTTGGAATCGTATCTTCCCCTAAATTTCCAAATCGGTTTGATAGCGTAATATTCTCTCGTCCCTGAGAACTCGGGTTTGCGCATAAATTTCTCCTCTCCTCCGCCTCTGTTCTATCTGTCACAGCAACAACCGGAATCCTCGACGCATTCCCCCTCCTAGATCTCCTCACCGCCGTAAAACCATCCCTCCTCGCAACAGCTTCGTTTGACTCCTCCCCTACATTACTCGGTCTCAACACCACCATCTTCTCTGTGTCTCCCTGCGGGCATGAGTGGACCAAATGTCCATACATCCCACATTTCGAACAGATAGTCGTCAGGCCTTCATATGATACGAAGTATCTCTCCCCATTGATTAACACAGTTCCTTTAAGAGATTTCGCTAAATTCACCTCCACACACACTCTTGCGAATCTTGCCCTCTCAAATTTAAGCGTTGTTAAGTCCACGCGGATTGGTTTCCCTAAACCCCGAGCTATCCCCATCAGAATTGCTTTGTGATAAAAATTCACCGAAATATTTGACAATCGAACCCATACTGGTGTTGTAACGATCTCATCCCTTAGTGGATCAAACTCCGGCGACCATGCTTGCACCATAAGATAACTACCAAACGCCTTCCATGGTCCTCTGGTTACCGCCGCCAAATACTCCTCCTCCATCTCAAATCTAATCATAAAGAATTGTCGAGGCAGATCCATCACATACATAGCACCCTTTGGCTTCCACATCTCCCTTAGCTTCCGACTCAAGACAGGGAGGGCAATATTACGCCCTAATACCTTAACAATCATACATTGCTTCCATAAACCATTCATTGCTTCCAAAACCTCTGCATCAATCGTAATCTCAGGCTCACCATCAACTCCATTCGGGAATTCCACTCGTAACCTGGCATTAACAAACTCGTCTTCCAGCAGTTTCTCAGGGACCGGTCTACCTCCGCCATTCGTCCCCTTCACCTTCGTCGCCCATGATCTAGGATTGTCCGGCGGCCGCCCTTTCTCTCCCACATCCATCATATTAGCGTCCTGATCTCCCGTGCCCAAAACCCTATAATCGCCGGTCTCCGCCACATCCATCTTTTGTGTCTCAGGACAAATGCTTTTTTTATAGTCGAGTTAATAAGTTTTTTAACTTTTTTTACCACCATTATTACTTATAGGAGTAAGTTTCTGTGATGTTTAAAAAAAACAAAAAGAATCAGTTTCTTTACAAAAGAGGTTTCAATTTGGGTCCACGTTAGTATAATTTTGGACAAGATATCACATCTAAAACATAAATAGTTTTTTTTTATGGATAAATTAAAAACCTAAATAGTATTAATTAATAAATATGGGAAAATTTAAAAAATACCACTTTTGAAATATCATTTTGCAAAAATGTCATCATAAATTGTCCATTTTCAAAAATATCACAAATTAATAATTTTAAACTTTAAAAAATGTTTTAATACTAATAAATCCTAAACTCTCAAAACTAAACTCTAACGTAACATAGTTAACAAAAAATAAATAATATTTTAAATAAATGATATAATATTAATGATATATATAATTTTTTTTAAAAAAATTAATATTTTTGAAAAATAACATTTCAAAAATAGTATTTCTCAAAACTCATAGACAAAGAAAGGCAGAAAAGATTCATTATCTAATAATTTTAAATTAATATGTTGATAGTTTGATTTGTGTACTAGCTGGCCACCCTACCCCACCCAAAAGAGAGGAGATTTTAAGATCACGAGTTTGAGTACTGGAAGTGGAGAAGCCGTCAATAACTTACTATGAATAAATTCATATTTATTTCACACGCGGTAATAATGCGGAACAAATACACTAATTATTGGGAAAATTTGTCAAATAACCTAAAATGGATAAATAAATTAGGGAGCTAACATCTTAAACAGGGTAGTTCACCAAGTAACATTGCTAATCTAGTTTGACGAAAATGCGGCATTGATATCTCTTCCTCCTTAGCTAGCATTCCTTTTTTTCCCCTCTTCTATTTCAACCCTCGACTCTAATATATGTTTGATCTTATTATTATTTTTTTAATAAAAAAAAATTAATCATTTTATCATTTATATATAGAAACCATTAAAAGAATTTCCGCATATATTATGATTTTATATAGTACCGATAAAATTTTCATTAGGAATACAGAACTATCATATATATATATATATATATTAATTGGGGAGATATTAGAGACAAAAATCATAGGTGTCGTTCAAAAATCATTTTAGGAGATACATCATTTAATTTAACCAATCATAACATTTTAATTAAAACTATATGCCATGGTGGAAATCTCTACATATCCTATATATATTAATTGAAAATACATAAGTAAAAATAATCCCATGTGTCGATCAAAGAAAAATTTAAAGGACACATCAATTAAATTAACCAATCAAAACATTCCAATTAATTCTATATGCCATAGTGGAAATCTCTACATATTTTCATTAAATTTTTAATATAAGTCCACAAATACATGTGTTACAAATTTAAATCCAACTAAATCATAATATTTTAATATTTTAAAATATTATATAACATAATGATTTAGCGATGAATCATTTACCGATGTCAATTTAAATTTAGTTTATAAAAGTTGTATTAATGTCCATTTGGATTTATTTAAAATATGATTGATCATATAATTTTTTTTTAATATCGCTTAATTGTATCCATATTACTTTAATTAAAATTTAGATTTTGTTATAAACGTATAACTTTACAAATATAATATTTTTACAATTTTTAGAGAAATACGATAGGTTTATTGGACAACTAACAGAAAATAGGAAATAAAAAACTACAAAAAGGGAAAATAGAAAAAAATAAGATATATTATTGGGCAATTAAAAAAAAAGTAAATAAAAACTACAAAAAAGTAAATAAAACATATTATTTCATGTTGCACAAAAAACATTATCTAATTTCTAAAAGTATTAAGAAGTTTTTTTCTATGCGTGATTTGAAAACCAAATTTCGTTAAAAATTGAAATAAAATGTCAAAAAATTACTAAAAAATAAAAGCTAAACTTGACGAAGATATAAAATTTAAATGTAAATTTTATGATTAATTGAAAACATATGTGATCATTAATATCTATATAACAGATCGAGAATACTTAAATTTTTTTATTTAAAATAATTAAATAAATAGTAAACTTGACTAAAATAGAAAATTGAATTTAAACTAACCACAAATCATACATGACCAATCATTTCAATATAATTCTTTTACTTTGTGTTTTTGTTTAATAGAAATAAAAAAAATTCCATTTTAAAGAATTAGGTAAATGGTAAATTTTGGTAAAATGAAAAGTTATGAACATGCATAATTTTATATTAAACGCATTCAACTTTATATAATAAGATATATATAGATATCATACGATGATCTTTATTATTATTTTTAATAATTTTTTGTTTTATATTTCTTAATAGTTCATACAGTAATATATTTGTATATTATTATTTATATATATGTTTATATGCACAAATATTTTTGGTGTAAGTATATATAGATGTGTGATTTATTTTTATTAAATTTTATCGGTTATCGACAACGAATATTTTACTTTGCATTTTATCATATATAAATAAAATTATTATTAATTATATATATCACGCGATCATAATCTAGTTAAATATTAATAATATAGAGAAAGATGTCAACGCGCTTAAATGAAAAAGAAAAGAAAAGATGTCAACGTGATTTTCTCGAGAAAGTTGACTTCTTATATTCATGTTTTTTTGGTTTGGTTTTGACTTTTGACACAAAAGGGTAAAAGACATTTGAAATTCTCTTGCTTTTTTCACTTATTTCTGTCGGATTGGAAGATTGGGTTGAAAAATTGACCGAGATTTGAAACTGCAATCGACTAAGATCACGAATATTCTATTAATATAAAATAATACAAAAAATAGAAATCAAAATCAACAATTCTATAGTCTATCCATTATATATATTTAATTTAAAATAATTAATAAAATTACGTTACTAAATACTACGAGTCATTTGTTTCTATAAAAATTCTCATTATCTAGATACAGTGGAGACGAGTCACCTAGTACTCTATTATAGAAGGATACAAAAATATAAAATATAACATGTTTTTGATGAATATATTATTTATATTTATATTTGTCTTAACTTATAGAAAACTCATTTTTATTTGTGAATATATTATACAGTTATATATTTCTAATTTAGGAAATTTGATTTATTTATATCTTTATATATTTAGTACTTTATTTTTATAAGAATTAAATACAAACCTCTTATAACATTTTTGTGTTCATACTCTGATCAATTTATTATTTTATTAAATCATTGATCAAATTTATATTAGGGTTCTGTTAGTTTCCACACAATTGAAAAACAAATATGTGAGTCTTAAGCTGATGATGGCTCATCACATAATGTTCTTAGTGTTGAAGACTATGATGTGGTTTAGACGGTGGAATATAAATGTTGCAATGTCGATGATCTGAAAGTCGAATGTTACAACCGAGATGACTCAATAACCGGATGTTACATGACCTGACAATCGAGCTTTATAGCCGATGTTTGAAATAAAATACTTACCACACAATGATGATATCCAATCTCACATGTGTTACCATATAAGACCTTTATCCTTAAGAGAATCTAATACAATTCTTCAATAACATTTTTTGTGTTCCTACTTCTTCAATCTCACATGTGTTATACTATCTAGACGAGACCAAAGAACACCTCTTTTTTAATTGTGATATTTTTGCGTAAACTCTGGAATGGCTATTTCTCTGGAGTGGGAATCTCCATCCCCTCGGTTTTACTAGATCCTTGTCTGATTCAAATCTTCCAGCCAAGATTGAAACATGGCAAACATCATCAACTTCCTATTCCAAGGTACATGTTACCTCATATGAATTGAGAGAAATTAGAGCAGTGATAAAAAAGCGGGTTCACGCGACAATTATTTAGGCGTTAGGCATTGCACAAGTTAATTTTCACCGTGGCGAGTACATTTTTGGTGACGAGTTTAGAGACAGATGAATCTTCGACGGTCTAAACAGCGTATAAACAATTTAGACGGTCTGAGGGTTTTGTTAATTCATCTAGTACATAATTTTTTTATTTAAAATGAAAAAATTTGTCACCTAATTCTTCGTCAAAGTTTTTATTTCATATTTTTTTATTTAAAATTTAAAAAAATTATCACCTAGTTCTTAAAAGTTTTTATTTCCAAATATTCTAGTGGATATGATACAAATAGAATTTTGAACTGAAGACAGTTTATGATATTTCAAAACCAAAAGATAAAACCAATTGATTTTATTTTCTTAGCAAACTTTTATATCTTATCAAATGTTCAATTCTCTTTGATGGAATTCAAAGTACAATGAAGATGTTCATATCCTGTCTTGTCTACTACCTTTATCGAAATAGTATTTTTATTTGGCAAAAGGAGCCATTTGTAAAGTCTAATTTCAGTTCAAATGCAATTAACCATTGAACCGAAAAACTAAAATAAAAATAGATGATCTAAAAAAACGAGTGTTCATATGCAAAGTCAAGGGGATAATTCCTAAAAGATATGTCAACATAAAAGTAAGCAAAAGCTCTTGTTAAAAAAAGAGTACGTTGGTTCCTTTGGTATAGTATAGGAGAGGCTTTTTCTATATAAAGGCGGTTGGTTTTCTTTCCCAAATCAAATTAAAATCAAAGAAAAAAAGATCACACATTAAAACAAAACACATTTCTTCTCTTCTTTGTTCTTCAATGGAAATGGCTCAAAATGATAGAAATACAAGGATCACTCAAAAGGCTTGTGAAATGGTCGATAACACGTATGGTAAGTCCCAGAAAATAACCTCTAAACCATATGTTTCTAGAGACGATTTCACTTCTCGTTTTCACCAAAATTCTTACGTATATGGTGGTCCACAAATTTATACTGTAAAAGAGGCGACTAGTACTATTACTGCTCGCCAAGTCATTTATCAGTATTCAAATGAGTCAACTATACTAAAACCGGTTGTTTATCTTCCTACGGATCATATTCAATACTTTGGTGGAGCCCGCCATTTTATTGGTTTTGTTGATGGGGTTGAGAGGCCGAGAGAACGGGCCATTAGCTGCGACGAGGCGTTCCAACGCTATGGAGGGGTGCTTATAAAGGAATTTTGTAATTAAGCGGGGTACAAATCGAATTATGTTGAAGAAGCTGGGTAAGTTATAAAATAGTTATATAACGGTTTTCACTTGAATTAAGGTTTAGATCACTACCAAGTGTTTGGGACTGCTATGTATTCAAAGGAAAATAAGTTGAAGCTTATATAAGATAAAGTGTTACGATGTTATAATGCTAGTAATGTAGTTTTATATGCTCTTAAGTCTTAACTCTTTGTAATCATAAATAAGTCTGTATGAAAAAAATGTTATATATACTCGTATGCTTTGCTATTAAATTTCGCACAAGTATCTAAATAATCTCTGATATACACAATTTATAATTTCTGCTCAAAAGTGAGTTAATATAGAGAATATCTCTAAATTAATTTATATACATTTGCTAGTATACATACACTTAACCCTTTCATCTAGAATAATATAAAAACGACATTCTCTGCAAATACACTTCACCAAAATCATATAAATATCCCTTATATATTAATTGCGAAGCCAAAAAATATATTTCTCAGGTGCGAAAATAATAATTTATTATTTTTATTTTCATTATACTTATAATAAAAAATTATATTGCATGAAGTTTTATTTTTAAAATATATAAATTAGATTTTTAATTCTTTTTTTATTAATAATATGAGAAGAGATAATATATTCATAATGTAAAATATTTTTTTCGAATTGTAAATCTACAAAAAAATGAAGATGATTATTGGAAAAATAATATGTAGATGAGTATTTATAAAATATTTAGTAAAAATCATATAAATTTTCCGAGAATAATTATTCCTCCTTTCATTTTATTACAAGTGTCGTTCTAATATATTACACATATTAAAAAAAATATGTGAATTTTTATTAATACTTGGGATAATACTTTTATTAATACACCATATGAGTTTATGTGTAAAACTGAAATTTAATTTAAAAATCTATATTAAAAATATAAAAGACATTTTTTTGTGAAACAAAAATAAAATTCTAAAACGACATTTCACGTCCGAAAGTAAGATACTGGGACTAAATTATGCTTTGCCGAGCTAAACGTTGAAGCTTGTAAAGGTTTTCTTAAGTTTGCAAGTTTTAAACAAAAGATTAAGGAAATCCACGTATGATCGAGAAAAGAAAATTTAATTGGATTAAATGGTTAAAAGCTCACCGTGCAACCATATTCAAAATAACAAAAATAATAGTAAGACACGAAAGGATAAAAACTCTCCCGGACATACATATGAATTCAGAAGCAAAACAAAAGGAAAAACGAAGAAAAAAGCAAATATAGAAAATTTAGGGGAGAGGAGGATCTCTTGGGACAAGATCGTCCATGATGTGTCCGAGGCACACACACTCATCTCGGGACAAGATCGTCCATGATCCGAACATGTCTATGCCTGGGAACGCTTGAGGAGCAAGATTCAACGGAGTGTTCAGACACCGAGGTGAGCTTGAAGCAGACTCCAAAACCCTAACGAATTTGAGCTCTATGGCCAATTGGGTGAAGTCATCGGGTCTACTTAGCTGTCCGGTCCAATTGGGAGATAATAATCGGCGAAACCAGAAACGACATAGAGTAGGGAAATGAAATATTCAGCTGAGGATTTTGTAATCTTTTATTTAAATAAATAAATAAAATTAAAATTTATTTATTAATTAAATAATTTATATATACTTTAAAAAAGTTATTGTAATTAAATGCCATATATATGGCACACGTTTTCAATGGAATATAAGTGGCCATTAAATATTAGTACTCCACCATCATGGTAAGTCTGTGTATTCAACTGGCCAAAATATAAAGTTAATTGGTGTATTTTCTTAGAAATTCGAATAGTTCGTGTATATTCGCTAAAGTTTGTGATTTTTTTTTTTTTTTTTTTGGTATAGAGTTTTCTCATCGGAAATTTAGTGAAGATAAAACGTACATACATAAAGATCAGATTACATATACGTTCTTTTTACATGCTACAAACAGACACACGATCACAAATTCAAGTTGTAACATTATTACAACCAAACTCTCAAAAGAGTAAAGTTTGAACCGGTCTGCACTCACTCACACCATATCTAAATAAACAAAAATTGCAAAACAACCCCACAACTTTGGCCATAATCCTAACTTTATATCCCTTAACTTTGCTCCTTCTTGCTCGCATTCGGTTTTGGTTTAGGAAAGAGACGGGCAACGGAAACGTTGAGCCAATTCGGTAGTTGCGGGGAAAACTGGTTGGTTTACAAGGATCGAACTATTTGGGCCTTGATAGACCAAAAAAGTTGCATTGGTGGAAGATGTTATGGACTCTTTAACGGTACGAACTTGTGGACCGTGGTAGATATAAGAACTAGGGTTATAAGGATTAGGAAGATTAGGGTTTGACGATGTGGAAGTGTTTCTGTCCTTTTGAGAAAGCCCCATAGTAGTAGAAATTAGAAAGAGAGAGTGAAGGAGAGAGAGATTACGAATATGTATCGAGTTTGTTGTTATTCGGTGGTTAGAGAAAGCAACAAAGTTAGTGGCTTTTATATAGACAGAACCCAGAGTGTATAGTAGTCTGAAGAGGATATTATATATTGTCATTCAAACTAATAATACAATTGTCATAAATGTGCACTCAAGTTTTTTTTTTTTTTTGATGCATACTACCTTTTTTAACGTATACGTTGGTAATTTTGTTTTTTTATGTACTGGTCGAAAATACTGGAAAGTTTAGTCACAATATAGACAACGTTGTAAGAATTTAATCTGAAAATGATGATGATGTTTTAAGTTTTTAACAATTAAGAAGATGTTATATCATAATATATATGTATATATATATATATTTTTTTTGTTTGTTTGTTTGTTAAAGATATATATACTACGTTCAATTTTATTTTTGTGGTCGAAGATTATTTTATGTTCCTTTAAAGCCCAGTCCGGCCAGGTCTGTAGTCCTTGGGACCAAACCGTAGTTAACACCAAATACAAAAATAAAATGATGGATTCGATGGACTCGGCTGAACATGATTGATCATCATATATAAGTTGGATCAAACATGATCGTGATTTTTGTTTGTTTATTTTAAAGCCTAAATAAATAATACCGGCCGGCCTAACCAAGAAGACTCTTCTAATTAGACAGCCAAATTTTAAGAGATGTATTGGATTGATATTGTAATTGATCATAGTAAAAAAATTCGGCTTGCGTATTCTAAAATATTTTCAAATTCACATAAGTTTATTTAATTTAGAAATATGTTTTCAAATTTATTTATATCTACGAGATTTTAATATGAATTTTTAAATAATCAGGATATATCCAAGATTAAAGATTTGTTAAAATCCTTATTTTATATTTCTAAATCACTGGTTCAATAACAATATATATTAGTTAGAATTGATGATAAATCCAATAACACAATATTTTGAAAAAAGATATTAAAAATCAATGATGGAATAACACAAGTAAATATGCAACTTGAAACCCTGGTAGCAATATTTTCATGAACTTGAAACGTGTGATTGAAGTATGTATATCATGTATGTGCTAATTATAATGTGCATGATCGGTAATATGTATAAAGTATGATGTAGTAAAAAAATCTCCAGAAAGCTTGGGAGAGAAGGGATAGGGAATCTGCTTTAGGGGAAGGTTAAAGGAACACTGCAAGAAAAAGAGAAAGGCCGGTTAGGATTTGGTATTCATTATTCTCAATTATTTTTTCTCTTTTTGCATTCCATTCAACTCTACTATTATTCCTCTATATCTGCTTTTCATAAATTCGTTTCACAACTTTATATTTGTATACATATATAATATCTAAGCATGTCATTTTTCTATGATTATCGCAATAAGATTCATTTACGAGTTTTGAAAATCAAAATTTGGATTTGCTAGATACCAATTTTACACACAAAAAAAAAATATTGGGTTCACTTATCTTTGTTAAAGTCTTAAAATTCTAGTTCAATAAATATTAATATCACAGTCATAACAATAAATATCATGTGTATCAAAAAATTATATGCATAGTATATAATACAGTTATATATATTTTTTTGAACAATCATTTTGATTTACTGATATCCAGCCGAGTCAGTATAAAATGGACAATCAATCACTACATTTTTAAGTCTTGTACAATTTCTAAGTATGTTGAACAATTTTTTTGATTCTTATGGTCATGTGAAGCTTTTTGATGATTACAAATAGCTGGCGTTTGAGTACTATATGTTATTATTAATTTTTTTTACTACTATTAACATTTATAGGAATCACTTTCTGTATAAAAGAAGTTTCAACTAATTGGCATAATATAATTTCGAACAAGATATCAATCTTCGTGTAGAATCCTGTATTATTATAATATGTAGATATTTCATATCTGAATCCTTGCAAACTTTTTCTTTAATTAATAGATAATCTTAAATTGTTGGCAAAAGGAAAAAAAACCCATAGATTCATATTTAATACCAACGAGGTAATAATGCGGAACATACATTGTTTATTCATAAAGAGTATATTACAGAGTAAGATATTTCTATATTATTAATCGAGGATTAGATTTGGTTTTGGCCGGTTAAGGACAAACCGAAAGGCTGATTTAAATGAGAGAATAGGGTTGCTTATGATTCATTGATCAAATAAGGTTAATTATGATCTGTTGAAAACATAGGATGTGTTGGATTTTTTTTTTCTTTTTGTAAACTCTAAAAAAATGCTATTGGATTGCTGGAAAATCTCCAACTGAGATTAGCTAGATTAGTAAACTCGTAAATTTGTTTATCTCATTCAATTCTTGTTTTCTTTTTAAATTCGAGCGAATTTGGAGATAAAGGCGAGATCTGTACGTGAGTGTGAGTGAAATCAAGAAGTTTGCATCAGATATGTAAGTTAAAAAAAAAAAGAAATCAAGAACTTTGAAATACGTTTTCTTACAGGAGTAAATTTTACATGTTTTATGATTACCAATTAGGCAATTAGTAACTCCACTGCGAAAAGAAATGAAAACAACAAAATATTTATCACGATTAAAGTATTTTTTAATGATCACCAATTAGTAACTGATATTTATGAATATATATATATATATATAATTTAATTTTTTACTATAGTACTTGAATTCATACTTTTTTAAATGATAATATTTAACTTTAATTATTATATAAATTTTAACTTGACAATAAAACGGACAATTGGTATATCTATGATGGACGAAAGCTGTCTGTATATGTGAAGATATATATATTTTTGAATATTGTAGACATGAATATCCATAAATTGCTTTAAGCACAAATATGTGGGTTCTTTATATATATATATATATAATTCAGATTAAAAACGACATAGAATATAGTTTTTATTTCAAATTTTTTTTTTTTCGGGGGGTCAGACCTTGATTTTTTATCAGGTAAATTCATGCGAGACTTGAATATAGTTTTTATTTCAATTTTATTTCTTAACAGATGTGTATGTATGCGTAGTATATTTGATGAAAACTATATGTATATCTCTTAACATTTAAATTTATCGTTTATAATTTGTATAAGAGTAGTAATCTAATATATATGAATGAACGAAAGGGCAGACAGTCAAACCGTCCATGTCCATGACCTTTGAGATGTACATTATTGAGGGAATAATGATTAATTTAAATTTGAGCATATTCGATTCCATGTGTGTTATGGTTACACGTATTGATAAATGTTAAATTTAGGAATAATATCAGAACAAATAATTTTTTTTAATCAATGGTTTGGTGGTTTAGTGCTTCGGGTTGATTCTCTTGTACTTCGGGTTCAAACTCTTATTAGAACGGAGGGTTATTCTTTAAAT
Organism: Pseudoturritis turrita; assembly: GCA_900406555.1. Taxonomy (NCBI): domain Eukaryota; kingdom Viridiplantae; phylum Streptophyta; class Magnoliopsida; order Brassicales; family Brassicaceae; genus Pseudoturritis; species Pseudoturritis turrita. Next base: position 385,211 of record OVBL01000817.1, read on the forward strand.
CGAAATATCTAAAATTTGATTCCGGATACCGGAGAGATTATGGATCAAAGGTCCAGAATTTCCACGGTTTATAAAAAAAAAAAAAACTTACAATTTTTTATATATTAAGTATTGGATAACTTCAAAGAAAACGAAATATTCAAATGCAAGTGGATAATTCACGAACAATATTTCACAAGAAAAGTAATGAAAATTGTTAAAAGAGTATGTTGGTTCCTTTTGTAACGTAGAAGCTTTTTCTATATAAAGGCCATTGGCTCTCTTTCCCAAATCAAACTAAAACCAAAGAAGAAAAAAAGATAATACATAAAAACAAAAAACCTTTCTTCTCTTCTTTGTTCTTCAATGGCAATGGCTCAAAAGGATAGGAATACAAGATTCGCTCAAAAGGCTTTTGAAATGGTCGATAAGGTGAATGGTAAGTCCCAGAAAATAACCCCTAAACCATATGTTTCTAGAGACGAGTTCCCTTTTCGTTTTAACCAAAGTTCCTACGAATATGGTGGTCCAAAAGTATATACCGTAAAAGAGGCGACTAATACTACTAGTTGTCACCGAATCATTTATCAGTATTCAAACGAGTCAACTATAAAAGAACCTGTTGTTTCTCACCCCACAGAACATATTCAATACTTTGGTGGTGCCCGTCCTTTTATCGGCCATCCCAACCGAGGTGAGAGGCCAAAAGGACGGGCTATTAGCTGCGACGAGGCGGTCAAACTCTATGGAGGGGTGCTTATAAAGGAGTTTCGTAATTAAGCGGGGTAAAGCTAAAGTCATGTTGAAGATGTATGGTAAGTTTGTAAAAAAGTGTGACGGTTTTTATTTCTGTTTTCGGAAAAAGTGCAGACCAACACATGCTAAAGCTTGTTGTAACGGTTTTCACTTAGAATAAGCTTTAGATCACTACTAAGTGTTTGTGTCTGTTATATATCTAGAAGTACTTTAAGTTGAAGCTTATGTAATATAAAATGTTACGGTGTCACATTCTAGTAATGTAAACCTATATGCTAATGTAAACATGTGTGTTTTAAACTCTTTGTAAACAAAAATAAGCATGTATTAAAAAAACATAATATGCAAATAGCTGGCCCCTCATATTTTGGGACTCGAAGCGGATAAAAAATATTTGAGCCTTTTTAAGGTTATTATTAAAAAGAAAAGATTTGTTTATTAAATATTAACTAAATATGATGATTATTTGATATAGTTCAAGAATTTTTGATAGAATATTTTGAGTTATTTAATGTTAAAAATATATATTTAGTAAAAGTACTTGAATAAGTTGAAGGATGAAAAGTAATAAAAAAAAGAATGAAAAATATAATAATATGTTGCTGAAAGTAATAAAATACTTTGTGGAATCCTCAAATATAGTGAATAATGATTTGTTTAATATAAAATTAGAGAACCAATTGGTATTTCAATTGATTGAGTTCTTTTACATATGAATCACATAAACCATTGTATTTGTGTGTGTGTGGTTCCAAGTTCTTGGCCTGCTCCTTTCACCACGACAGCTCTGGTGCAGATGCACCAAATGTATAGAAGTTCTAATCTTATCGGATTTATGAAACGAGGTATATATATATATACAATAAAAATAATAAACACATTAAAAATATGAGTTAATCATGTGTTTCCTCACATTACTTTTAGTTTATCTAACATTAATGATAAATCTAAGAGCTTTATATTTGACAAGTAAAATATTTACTAGGTTTACATATCAATACCCTTTTATATTTGACAAGTAAAATATTTACTAGGTTTACATATCAATACCCTGATATAACTGATTTCGTTTCAAAATATAAGATGTTTTAGGTAAAACACAGAAAATTAAATTTTGATTTTTTAAGAAAAATATCATTTATTGTATAAATTAAAAACAATTCATTCAATCATGAAAAGTCTGCAAAATACAATTAGTCATATATTATCTAATAAATTTAAAATTTACATAGAAATACGAAAACATCTTATATTTTGAAACAAATAAACATCTCTAAAACATCTTATATTTTGAAAAGAAAAGAGTATAAATCAGTTTGAAAATTACACTATTCATAAAATCCTTTAGAATCTATGTATATATTAATATGTTTACCATAACTCTCTTATTATATACATATATAATATTTAAGTATGTCATTTTTCTTCTAATGATTATCACAATAAGATTCATCTAGCAGTTTCAAAAAACAAAATTAGCATTTGCGATCTACCAATTTTACACACACAAAAACAAATAATGGGTTCACTTATTTTTGTCTGTGTCAAATTCTTAAATTTCTAAAACAATAAATATGAATATTAAAAAAAGTGATTCCTATAAGTATGTTTAACAAAAAAATTGATTTTTTAAAGTCTTGTACAATTTCTAAGTATGTTGGACAAAGACTTTGGTGAGTACTATATGTTATTCTTTTTTTCTTTCTACTATTAATATTTATAGGAATCACTTTCTGTATAAAAGAAGTTTCAAGTTGGCATAAAATTTAATTTCGAACAAGATATCAATCTTCATGTAGATCCTGTATTATTATATAATTTGTAGATATTTCATATCTGAATCCTTGCAAACGGTTTTTTAATTAACAGATAATATTAAATTGTTGGCAAAAATTCATATTTAATGTTTAATACCCACGAGGTAATAATGCGGACAAATGCATTGTTTATTCATTAAAGAGGATATATATCATAGTACTTCTATATTACTAATCGAGGATTGGTTGTTTTGGCTGGTTAAGGACAAACCGAAAGCTGATTTAAATGAGAGAATAGGTTTGCTTATGATCTGTTGAAAACATGGGATGTTTTGGAATTTATTTTTTCCTTTTTTGTAAACTAAAAAAAAAAATGCTACTGGATTGCTGGAAAATCTCCAACCGAGATTAGTAAACACGCAAATTCGTTTATCTCGTTCAATTCTTGTTTTCTTTTTACATTCGAGCAAATTTAGAGACAAATGCGAGTTCAGTGTAAACTCAAGAAATCTGAGTTATATTTTTTTTTACTGGAATAAACGTCCTTACGAATTTTGTTTTTTGATAACCTTACGAACTTTATGATCATGAATTAGTAATTTGACTGCGAAAAGACATGAACACAACAAAATATTTAGCACGGTCAAAAGATTTTTATTTATTTTTTTGTTATGATCACCAATTAATACCCGAGAGTTCTGAATATAATATTTTTTGGGAAATTAGATGTAATATCCAACAAAAAAAAATTTATAATTGAAAAATTAACTAACAAAAATAAATGGCAACAATATTTTATATATAATTTAGGGGTGGGCATTTCGATTTTTGGTCTGGTTTCGGTTTGGTTTGTCGGTTTTACGGTTTATCGGTTTTATAAGAATTTAAACCATATAAAAACCATATGTAGTTCGATTTGGTACAGTTTGGTTTTCTTCGGTTTACGGTTTATCGGTTTTATAAAAAGTGAAGCCATATAAAAATAATATACAATTCGGTTCGGTTTGGTTTCGGATTTTTCGGTTTATTTCATTATTTTCAAAAACAAAAAAAATTGTTGCACAACATAAATATATTTATCCTCGAAAAATAAAGTTCTTAGCCAATAGTTTCTTTAAATAACTATATCAGTTGCAGAAAAAATATTAAAGAAAACTAGTATTATTGCTCGTGCAAAATAATTGTTAATAAATTATTATAACTTAATTTTGATAGAATCAAACATATGTACTAATTAATTTTCTTAACTAATTAAAATATACATTGATTTCATTGGTAATATATGTTAAATTTAGATTCGTCATATTCCTAAATATTATAATGAATTTAGAAATGATAAAACAACAATTTAGCAGCAAATTAAATATTTTTAAAATTATTTGTTTATTATAAATATACATAGAAGAAAAAAATAATTAAAAAAAGAGAGTAAAGATGAACCTAATTTAAACTAAAGAAATATATATTATCTCAAATTTGATTAAAAACCGAAAAAATCATTCGGTTTTACGATTTTTAACCAACCCAAATCTAAACCGAAAACTTCATTAAAATGTTAATCAAATGGATTTTTAGGTTTAACCATAACCAAACCAAATCACGTATTTTGATTTGGTTCGACTCGGTTTTTTCGGTTAAAGTTTTTTGCCCACCCTAATATAATCTATAATATATTTTAAACTACCCTCCTTACACACCCACTCAAACACGTGCATTTTTTAGATTTTTTCTTTTCTCTTTTTTCTTTTGAGGAAACTCTTTTTCCCCTCACATCTTATTTACTTTCCATTTTTTTAAAATAAAAATGATTCAAACTTGCGATCATAATAGCAAAAACATAGATTTTTTTTCCACACATGTCATGATTTAAAATTTTGAAAACAGACAAAAAAATTCTCAAAACGATGGATAAATGGTTTTACGTTAAGAATACCTCGTTCTATTCTATGTCTATTCTATTCTATATGTAGTCTATTATATCTTATATGTATCTATACAGTATAACATGTTTTTACTTACAAATATTATTCACCATTTTGAAAGATACGTATCCGTGTTTTTAAATCCAAACCATGTCAGATGCGTAGTTTTTTGTAGTTTGGATTTACGATTTAATATATAAATTTTAAAGTAATTTATGTAGGGATTATGATAAATATTGTAGTCTATTATATTCTATATATATCTATACAGTACAAGGTGTTATTCAACTATAAATACTATTCACTATTTTGAAAATACGTTACCGTTTTTAAAAATTCAAACTTTATAAAATACAAAAATATATATATTTTTAATATAATTGTGAGATTTGATCAATGAATAACAAAAACATAAATCAATAAATAATATGGAATGGGGTTAGAAAATAAAATAATAAATAAAAAAAGATAATGATGCAATATATATGTGTCTTTCAATCCTTAGTCACAAGATTCACCACTATGCCACATCACCAGCACAAAATATCTTCCTCCTCGTGCAAGTGAGGTTAAAATGGTCAAATTCTTCATTCTTTTGTTATTTGTCTAAATTGTCTAAATCCATAGCTATATTCTTGATTTACTGTGTATGCAGAGTGTGTATGTATGCGTGGTGAAATTGATGAAAACTATATGTATATATCTTCACATTTAAATATATATATATATATCATTTATTTGTATAAGACTAGAAATCTAATATATGTGAATGAACGGAAGGGCTGACAGTCAAACCGTCCATGACCTTTGAAGGAGATGTACATTATTGAGGGAGTAATGATTAAGTTAAATTTGATTATATTCGATCGATTCCATGTTTAACACGTATCCACAATATTTTCATCAGGAATAATATCAGAACTTACAACTTGTTTATTAAATATTGGATAACTTCAATGAAAACGAAGGTATATGTAAATGCAAGCGGATAATATTCCCCTACTAGAAAAGTAGTTAAAAGATTAGGTTGGTTCCTTCTGTAACGTAGATATATAAAGGCCATTGGCTTTCTTTCCCAAATCTGATATATAAAAAAACGCCCAGCACTTTAGATATGGACATCTGGCCTCTTCTGTATTCGACATGTGGCAGTTTAAAAAAAAAAACCAACTGATAAAAATAAAAAAAAACCCAAAAAAGACCTTAGGAAAAATGGCAAAAAAAACCTAAGTACTGAACACTAGTACTTTAAACCTCTAAATTTTATCACTGACACAATAAACTTTCTAAGTGACACATTTAACCCAATAAACTTTCAAATTAGTTTTTTGGTTCGCACCAACATTTTCGTTAACAGAATAGTTAACTCCGTTATTTAATAAAAAAAAAAAAAATTTAATTGTTATTTTATTATTTTTAACAACTAATAAAAAAAAATCAGAAAAATGAAAAGACACCAAAAATATTCTTTTATAATAAAAATATATTTTAATTATTATTTTACAATTAATTAAATAAATAAAATAGAAAAAAATTTATTTCTCTTTCCTTCATCTCCTCCTGCCGCTTCCTCCTCCCCTCTGTGAAAAATGCCGCTTCAATGCATTTGATTTGTTTCTGTGAATTTCGACATGGGTTCTTCATAATTGAGACTTTAAAATCTGGGTTTTGCTTTATATACCGAAAAAAATAAAATTTCACCCGTAAATTGGAGATAGCTCTTGCATCTTAGGGTATAATCTTATATCTGAAAGCTTTTTTCTGCAAAGAAAATTAGATTTTAGAAATTTTTTAATTTTGTCGTTGACTTTTGTATGAATTCCAATTTAATTGAAGAACGATAAGTTATCTTGTTCTTCTTTCTTCTGTCTTTTTTTGTCAGGTGAAACTTAACAAAATGGCTCGTCGTTTCGGCGCTTCGTCGTCAGGTGAAGGAGCTTCGTGAGAGAAAAGCTCTGTTGAAGATGGAGGTTCTCGAGCGCAAGTTTATTAGAGAATCTGTTTCCGTTATTTCGATACTCGAATCTCAGATCCCTGGGAGGGATTGTGAAGTCGAAGTTTCGAGGAAAGAGACGACGAGATTAGAGGAGAATGAGAGATTACGGCGGCAGATCAAGGAACAGAGGAGAGAGAAAAAGACGGCTGAGATCCGACGATTGGTGTTGAGGGAGAGTGATTGAGTAGATATAGACGGCGGAGCTCTGACGATTCAGACTTTAAGATCCGGCACCGGAGAAAACGAATCCACCTCCTCCTCCGCCACGCTTCTTCAACCATCGCCTCTTCCGTCAGTTTCCAAATCTCCTCTTCCATCAGTGTGCTTTTTGAAGGCGATGAATCAGAAGCTAGAGTGGAAAAAATCGAAGAGGACGACGAAGAAGATCAAAGAATAATTTTTTTTTTTCCCTTTTTCGTTTTTTTTTTTTTGAATTTTTTGAAATTAAAAAAAATATTATAAATTGGAAGAGTAATGAAAAGTTTTTTTTTTAAACCAAATTTAATGCCATGTCATTTTTCTAACGGAAAACAAACAAAAAGTTAATGGTTCCGTTAACGAAAATGTCGGTGCGAACAAAAAAACTAATTTGAAGGTTTATTGGGTTAAATGTGTCACTTAGAAGATTTATTGTGTGAGTGACAAAATTTGGAGGTTTAAAGTGCTAGTGTCGGTACTTTGGAGGTTTTTTATGTCATTTTCCCAAAAAACTTATCCTCGCGTTTGTTTTTTTTTTGGTTCTTCGTGTAGGTTAATCTTCGCCATCGATCTCAAGGATTGTTGTCTGATGGTTTTAGCTGCGTTGACTAAGATCAAAAATGAGATAGAGATTCATGTGCCGTGAAGAGATCTGTGGTTCGTCTGCTACGCCCATCGATGGCTCCAACGGGATTCAAGATGGAGGATCATCCATAAAAGGAAAGACTTCGAATCTTTTATCGTCGTGCCCTTAAGGATACTCTTAATTGGGCTGTTCATGGCCATATTTTCTACCGAGACGTAAGTTTTTTCCCTTCAGATCTTCTCCGGCGATATCCGAATCAGACTTGGATTTTTTTTTCTGGTTTGCCGAACTCGCATTTTGATTTTGATTCATTGATCCTCGTTCCTTTTCAGGCTTCTGATCTGCGTGAGAAGTTCAACGGCAACCAATATGTGGTTTGTTCTCCTTTCATTGATCTGCGATTTCTTTGTTTGATTGTTGATTGAAAGTTTCAAAAAACTGTGGAAATAAAAGTTTATCGTGTTTTGTTTCATTTAATTGGGTAGATAGAGATCTTAGAGATATGACCATATCTATGTGAGTGTGTTTGGATGAGAAATTTGGGGATTTTTTTTGTGGGAAAAGTTTTTTCTTATTCTTTTGGGCCTTATTACGTATATGCTGGATTTTCTCCTTGCTTAGTTGTTCAGATTTCTGCAACTATCAAATATGAGGTATGTAGAAAGATGTGAAATTTCATCGAAATAAGTGCAACTGTGTAGAAGATTGTTTCACAGCTGTTTACACTGCTGCGAATAGGTACAAGAAAAGAAGAACATAAATGTTGTTCCATAGTTCTTGTGTTTAGTTGGTATATCCAGCCATTATCATTACAATATAGAACCTAGTTCTTGCAATCAGTCAGCTATAATTAATGTTATAGTGCAATCCATGAAATGTTTTGTTGACATTAAGTAAATGATGTACCTTTTTTTAACTAGCGTTGAGAATCACATAGTGAAATACTTTTTCGAAATGCTGACACAATGACATCGTCGATGATTGTGAATGTATGTTTAAGTCTTTCATATTTGTTTCTCATTGTTTGTCCCTTTCTATGATCCTTCCATTGAGGGATTTATAGGAGGATGTCGACAGAATCGACAAACTGATTGCTCATGGTGAATCAGAATACAACAAATGGAGGCACCCTGATCCTTATATTGGTAATCACCCTAAGACGATTCTTCAAGTACATATATTGTTCCTCAATCACTTATGTTGTGCTTGGGCCAGTTTGAGGTTGGGAAACACTACATTGATCAGCTGCGTTCCGCAGACGACAATTCCAAGGCTGACCAAAGCTGGAGAAATATAAAGCGAACACTGCATGGAATTGGGATAGCTAGGAAGCCAGAATATATGGACTCACTTTGGGAGATGGTGCCGCCATACGAGTGTAACTTTAACGACTGGAAAACACATGCGACAACTGCTTCCACTACAAATAGATATTTAAGTTTATCTACACCATCTAAACCGTTATGAATGAACTGATGTATTGCATTTTTAATGCATTCTAACCCAAGTTTTCAATGGTGTTTCGAGTCTTTTCTATGATTTTAGTGTCTTTTCAGGGTTGGAACGCGTTTGGAAGGAAGTTAAGGCATTAGAAGCGTGGAATGAAGCAAAAGGAGCCAAAAGGAGGCTGGATCGATCGATCCAAAACACCGGGACATTTTGGATCGACAAGTGAAGATGGGATCGATCGATCTGAGTTGGATCAATCGATCCAAAACGCCGAGACATTTTAGATCGACTTGTTCTGCTTCAGATCGATTGAGCAACATTCAGATCGACCGATCCAAGCATTTTCGCCCAGAAAAAGGAAATTTTCAATTTCCTGTTTTTACTGGGTTTTGCCATTTATTTTCATCCAGAACGTTTTTAATATATATATATTCGAGTTTGAGCCATTGTTGAGGCTAAGTTTTTCATACTCTTTTCACTCTACATAGATTTCTGGTTTTCTGCAATTTGTAAGCACCGAGGAGATGAATTTCTGACTCTGCATCCTTGAAAAGTTTTTCTGAACCCCTTTGATTATTTATTATGAGTTTTTCATCATCTTTTTTTGTTTTGATTATTTCCATGAGTAGTTTCATAGTTAGGTTTAGAGTTTTCAAAAGAGTTTATGAATCATTGAATGAGACATAGATAGGGTTTATTCATCTTGTCTTCATATATTATTGTTCTTATTGCTTAGATTAAATTGATCACTTAATCTTTGATTTTAGGTTTAATCTATTCATCAAAAATGTTATAGGTTGCTAGATAGAACATAGGTGAGAAAATTGTCCTTAGCCAACGAAAGCTGATGTTAAAGCAATTTGTGAACATATCAAACCTGCTCGTTAATGTTTGTTTAGAATTTTAAGATCAAACGACAGTTTAGATTCTTAGGTTGCTAGATAAAGTAGTTGATACCACGAAAGTGGATTGGTTATACATTCATGTTTGAGTTTGAGATTATGCTTCATCGTTCCCTGAATAATTGTCTGGTTCATGATCTCTGAATTCATGCGAATCGCCCTAGACTTAACGCTTGCTTTTAATTGATTTTACATCGTTTTTATATTGTTATTTCTTTTGCATTGCAACAAACAATCATATTGCCATCTTAGCTTAATTTTACTCATATAGATTCGTAGCGTTTCACTTGGTTCTCGTAGATTCGATCCCTAAATACTACTTCGCTTGCTGTGCACTTGCAGTGATATTTTAGGATTAAAACTCGTTGTATCAAGTTTTTGGCGCCGTTGCCGGGGACCAATTGCGTTACCTTAGAATTTTTGTTTGAAGTTTAGACTAAGATTTACTAACTTTCTCTCTTGTGTGTTTCAGGTGTATGCAAAGAAGAAGCAAAAGAGCTGACAACCTTTTCAACTTCAGCAACCAAGACTTGCAAGGTTAGAGAGAGATAATAGGAAGACAAGGTCGAATCAAGTCACAATGGGTGATCAAATCGACAACGATGCACTCGCTACTGCAGTTGAACTTCAGAGGCTACAACAGTAGCAGAGATAAAAAATATATAGAAGAAGAAGATAACTACCCATAACCCATGATAAGAAAAATCCCAAATAAAAAAATCCTAATTAATCGAAACTTACCCACGATTTCTAAACCCAATAAACCACTATCTCCAAATAATTATTAATTTATATTTTATTAGAATCGAATCTATAGGTAGAAATATTCACAGATTCCGTCAGTTTCGAAAAATTTTCCACTGACTTCAATTTTTTCTAATATAGATAATCTTTTTTGGAGACTTCCGAGAGATAGTCCATAATTTTCATGGATAATCTGGTATATATGGAAAGTTAGGAACGACAAATTTTTTAACAATGTGGATCGGGATCCTAACGAGATACTGAGAGTGGCGGAAACTGAGGCGACGTTTTGGGCCATGGTCCAATTGTCTCAATCGCAGGTAGACGTGGATGTGGCAACGCCATCTAGTCCTACAACAACGGTAGCAGGGTCTTTTGGGCCTAGATGTTTTGTTGATGGCTCATGGAAGGATACATATACCTTCTCAGAAGCGGGATAGATCCATTCTTCTTCTGACAATGCATGTACATTGATGGGTGCAAGGAATTTCCAACGAAGCCTTTCTTCCCTTCATGTCGAATTAGAAGCTCTCATATGGGCCATGCATTGCATGCTCACCCACCAGAAGACGATGGTCAACTTCCTCACATATTGTAGAGAGCTAATCAAGATAGTGACTTCTTCACAAGAATGATCAGCGTTTGCAGTCCAGTTGAAAAATTTTCAGAGCTGCAAGAAGGCCTTCACTGACTCGTTAGCGCGAAGTGCTCGCTGTTACCCAAATGATATTTCGTATGTAATGTTGACAAAAAAAACAAAACAAAATAGAAATATATAGAAGAAGAAGATAACTACTCATAACCCATGATAAGAAAAATCCCAAATAAAAAATTCCTAATTAATCGAAACTACTCAAGATTCCTAAATCCAATAAACCACCTTGTCCAAAAATCTAGATTTAATTTTGAATCAATCAACAATGTATATTTCTTAACATCAGATTTATCGTTTATTTGTACAAGACTAGAAATCTAATATATGTGAATGAACGGGATTAAGGGCAGACAGTCAAACCGTCCATGGCCTTTGAAGGAGATATACATTATTGAGGCAGGAATAATGATTAATTTAAAATTTATTAGAATCGATTCTATGTACCCATTTTCCACAACTTTTTAATTAAATATTGGATAACTTTGAAGGAAACGAAGGTTCATACGCAAATGCAAGAAGACAATTCCTAAGAAGGCCTATAAAGGCCATTGGCTTACTTCGCAAATCAAACTAAAACCAAAGAAGAGAAAAAAGATAACACACAAAAAAATACACCTTTCTTCTCTTCTCTTTGTTCTTCAATGGCAATGGCTCAAAAGGATAGGAATGCAAGGTTCGTTCAAAAGGCTTTTGAAATGGTCGATAAGGTGAATGGTAAGAATAAGAAAATAACCCATAAATCATATGTCCCTAGAGACGAGTTCCCTTCTCGTTTTAACCAAAGTTCCACAGAACACATCCCAAACTTTTGTGGTGCCCGTCCTTTTATCGGCCATGCCAACCCGTTTGAGAGGCCGAAAGGACGGGCTATTAGCTGCGACGAGGCGGTCCAACTCTATGGAGGGATACTTATAAAGGAATTTTGGTAATATTCAAGTTATGTTTAAGATGCATGGTGAGTTTGTAAGAAAGTGTAATGGTTTTTATTTCTGCTTTCGGAAAAGTGCAGACCAACACTTATGCTAAAGCTTGTTGTAACGGTTTTCGCTTAGAATAAGCTTTAGATCACTACCAAGTGTTTGTGTCTGTTATGTATCTAGAAGTACTTTAAGTTGAAGCTTATGTAATATAAAATGTTACGGTGTTACTATTAGTAATGTAAGCCTATATGCTAATGTAAACATGTTTGTTTTAAACTCTTTGTAAACAAAAATAAGCATGTATTAAAAAATATAATATGCAAATAGCTGGCCCCTCATATTTTAGGGCATCAAGCGGATCAAAAATATTTGGGTCTTTTTAATAAAAATATTTTTTCATTAAATTTATATTAACTAAACTATTATTTTATATAGTTTTAAGAATTTTTGATAGAATATCTTGAGTTCTTTAATTTAAAATATATATTTGTAACAAGTACTTGAATGAGTTGAAAGAATCCAATAGTCATAAGTAATATATAAAAGATGAAAAGTAATAAAAAAAGGAATTGAAATAAAATATCTTGCTGAAAGTAATAAACTAATAAATATATTGTCGAATCCTCAAATATAGTGAAGAATATATATATATATATATATATATATATATATATATATATATATATATATATATATATATATTAAAGAAAATTAGAGAACCAATTGCTATTTCAATTGATTGAGTTCTTGTACATAAATCACATAAACCATTGTATTTGAGTGTGTGTGGTTCCAACTTTCAAGCTACAATGGTTTGGTGCCTCTGCAGATACACCAAATGTATTAGAAGTTCTAATCTTATCGGATTTATGAAACGAGTTATATATATACAATAAAATAATAAACACATATTAAAAATATGAGTTAATCATGTGTTTCATCTCACATTATTTTTAGTTTATCTAACATATAGGATAAATCTAAGAGCTTTATTTTTGAAAAGTAAAATATTTACTAATTCTACAGATCAATACCCTAATATATACTTTCGTTTCAAAATATAAAATATTTTACGTAAAGCCACAAATTTTTTTATTTATTTTCTTTTAAAAAGTATCATTTAATATATAAATTTAAAAAAAAAATCATCCAAATATGAAAAATTTGCAAAATACAATGGTCTTAAATTTTGCATAGAAATGCGATAATATTTCATATTTTAAAACAAATAAAATCTCTAAATCATCTTATAACGGATGGAGTATTAATCAATTTCAAAATTATACTATTCATAAAATCCTTTAGAATCTACGTATATATTAATATATTTACCATAACTCCTTTATTTATATACATGTATAATATTTAAGTATGTCATTTTTCTTCTAATGACTGCCACAATAAGATTCCTTTACCAGTTTCAAAAATCAAAATTGGCATTTGTTATCAACCACTTTTACACACATGGGTTCACTAATTATTATTATTATTTTTTTTGTCAAATTCTTAAATTTCTAATACAATAGATATTAATATTAGAAAAAGCGACTCCGATAAGTATCTTGAACAAAACAATTGATTTTTTTAGTCTTGTACAATTTGTAAGTATGTTGAACAAAAACTTTGCTGAGTACTATATGTTTTTTTTTTTTTCCTACTATTAATATTTATAGGAATCTCTTTCTGTATAAAAGAAGTTTCAACTTGGCATATATAATATAATTTCGAGATATCAATCTTTATGTACATTTCTTAACATTTTAATTTATCATTTATTAGTATAAGACTAGAAATCTAATATATGTGAATGAAAGGAAGGGCAGACAGTCAAACCGTCCATGGCCTTTGAAAGAGATATACATTATTGAGGGAATAATGATTAATCTAAATTTGATTATATTCGATCCATGTTTACACGTATCCACAAAGTTTTCATTAGGAATTATATCAGCACTTACAACTTGTTTATTAAGAACACTAAATTTTGATCAAGAAGTTAAAAAGAAAAAAAGAGAGAGAGAGAGAAATTTTCTCTCCCATCTCTCTAAAAAACTAAGATTCGTCCTAAACGTAATCCATTTTTTTGCAGCTTTCGGCACTTCATCCGTGGTTTATTCTCTAGTCGATGAGTTTTTGGTGTTCTTTTCTGTCCCTCGGCGGTGGTGATAGGTAGTTCTGTCGTCTCTGCTCTCGCGGTGATCTGTGGAGGTGTCTTGTTGAAGTTCTCCTATGCCGGCGATCTAGGCTTGGTCTAAACGCCCCAACCTCTGTGCACCGTCTAAGCCGGTGGTTTCTGTGGCCACTGGAGTCTCAGCACAGCAGTGGCGGCTATTCTTTGCCAGTGGTTCTACATCAGCTTTAGGGTTTTTGCTGGATCTTTGTATTGTAGCGTGCTAGGTCCAATAATTCATTCTGTTTATGGTCCATAACCAGGTCCATCCTGGGATTGTTGGTGAGGCCAGTACTACATAAACCAAAAAACCCAAAAACAATTAGTCTAATGAAAAGTTTCAAAAAAAAAAAAATTGTTTATTAGATAGAGACAAATTCAAAAATACTACTTTTGGTGTATCCATTTTCAAAAATGTCACAATGAGTTGTTCATTTTCAAAAATGTCATTAAATATAAATTGACTAAATTACTCTTATTTATTGAAATCATGGTTTTATAGGGATTAGGGTTTTGACCCCTAACAAACCCTAAATCTAAAATAGTTAACCCAAACCTAGAGGTTATTTTTGGTAAATTATAATTTTAGTGGTATTTTTGAAAAAAATTTAGAAGAGTGATATTTTTGAAAATAGATATTTTAAAAATGGTATTTTTCAAAATTTCTCTATTAAATATTGGATAACTTCAAAAAAAAAACGAAGGTTCATATGAAAATGCAAGCGGAAAATTCCTGAACAATAATAAACGAGTTATATATACTACAATTAAAAAAAAAGAGAGTTAATCATGTGTTTTCATCTCAAATTATTTTTAGTTGATCTAACATATAAATCTAAGACCTTGTCTAAAAAAACTAACCGCTTAAAAAAAATTTGACAAGTAAAATATTTACTAATTTTTTGCACATCAATACCCTAATATTTATTAATCAGTTTGAAAATTATACTATTCATAAATCCTTTAGAATCTATGTATATATATTATCATATTTACCATAACTCCTTTAGTAGTATAGTTTTCACCTTTGTAAAATGTGAAAGGCAATGTGTTCCTTCGGGTCATGGCCACTCTGTAGAGAGTGCATTTGGGACGTCAATTGGATTTGATCGATATATAGAACCTCCATCATTTCTCCTTTTCACATCTTATTAATTTCTACAATAATCATATATTTACTTGTATCTCGTTTTTTTTTTAACTTATAGTGTAACAAAATTACAAAACAGATCGTGTTTTTGGTGGAAGTATTTAATCCGGTTATACCGATCAATGTTGAATGATCCGAAAAATCTAATGATTTTTCTTTTCTACTTTTGAAGTAACCTTAACTAAACCAAACACACAAATAAACCATTTGTGATATAACTATTGTGAAAATTTATGATATAGTAGATATATAAATGGTGAAAGATCTTGTGTTTGAACTCCATGTGATAGACAAGTAGCAATCACATTTTTTTGAAGAGATATGATATAAAATTCCATATACGTGCATGTATATTATATATACATCTGATTTTGTGATTGATCACCTCCAATGATATAAAAAGAACATTAATTTCCCCGCAAGTAAAGGAAAAACCATTGGAAATATTTTTTTTCAAAAAAAATTGAGAAACTAATTACTACCACATGTTTGTTTTAACGGTAAATAACTAATTTTCCCTCCCTTGTTCCACATATAAGTAGGACTTCGAAACCAACTCACATTTAGCAATAAACATTCTAAATCAAAAGAACATTTCCAAAAACAAAATGTGGAATAAATGGAACGATTCAAGCAAGATGAAGAAGTATGCCTTGTTTGGCGTCGCGTCTCTCTTTATGGCAATGGTTGTTAGCGCGGCGGCTGATCACGGTAGCAGCCCGAGTCGAAAAATCTCAGAGATCCATCGTCAAAGCAAGCTGCTAATAAGAAAAACGGCGGTGAGTGTGATATGTTCCTCCACCGATTACAAATCCGATTGCTCCACGAGTCTAGGGAGTGTGACGTCGCGGGACCCGCGGAATCTGATAAGATCTGCTTTCGATCTTGCAATCATCTCGATTCGGAGTGGAGTCGACAGGGGAATGATTGATCTAAAGAGCAGAGCGGACGGGGATGTGCGCACGAGGGACGCGCTTAATAGTTGCCGGGAGCTTATGGATGCTGCAATTGACGATCTTCAAAAAACAAGGGACAAATTCAGGGGATTTTTGTTCACTAGATTGTCTGACTTCGTTGAGGATCTTCGGGTTTGGCTCAGCGGATCGATCACGTACCAACAGACGTGCATCGATGGATTTGAAGGGATCGATAGCGAAGCGGCCGCGGTTATGGAGAGGATCATGAGGAAAGGGCAGCATCTAACTAGCAACGGATTAGCGATCGCATCGAATCTCGATAATTTATTAAAGGCTTTCCGTATTCCGATTCCATTTCTTAAGGTACATACTCGTTACACTTTATCAAAACTAATAGTTTAGGTTCAATGGTTTTTAAGTTGAGTTTTAGTTTTAATAACTTAAAACCATTGTAGAGACAACACTTTTTCTTGGCTAAATTTAATAATTTTTGTAGTTAGGTTGGATAATTTTTTTTATAGAGTTTCTATTTTTTTGCATTCTTTTAAAATTTCTTACGAATGTATAATCCACACCGGACTTGATGTCTCCAACAGTCAAGGAGGGACAGACTCGGCATTTTGGGTTCGGATTCTTCACAAGAACGACCGTTGGATTCTTCCGAAAATCCCCCTCAAAAAATGGATTCGGTGGAGACCTCTCCTAAGAAATCGAATTCTTCTGAGAACCGACCGTTGGATTCTTCCGAGAATCCTCCTAAAAAATTGGGTCCTTCTGAGAATCGACAGTCGGATCTTGCTGAGAATCGGCCTACTGATTCTTCCGAGATTCAACCGCCGGAATTTCATAGGAATCCACCGTCTGATTCTTCAGAGGGTCCTCCTAAAAATTCAGATTCTTCCGTGATTCGACCATTGGATCCTCTTAGAAAAGATTCTTCTGGGATCCGACCCCCGGAATTTACTGGGGATCGACCGTCTGATTCTTCCGAGGATCGACACTTATCAGAAGAGTTCCCACCATGGTTAGAATTGCATTCGCGGAGGCTGCTTGCGGCCCGCGGGAAAAATATTAGGGCGGATGCAGTGGTGGCGAAGGACGGGAGTGGTAAGTTCAAGACGATCGCACAAGCATTGGCAATGGTACCACAGAATAACAGAAGGAAGTTCGTGATTCACATAAAACAAGGTGTTTACAAGGAGAAAGTAGAGGTAACCAAGAAAATGCTTAATGTCATGTTCGTTGGAGACGGACCAACAAAAACTATTATCACCGGAGACATTGCTTTCTTGCCCGACCGCATCGGCACCTACCGCACCGCTACTGTCGGTAAATTATATAACATTTTACATACAATTGAATATAACTTAAGTAATATTGAACTATCAAAATTCATAAATCTTCATCTCAAGACCAACAAGACTATTTTTGTTTTTCCGTCTTAACAATCTTATTTATATCGAATCGAGCTTTACAAAGGCAATATACCAAACTTTTCGAAAAACAAATTATTACATAACCAACATAGTAATTTATATCAGTTATGTATAAGGTTAATTATGCTTTTTGTAATGTAAAATTTCTAAAATAATTATTTTGGTGTTTAAAGCGGTGAATGGTGACTACTTCATGGCAAAGGACATAGGGTTCGAGAACACGGCCGGGGCTGCACGCCATCAAGCGGTCGCACTCCGAGTTTCGGCCGATTTTGCTGTGTTCTTCAACTGCCGTATGGACGGTTACCAAGACACGCTCTACGTCCATACCCACCGTCAATTCTACCGTGACTGCCGCATCTCAGGCACCATAGATTTCGTCTTCGGCGATGCCAAGGCTGTCTTCCAAAACTGTGAATTCGTCATCCGCCGTCCCATGGACAACCAACAATGCATTGTTACGGCCCAAGGACGTAAAGACCGACGTGAGACGACCGGGATCGTTATCCACAATAGTCGTATATTTGGTGATGAAACATATCGTCCCGTCAAAGCCAAGTAACCACAATTACCATAAAATTTAACTAAGTACTAGCTCGATATCACTTTAACTAAGCTCATTATATATATGGACCTATATATATATTCAGGAACAGGGCATTTTTGGGACGACCATGGAAGGAGTTTTCGAGGACGATCATAATGAACACAGAGATTGATGATGTGATAGACCCAGAAGGTTGGTTGAAATGGAACGAGACGTTCGCGCTCAACACGTTGTTCTACTCTGAGTATAGGAACAGTGGTCGTGGTTCCGGTCAGGCCCGGCGAGTCAGGTGGAGGGGTATCCGACGGATCTCCGATAGAGACGCGCAGGAGTTCGCTCCCGGAAACTTCCTACGTGGCAACACATGGATCCCACAGACGCGAGTGCCATACAACGCCAATTGAAAGCTTGTCTCTTTATCGTCTCACTCTTTTTTAAGGAAAAGCCCTTTGTATTTAAATGTGTATATAAATCTGGAGAGAAAGAGGATTTGTATATAGTTTTTTTTGGGGAGGTATATAGTATAGGTGTTATTCCTATAATTACTTTGATGAATATTTTTAGTTATTTTTTATATATATCTAATATCATATGAATCCGGAGTTCGAACAGTGTACGCTAGTCGCTATGACTGTTCATTTTCATTTTCGGACGGGTTTCCCAATCCGACTTATATGCATCTTGAATTTTGTTCTATTCTCGTATCCGTTTAAGTAACTATCTAGAACAATATAATTTATTCCAGCTGATGAATCCGGATACTTTAGAGTATTTTGAATCTATCAGAATAGGTTTAAAGCTAAAACAGAAGAGTTGGGATGTCCATAAACTAAGTAATATGTGTATTGTATTAATGATCACATCCCTTTAATTTATGAGATTGTTTGCATATTTATGCAAATAAGAGTCGGTCTCGAAGACCTAATTGGAAACGAAAAACTCATATTTTCTAGTCTTTTTTCCTTTTTGGTTGTCATCTTTTCCCTTTTCTTCGTGACCCTTTCCTTTTTCTTCGGAGTCTCCAGGTCGACGGAACTTCATGGGCTTTTGCGATCAGACGGGCCGAATTCTACTTCGTGGGCTGAGTTTTGTCAAACCCAATCGTTGTCGTGGGCCGATGCCGTTTGGTGGGCTTCTCGGCCCATCAGTACTCGGCTCGTTCTGTCTTCCGGGTTAATATCCAGTATTTTTCCTGGTCGGTTTGGATCCTAGTCGGGTCTAGGATGGGTGCTAAACCTCGCACCATCAGTAAGCCTCCCCCCGTTCGCCGATCAAGTTGAATAGGAAGGTCGGCGGATTTTAAGCAATTTAGCTCGACATGGATTTCGAATTGACACGCGTTTTCGTTTTTTTGACACGTGGCACAACCCTGGCCATGCATTTCGATGGGACGTCGAAGAGTCTCTATTTTTTGAATTTCGAAGCGGCGACTAGGTCTAATGATTATACCTAGTAACTGCTGCCTCCCTATAAATATTCTTTTTGTCGTCTTCTTTTTTTATTTCTTCTTCATCCGAAAGGTAATTTCTCTCTTTATTTTTCTACATTCCCTGTTTGCTGTTATTTTATACTTTGATTAGATTTTCGATACCGTATTCTTTCGTAGCTTTAGCTAGTGAACTGGCGCGTTTTCTCTTAAAATCTTTTGGGGGATGTCCCACTCTCATCTCAGTTCCAAAACCACTCATGTTTCTAGTGAGGCAACTCCTTCCGTTGTTAATTCGCCTGCTGCTCCATCCCGATTTACCGGAGATCTAGTTCTTTAGAGACCTCTGATTCTTCGATGAAGCCTTTACTTTTGAACCATCGTCGTTCCATTAACGGCGACGAAGCCATATCCCAATTTACCACCGCTGACGTTGCCATTCCCCATCTCATTGATGAGAAACTGGATGATCTTTTTCCCCAGCGTTATCCCGAAGATCAGGATCTGGAAGACGACTTAGAAGATCAAGTCACTGGAGGGGATTCCAAAGGTGGGAATAGTCCAGCAGATAATGAGCTGCCTGTAGGAGGAGGCAAGATCGTTACAAAGGAAAATGAAGTCGAACAACAAGATGCCGAGGAGGCAAACAAAGAGGAAGAGGAGGAAGTGAAACTTGCTTCAAAATCCAAATTTGCTAAGAGAAAAAGAGCCAAGAGTGGGAAGGCGCCGAAGAGTAAAAAGTCATCTCGGGCTTAACCTGTGTGTGACAACATCCATGGGATTTTTCCCACCAAGTCGACAGCACAATCCTTCGACGACATGAGGGCGGAGTTTGGGATGTCTTATAAGTTAGAATTTGTAGTACCCGAGCCGAGTGAACTCCCTTGGAATTGTTCGAAAGGATACATATGTCTGTACGAGTCATTTTTCACGTACTGCCTCATGTGGTTCCCCTTACCGTATGTCTTCGTTAAATATTGTGTCGATCGCGACATCGCCTTCACCCAGATCGGTACAACCGGTGTTTACAATATGGTTGGTTTGATGACTTTAGGAGCCGAACGTGGAATCGAGGTCACATTCGAGGCATTTGAAGAGATGTCTTCGATAAACAAAGGGTCGCAGTCTGGTCGGTTCTCCACCAGCATGAGGCCTGGGTATAAGTTGATTACTGACTTCAAGAGCAAGGTACATTGTTGGGACGAGAAGTACTTCTTTGTTAAGATCAATAGTGCCTCGGTTTCAGACATCTCTCGGCATTATAGGCAAAAATGGAAAAAGAATATGGGTAGATGCCTTTATTAGTTCGTTGTCTATCACAATTATTTCTTAGGTTTTTCTAACCTTGTTCTTTTCTGATTTTTCAGTTCGATATTCTTCCTACGGTTCCTCTCCTACGCCAAGCTTTCTCGACGACGTGGAGAAACTTCGTGCGATCAGGGATTGTAGGTGGCCTCAGTTCGATTTCCTACGTGTTTTATGTAGTCGCGCTCAAATTGGTAAATGTCCATGGGGTATATCTTTGTTTCAAATGTGACTGGTATTATACTTAAAATCGAATTTTGATTTTCTTTTGCTTGTTTCAGATCGTTGAGAGCTAATCGACAACGGATTGCAATGGGAAGATTTGACAACATTCCTGACTTTGTCCCTAGTCTAAGGAAATCCAGAGATTCTTCGGCCGAAGGGAATGCCAAGGATGTTGAACAGATTGCTACCGCGGCACCTGAGAGTACAGAGGTCCCTGAGACCGAGATAACTGAGAAGAACATCACCAAGGTGGAGGCTGAGGCTAAGAAGATGGACGAGGTGGTGGTTTTGGAGGAAACAGCGACCGAGGTGGAGGTCGAAAGAGAGAGACGATCTAAAGAATTATCTAAGAGAGTCTGCCTTCCAGAAGTCCAAGACAAGGAGAAAGGCATTGCTTCCCCTAGAGATAAAAAGAAGCAAAAGAAGGAGGCGCATGAGAAGGTAAATGCGGACTTAGCCGCTGGGAAAGTGCCCCCATTTCAGATCGGTGGGACTTCTAAGAATCCACCTGCAAACTCGCCTATTGCTGGCCATTCGGTTGGGAGGGCACTACCTCCTCCTCGCTCTGATCTTTTGAGGAAGAGGTCGGCAGACGAAAGGGCCTCGTCTGCCAAAAGACATCAATCTGAAGACCCGATTACTGATGGACGCCGATCTTCTCGTAGATCCGGTAATGACATAAGCTGGTCATACAACTATCATAGTACGACCTCCCCTATTACGAGCGAACGTCATGCGGCCGCAGAGTTGATCCGGAAAGCCGGCGGTCCAACTCACTTTCTCCTAGAGGTTCCGAATTTGGAATGCTCCGAGGAGTATGTGAACCTGGCTCTTGGCCTCGTCCGAGTATGTTCTTGTTATCTTTATTTTTTATCCGCGATTTCCATGTTTTCATAATTGTTTAACTTCTTCTCTTGTTTGTTCAGACAATAAGCTCTATCAACCTCCTTGTGAAGTCGCACGAGCAAAAACTCAAGTCGGCAAAGAAGGTTACTTCCCAAGCCACCGCGCTTGAGACTCTTGCGAAGAAAACATCGAGATTCTTGCACATAAGAAATCCCTTTCTGATCAAATAGAGAGCACTACAAGATAACAAGCCCATTTGCGAGGAGAATTTGCGACCACAATATAAGGTCGCAAATTTGCGAGGCGTTTGCTAGGGGTCGCAAATGAGTCGCAATTTTTGTACTTTGTTTACCCTAAACCCTAAAAATCCTATAAACCTTAAACCCTAAAATTCCTACAAACCTAAATAAACCCTCAAAGCCCTAAACCCTAAATTATGTACCGTGTATTTTTTAAAAATAAACTAAGTACAAATTGCGACTGATTTGCGACTAGGGGTCGCAAATGAGTCACAATTTTTGTACTTTTTTTACCCTAAACCCTAAACTCTAAAAAATCCTATAAACCTTAAATCCTAAATAAAACCTATAAGCCCTTAACCCTAATGCATATAGGCTAGTTGAATAAACCCTCTTAATTTCTCGAACAACATCTAGATTTTAAAGAATCTACAGAGATTAAGTAAGTCACTATATAGGTAATGCATGATGATTCGATCAATTTTAGTAGGATTGTCGAATTGCTCATATAATTGTCCGAAAGCCTAAACACATAACCCTAATGTATAATTATAGAATGTATATATGTATGAAATTTGTGATAAACCGAAACCCTAAACCCTAAACCATTTTTTCTTCTTGTTTGATTCGGACAGTCGCAAATTAGTAGCAAATTTTTGGCCCATTTTGCGACTAATTTGCGACGCCACGTGGCAACGGCGTCGCAAATCTTGGCGGTTTAATTTCCAATTTTGCGACTAGATTGCCACGTGGCGTGGCAAATTGGTCGCAAAACGTGGCGGTAATAAAAAAAATTTACCTTTTTATTTTGGCGGGTGTTGAAAATTTGACCAGATTTGTGACTAGAGTGCCACGTGGCGTCGCAAATCAGTCGCAAATTTGGGCGGCAAATTGCGACCCTATATATTTTTATATAAGGCAGCCGAATTTGCCTTGCTCTTTGCTCATTTTATCACATTCTCCCTCTCTCTCCTCGCAACTCTCTCTCTCTCTAAAAGGTAGAAAATCCGAATTTTTTTTTTAATTTATATTTTTTGCTTTAGAATTGTTAGGAATAGATTTAGGTATGGAATAAATTTATAGTTTTGGTTTTAGAATGGTTAGGAATATATTTAGATTGAATTTAATTTTTATTAAATATTTTATTGCAGATGGGTGATAGGCATAATGAGTATAGCGGTTTTTTATCCGCCTCCGGTACACCTGTACCGCGACGCGGCGGGTCTCATTCACGACGTGCCGGACCTTCTACATCAACTCCGCCTATCTCGGATTTTGTTCCGGAGACGCAGCCACATGATCTGCCATCTGAGGCTCCACAGTTCGACCATATGACGCTGGAGTAGCTTCTCGTTAGTCCCGGACGGGATGTTCTAACGAGATTAGATCCGCATCTTTCTCCCGGGACTTTATGGTAATTATATTATTTTTCCAATTATTAAATAAACAATTTTTTTAATTGTTTATAACATAACTTTTTTTTTCCAGGTTTGGGCATAATAAAGTTGGTAAAACCATTAGGAAATTGATCGAGCGGGATTTCAAAGCCCCGCACCCGAGTTGGAGCAAGGTGCCCCAAGAGACGAGGGATAGGTGGATTCACACTTTCGCGGTAATTCTATTAAATTCGCGTTAGTTTATAATTTTATTTCTACTAATAATTTAATTTATAATTTATAATATTTATACTAATATTAAATTTATACTAATGTGAATTTTTTTTTTTATAGCAAAAATACATATGGGATGTCGAGATCACGGGTCTGGTCCGGGATGCCTTCGATGACAAGGCGATGCATCGCCTTACTAATCAAGTCGGCTGCTGGAAAAATAAATGGAAGGCGGACCCTGAGCATGCGATGTCTCCGTGGTTCAACCCGACAGTTTGGGAGGGTCTCATTGCCTACTGGCAGTTGCCGACTTCCGAACACACGAGCAGCAAGTGCCGGGCCGGGCGTTACACCAAGGTTGACGGAGAGGGATTTCGAAGCATGTCTCGGGCCAGTTGTCCTTCTTCGAACAAGCACGCCGTATTGTAAGTTGAATTCAATTTCTATAATTCGAATTTTAAAAAAAAATTAAGTTAAAGTATCTCACGATTTAACATATTTTTACCATTTTTCAGGCACAGACGAAAGGTGCCCCGGCTACGATGCCTGAGATTTGGGAGAAGACCCACAGACGCAAGGACGGGACGTGGGTTGATAGTCGGGTTCAGCAGCTTCACGGCGATGTGACTGCCCGGGTCGAGAAAATCACATCGCAGCCCACTCCCGATGGTCAACCCATCCAGATGACCCCAGTGGACGTAAACCGCATCGCCACTCAGGTAACGAAAACAAACTTTTATTACTAATTCATATATAATTATTTAAGTATTTTTTTTTTTTATTAAATTTTATTTTACAACTAGCTCTCCGTACCAGAAATGGAAAGATTGCTTTCATGGGATCTATTCCGACGGATGACGAGGGAGTTCCCTTTTGCCCGGTTTCGACATACGTCCCGGACCCGATTAGAGATAAGAAGCTAGAGATCGTGGAAGCAGAGATCAGATCGCTGAAGCAGCAACACGACGCCTATGATATGATGTTCGAGGTACTTGGGGATTCCAACCCGGCGATTCGGGAGATGCTGAGGAAGAAGAAACAAGGAGAAGCTGGTTCATCTTCAGCTTCTGCTTCGGAATTTCATGAAGCTTCGGATTTTCAGGATATCGATGATTTGTAGTTTATTTTGTTCGTTGTACTAAATACTCCTTTTAAGTAATATTAATTAATTTTTATTTTATTTCCGAAAACCATTAAAAATTCTGTTTAAAAAAAAACAATTTATCTATTTTTTTGCAACTGATTTGCGACCGTCCTTTACCCCACAAACTTCTTGCAATATTTCCTCGCAAATGCCTCACAAAATTGTCCTCGCAAACTAGTAGCAAATTTTGCCTCGCAAATGCCTCACAAAATTATCCTCGCAAACTAGTAGCAAAATTTGCCTCGCAAATGCCTTGCAAAAATAGTCCTCGCAAACTAGTAGCAAAAATGCCTTGCAAGATAGTCCTCGCAAACTCCTCGCAAATGTTTGCCTCGCAAATGCCTCGCAAACATTTGCGAGGCGTTTGCGACCAACTTTCTTTCCTCGCATATTTTGCGACGATTTTTCGTTTGCGACTAGCTGGTTGCGACGATTCTGATTTGGTCGCAAATCCTTCGCAAATTTCAATTTGCGAGGCATTTGCTACCACAATCGTAGTCGCAAATTGGCCTGTTTTCTTGTAGTGGAGGACTCATCATTACGAGTCGATATCGCTTGAACATCAACAACAAATTGACGAATTTAAAGATACGGTGTTTGCCCATAAGGACGAGAAGATGAGTATCGAGGCGGAATTGGCTGTGGCAAGGGCTCGTTCACAGACTCTTTCTACCGAGACCGAGATTTTGAAGAGGGATGTCAAATCTTCTCAGGCTTTAGTCGAATCTGAGCGTAAATGCCTGAAATTGACTGGAAGACAGGTGATGCGGGAGGCAGAGAGTCGTGTCCGAGCCGAGATCTCTGCTAAATATGTAGCTCGTCTTGAAGTAATCAAGAACTACTTTATGGCTAGGGAGAAGCTCAATCCGGTGGTCATGGAGCTTAGTCAGTGCCAGGAACGTTGGTGGGCCTGAAGTTTTTTCAGGAAGAAGAGGGAGTTGCGATCCCTGAAAAAGTGTTTAAAGAGCTTGAGGAGAAAGAGGTTGGGTTCTTTACCGCAGCTAAGGCATTGTATGTGGATAACCTTCCACAGGACATTTTTGCCGTTACTCCACCTCATAGTACTCGAGCTCAGGATATGCAGACCAAGATCCCTGCTGGTATCAATCAACACGAGACTAACGAACTGCGGGTCACTCCCGAAGATGCAGTTGATTTAAGAGAGCAACTCGGCCAAGGAAATTAAGGCTATTTCCCCCCTCTTTTTTGTTATGTATATACCTTTTTTTTTTAAACGAACACGGCTTTCCCCCCCCCCCCCCCGGCTGGATTTTGTATAAATATGATGCTTTCCTTTTTAAGGTCTTCTTTTTCTTGCCTCGTCGCTCTTCTTTTATATTTGACCAACTTTTGTTTCTGCAAAAATTCGTTGCATCTTTTATTTATTATTCTCTGTCTCGTAGATTTCACAGATTTACTTACGAATTTAATTTCATTTCAAATTCGAGTGTGCTCTCAGCTTACTTTTATTGCTTTTGCTTGATTGCCCTGTTATAAGTGTAGTCGAATTATGACTTAAAATTTGAGTTAGGGATCAGCTCTTTTTTTCTTTGAAAACTGAATTTGGCCGAGGTTAGCCTATCCCAAAAAGTGGAGACATGTTTGGACATGGATCTCTAGGCGCGAGTACTGGTGCTCGGCTTATTTTTATTAGTTTTTTTATTTTTTACGTTGATCATAAGCATTAATCTGATTGTCCTTATAACATGTCTGTGATCTTAGTCTCGTTGTGAACGCAAGCATGAACTCGGTTTGTTTTTTTTTTTAACAAAGGTTTTGTAAAATCGAGATTTTTATTTCTCGAGTTAGAGACTAGTTTAAAAGATTTAGCCGGGGTCGATTTAAAGGCGTTGACATGTTTTTTGAAATGAGTTTTAGGTGCAAATGCTGGTGTTCTGCTTATCCTGTTGGTTGTTCTAGATCGGTCGTAAATATCCGAATTTAGCCCGCGTTTAGTTATTTAGCCGATCTAGAACATATGCGAGACTGGGCTCGACTTCTAAACTTCAACATAAGCGGGTTAGAATTAGAGGTCTGAAGCGTGGATTATTTTACCACAACACCCATGTGGAGCGCGTATAATATCGAATACCTGGCCAGGGCGACGATGTGGAAAATTTAATCTTCGAAGAGTGTAAAATTGGACTTTCTTTGTCGTGCCGAATTTATTTTGAATAGACGAACTGATGATTCATAAAAATAAATTTTATTGTTATTTTAAGTCACAACTGCGCCTTGTGGAAGGCTGCCTACGTATCCTTCGAAGAGGAATCAAGCCGCTCGTCGTTCATATTACAAAAATATGAGAAAGGAGATCGAGGTGATATATATATATATATATATATATATATCTATATTTTTTTTTTGTGAATTCTAGATCAAAACATTTTGTTAAAGAAGGGTGACGAGCTTATCCTTGACTTCCTCTCGTGACTCGATCTTGATTGATTCGCTAAGATCGATCGGTTCGTCGGCGATTCGTAGTGCTAAAGCGGCTTTGTTTCTGATCTTTTTCTTGTTAACAAAATATGTTCGAGCTATCCTCTAATTGCCTTTTACGGTATATGTTCCGTTAGGAGCTGGGAATTTGATGCATTGATGGTAGCTCGACGTTGCCACCTTCATTGCGTACATCCAAGGTGTTCCTAAGATCGCGTTGTACACTGCGGGTGCATCGAGCACCACGAATTTGACATATATAGCCATACCTGCCAAGTACACCGGTAGCTTGATCGTGCCGATGCTTAAGGTCGTTTCGTTAGTGAATCCTGTTAGAGGTCGGTTGCGCTGTTTGATCTGGTTTTCATTGATTTCCATCTTCTTCAAGGTTTCATTGTAGATTAGATCCACTGTACTCCCTGTATCAACCAATATCCTTGTTACTTCACAATCGCTGATCATGAGCTCGATACCAGAGGATCGTTATGAGGTAAGTAGAGTCCAGAGGTATCCAACTCATCAAAATTTATTGTGAGTCCCTCGCGTACGGTGGTGGGCCACTTTTGTGTTGTTACCGCTTGTCTTTTGTACTCCTGAATCGATCGTACCGAGTCGTTGCATGCTTCGAGTCCGCCCATGATCATATTGATTCATTTTCGAGATGCATAATCGTTGTTGGTGCCATGTTGATCATCTCGGTTTCTCTTTGGTGGATTGAGATCGACGTTGGTTCACCGATGATCTTCTCTTTGCTGGTCGTTGCCGCGCTTCTCATCGCTTTCGCGATAGTCACCTTTAGTGTCTCTGCTATGTTTTCTTAGTTCGACGTCACTAATTTCTCCCTTTTGGTATTTTTTTGAGGAGCATGTTCTGCAGATGACGCACTGCGCATTTGAGTGTCCCGACCTCTCGTGGAAGTTGCAGTGTAATTTCTCGGTCGATTTCTTGGGATCATCCTCTCGGTTGTATTTGTTCCAGGCTTTCTGGGGCTGTCCATCGCTGACATAGTAGTTCGAGGCTTTCTTGTTCCGATCCTCTTTTCGATAATCCTTCTCGTAGTGTCTAGCGGGGTCGTAGTAATCTTCTTTATTCCGTGAGGTCGTCGTTCTTGTTGGCGTGTATTTTTTAGCTAGCTTGGCACGGTCTTCTTCGACCTCGATGTAACGAGTTGCTCTGTGCATTGCATCTTCCAAGGTGGACGGTTCGTTGAGAAAAAGATTTTCTCAAAATTTGGATTCGTACCATAAGGTGTTGCTCAGTGCGGCTATCGCAGCTTCGTCGGCTACCGCAATTTTGGAGACCGTGGTTTTGAAGCGATCCATGAAGGCGCGCAGTGATTCTTTGGCTCTTTGAGAAAGAGACCAGAGGTCGGCGTTAGATGCACATGGAATAGTGTTTCAAAAAAGCCGTAGACAGCTGATTGAAGTTGTCTATGGAGTTCGCCTCTAGCCTAGAAAACAAGGGGAGTGCGGCACCTCCGAGATGCTCCACGAACAGTTGGTAGTAGCCGGCCTCTTTTTCTCCCGTGCTGAAGTGAGCTCGTCCCATCGTGATATTGAAGGCCATGATGTACTGACTCGGATCGGTTTTTCCTTTGTAAATTGTGACTTTGATCTTCATGGTTGCTTGACCGGAGTGTTGGCAATTCATGCTGTGAACGGGGTTTTCTGTGTATCTTCGAGGACACGCTCGATTTCTGGAGTCGAATTGATGGCTCGATGCATCTTTGAGGTCATGTTTCTGATGGTATTCTTCATGCCTTCGATTTCCTAATCTCTTTCTGAATCATTGGATCGTTGGGAAGGGGTGGTGAAGGTTGGTTGAGAGTTGTCTCCTTGATGTCCGACCAAGCTGAGCATGGTCGACGGATTTTGTTCATTGAACAATGTTCTGTTTAGCCAAACTGAAGTCTCTCGATCAATTATCCTTACTTCCGAAGGTTGGATTTATTCCCGCAAGATGGTTTTCGGTTCTTCGAGAAAAGTGATTCTTTCTCCGATCTTTCGAGTCTCTGCTTCCTGTTTGTCGAATCTTTCTAGGAGCTTGTTGAGGAGATTCAGGATGTCGAGTTGGTCATCTGTGGTGGTCGTGGTGTTTTCTGGAAGGACGGTATGGTCGTCGTTCCGGTCGTCCTCGCCGCTATTCGTCCCGTCAGCGTTGTTGATTTCTTCAATTTCGTTGCTATTGTCAACATGCACCAGAGGTGGTATTTCCGACATCCCGGCTAAGCTTTATAAACCCTGAGGAAATCTAAAAGTAGTTGATGGAGTAGATCTCCCCTCAGACGGTGCCAATTGATGAATCCGGATACCTTAGGGTACTTTGGATCTATCAGAATAGGTTTAAAGCTAAAACAGAGGAGTCGGAATGCCTGGAAACTGAGTAATATGTGTATTGTATTAATGATCACATCCCCTTAGTTTATGAGATTGCTTGCATATTTATACGACATAATAGTCGGTCTCGAAGACCTAATTGGAAAAAGAAAAACTCCTATTTTCTAGTCTTTTTCATTTTTGGTTGTCATCTTTTGATTTTTCTTCGTGATCATTTCCTTTTTCTTCGGAGTCTCCAGGTTGCCAGAACTTCATGGGTTTTGGCGATCAGACGGGCCGAATTCTACTCCGTGGGCTGAGCTTTGTCAAACCCAATCATTGTCGTGGGCCGATGTCATTTGGTGGGCTTCTCGGCCCATCAGTACTCGGCTCGTTCTGTCTTCCGGGTTAATATCCAATATTTTTCGGGTCGGTTCGGATTCTGATTGGGTCTAGAATGGGTGCTAAACCCGGCACAATCACCAACGAGTATGAGAATAAGTCGTACATGAGACACTGTATCCCAATTACATGTTTGGATAATTTAAATTTTGATTTTTTTAAACTTAAAATGACCCTAATTTTTATGAAATTTTTGGAGAATCGTGCATGTAGACATATCGATTAGGGCCAATTCGAAGTTCGGCCCAGCCTGACCCTAAGAAAAACAAGGGTTCGACCTTTATATTTAATTAAGTTCGAGAGAAATTAGGAATTTTGAGAGACGAAGTGACAATTTTGTCCGAGAGATTGATTGGAGATGACGAACCATTTGAAAATGCGAGAATTTGGGGGGGGGGGTGGAGGGTGTTAGGAATTTTGAGAGACGTGACGATTTTGTCCGAGAGATTGATTGGAGATGACGAACCATTTGAAAATGCGAGAATTTGGGGGAGGGGGTGTTATTCTCAGTCGCCAACATGGGGTCGACCCTCGACAGAGTTTTCTCGATGACTCGTGAGGGGCCAATAACTGGATGGGAAGGGAAGTTGAATGAAAATCGATTTGAAGTTCAGGACCATGGGGAACATGCTATCAAAGTTGAGAGAGCGAATATGTCTAAAGAAGAAGGAAGATGAAAAATGTGTTTTGTCTTCTTCATCAAAGTGGCGAAGGTAAGGTGGGGGGATAAGTGGAAGCATAATTCATATTTTCTTCTATTATATTACATGATTCATGACATGTAGGCGTAGATCTGATTGTTAGACTTATGTTATATGATGGTATGCTTGATGATGATGTAATGTTATGATATTGTATGATATGATATTATAAGATGATGTATGAGATAAGAGAGGAAGAGAGGTTTTTCCAGATGTTGGTGTGCAGTGTATTGATGAATTCAGTGTAGCTCATAAACGGCTGACGACCATAGTACTGGAGTGACTGAGCCACAAGGGCCAGCCTCCAGGCATGAGGTTCCAAAGTCATGACGAGGATGGCTGAACCTGAAAATGTATGAATGTCTTGTATAATGGGTAAGAAAAATGATATGTGTGTTATAGCTTGGCAAGTAAAACAAGCTACATGATTGTTAGTGTCTAGGTTTATGTGGTATAATGATTGTCGTATAGTAGTAGAAATATGTATTATGTTTCGATGGACAGAGATGATCTCCTCACTGAGTAAACTTGTTTTGCTCACCCCTTCCCTTTTCTCCTTTTTTTTGATATTTTTCTTCATCAAATTCGTGTTTTTTTTAAAGCCAAAATAGATTTAATTTTGAGATTTGATATATCAAATAGCTATAAAAATAATATATATATTCGGTTTTCGTAACGTATGCACGAATTTCATCTAGATTTGATCTAGATTTGGGTGATTACGTTGAATTAGTTACAAAAAAAACACATCCACAAAATTCAAATTACACTAATATTTCTCCGAGACCAAGTAGACATAATATATAGTAGATTGAAGCCATAATTCTATCCAATATTAAATGTAAAAAAAGTATAACAAAAAAACAAGTATAAATTATTTTTGTCTGTTTTTTATTGTTCGTTCTATATTTTAGTGTATAGTAACGGAAAAATATTAATTGATGTATTGTTTTAGACACTCGAAAAATTCATGTATTTTAAAACTTATAGCAAAATACTTTATGTATTTTAAAGGAATTTTCCCAATATTAATAACAAAGAAAATACCTACTTTAACAAAAGAAGACGCACATGTTCAAGAGATAGAAAAAAAAACTAAAGTTAAATCTTATGAAAACATACATTTAATAAATATTTGATTTTTAAAAATAATAAATTTTATGTTTACATGTCTTGTACGCACTATTTTTGAGGTGAATCAATTTGTCAACGTTGAGTTTGCTACAAATCCATTTCCGAGCAATCACTAGCAAGCCGAATCTCAGGACATCTCATCTTTAAATAATTTTTTTTACTTCTTTTTGTAAACATCGTAGAGAACATAATGTATCTCCATGAAAAATCACGATGGATGGAAATTGACAGCGAGACTCACAGCAGTCACAAACTGGCCGAGTTATATGATTATTAAGAATCACATATACGTCGCCATCGTTTCCCGGTTTAATCCATATGAAGTCTCCTAGCGTACATTTGATATGAGAAGTGATGCCATAATGATCACATGTATAAAACCATTTTTCTGGTTTTAGTTCTTCCTCGCATATCTCGCACCAGTACTGCTCACTCGTTTTTTCTCCGTAACATAGAGACGGAAAATGATCTTTATAACCATCTTTCTGTTTAGCCATCTTTGGCAAAATAGCACATTTAATGTCTAAAACAAATTCACATTCCGCACAACTCAAAACCATAGTTGCCTTATCTCCACAAGCATTACAAAACTTGTCTATCGCGGAGTAGTTGATGTATAACGAATGGAGAGGATGACTTTCGTGTACAAAAGGCTCAGAAATAGAACCACATCGCACATCCATGGTGATATCGTTATTATCACTCTTGTACAGGAAACCCTGAGAAATGTTTTGACAAACATTGCAAATATTTATATCATCAATGGTTGGGAGAAGAGTAACCGGCATCTTGTAGAAGGGATCAATTTTCTTTTGGGGGAGATAAGCACATTTCTGATGAAGAATGAAATCATCACATTCCATGCAACAGTAGAATGGGCTACAAAATATGGGATATGTGCATGCTTTACACCACATGCATTCACCATTACCATCACTCTCCTCTTTGAGCTTTAAAGCATGCTTCGTGTGACTGAAATGCCTTATTATTCCTTCGTCGATTACCTCGTATGACTTAACCTCTAAAGTATCTTCTGATATTTCTTCAAGTTCGACTCCATCCCATATCCCGAATTTTGTGGCACATCTCAAATGACAGGAAAAATCAGAGCATTTTGAACAAGAATAAGCCCCGCATGTCCAATTTATCTTGTTATGACACACTTCACATTTCCAATCTCCGGCATTAAGGAAGTTATTGTAATATATACGGTGCTCATGGCGATATATCTTTATGATCCGTGGTATGTCAATACAATTTCTATGGATCATGAAATTGCATTCAGGACATACATAAGGATTCGAGTCGTCATCCATTAATCCACAAGCAGTACAGACAAAACTTCGTTGTGGCATAAGAATGAGTGGATGCTCATGAGCCTTAGGATGGACAAGAGTGAAAGGGGGTGGATTCTTTGCACAATTGACATCCACGCTGAAGTTGCAAATGGAACAATGGTAAAACACGTTATGAAGTTTGTTTGCACACAAACAACATTTACCATCGGTGTAATTTGGTACACGCGTGAGACGCTTGAGAGGATGTTTAGGATGACAAGAGTAGCTGAGCTCTGGTGTGGATTCCGCGCAATCTTTGTGAAAACTCAAATCACATAAGTTACATGCATAAGGGAACCGGTCATCCACTAGTCCACATAGATGACAAGTGAACCTAATCATCTCAGGAACGAGGGATAAACGATGCTCATGGGTCTTTGGACCCTCAATCGTTATCATAACTTCTTTTCTTGCGCATATCAAATCAATTGCAAAATCACATATGGAACAGTAATAATACATTTTTGGCAAGTTACCTCTACAAAGCTTGCACTCTCCATGGACATCTTCATTTTCTGCAGCTACCTTGATTTGCAAAGAATGTTGTGGATGATAGAGATTGTTAATCTCTAGAGATGATTTGGCACAATCATTGTGAAAGAAGAATCCAGAACGAAAACAACGAAAACCATCACTATAGTAGTCGTTACCAAGATTGCAGCCGTCACATTTTACCCCCCGCGTTGAGTATAGTGCATAAATTTTCATGAGTTTATCCATAGATGAAATAAACCTTTGCTTTTACTTTTAGTATTTTCTATAATTTAATATTTATGATTTGGTTCCAGGTAATGATGAGAGCTTTCCTTTTATATATATATATATATATACCTCTTCATATAGAATATGCTATATAATCACTAGCTATATTAGGTTATTCTTTGTTTACATGAAAAGAATACTTAAAAAGAATTATGCTTGTCTTAATATTGATGATAGACCAACGAATAAATTCTTGTAACTTAATTATTTATTTTGTAAACATTTTTTTGTCAAAAAGGAAGGAATATCAGATTTTCTTACTTTGTTTTTTAACATATGAGAATACTCTTGCCAATAAGGTCGAGATTCGAACCAGTCAAGCGGTGCACATTATTGTGTCTTTGCTGACCAGAGCCACAAAGGTTAGGCATTTTCTTATACGAAAAATTCTAAAGCTCTCAAGTCTCAACCCATACTTGCCCTTTCCTTATATACGTACAACCCACTTAATAAGCCCATAATTAGTTTTTTTTGTCGGGCCCATAATTAGGCCTTGAATGTGTAGCTTGTATTCCAAAATAGATAAAAGAAAAAGAAAAAATAGTGCGTTCCAAAATTTTGTCTTAGAACGCACAATGCTCAGTAGAGGTGTTGTTAAGTGCGTTACTCTTTATGTTTTTTTCTTTTTAATTCAAAAACATTTGAAAAAAATTATACAGACATATTTGATTAGTTAACACAAAAACAACCGAGAACTAAAAATATCAAAAATAATTAATCAAAATTTAATAATTATTATATTTACAGTATATTTATAGTTGTCACCGTTCAAACATTGTCTCGCACTGTTTAATTTATACTAACCACACTTATTCCACATAATGCATTTTTCCCGCACAAACTGCAACTAAACCGTTCCGTATTTTGTTCCGCACTATCCAAACCGCTGTCATTAGAAACTTTAGTTTTTAACTTTCAATTTTTAAACAGGTAAACCTAATTGCTTTGTTTGCTAATAAACTTTAGTAGATTAAAATATAGATTTTTTTTCTCTGTCAAACTTAACGTGGGCGTCTCTTCATCTTTCTCTCTAAGTCTCGTCAGACTCATCATCTTTTTCTAATTTTCACATCTTCAATTGAGTAAGTCAGATTTTAGGTTAGAATTCTTATTTTGTTTTTTAGTTCTGATTTCTGATTAATCTTTGTATTACTGTATTTTTCTTTTAGATTTTGGTTTTTAAAGAACATTAAATATTCTTCATGATTTCTTAATTAATCGTTACAATTATATAAACAAGAGTAGTTTGTGTTTGTTAATC
The DNA here is from genome assembly GCA_900406555.1 of Pseudoturritis turrita. Lineage (NCBI taxonomy): Eukaryota > Viridiplantae > Streptophyta > Magnoliopsida > Brassicales > Brassicaceae > Pseudoturritis > Pseudoturritis turrita. Next base: position 420,441 of record OVBL01000817.1, read on the forward strand.
ATGAAAGTTTAGTTTTAGTTTTTGTTTTGGTTAAAGGGTATTCTATTTAAAACAGGTGAAAGATTTACGGCATGAGAAAATATAAAAAAAACAACATAAGTAAAGACAGAGCAAATATTAAAATAACAAAGCAAAAAGGATACTAAAAAGTATATATGGTTGAAATCAGAAGTAGGCACCATCCACAATCCCAAAAAGATGTAGAGCAACAATCCCGAACTAAAACCGCGCCTATGGATTAGCGAAGTCCGAGAAGTACTCTCAAAACATACAGATAAACCTAATAGCCGAGGGAATATACCGCCTTAGAAGAGGGCCAACGACACGAACTTGACGAAGAGGAAGCGATCACAAATCCTTTGATCATAGAGAGGAAAGCAAGCATCGACACCAATCCAACGCTTACGAAGCAATATCCGATCAAGACCAACCACGAACACCCAAGAGCAACCGAGACCACAATGAGCATAGAATTGCAATGCTAAAGCTAGCCACCCGAGAACTGCACAACCCAGGAAGTAGAACGAGAACCACGAGGCCACAGAACAACAACCCAGGAAGTACAAACCTCAAGCAAAAACAGTGAACCGAGGGTTTGTTCACAAGGGAAAGCACACGGAACCAGAAGAACACACACATACACAGAGACAAACAACAATCAAGCCTCGAGTGGAGACAATCAATTGAAAGAGAGAGTCCAAAGGGATAGAAGCGAGAGAAATGAATCAGAAGATGTAAAACCCCAGCCAGTACCAATTTCGACGGAGGAGGAATCATGAAGCCGCCGCTGAACAGGAAGAGGCAGGAGGGTGAAGGACGCCGGCGATGCTCTCCGGTGAATCTCGTCCTCAGGAGACACATCCAAGAGAGAGCCAACCTGACCCACCATTACCTAGTCAACGAGAACCACAACTACAGAGCATCCAGATCGAAATCTCAGAACCACCGAAGAAACACAAACCGACAGGGAAGCCACCGAAACCCACCGCCATCCTTGAGCAAGCATAGAAGAGAGGGGAGAGCAACGAGCGACAACAACCCTTGGATGGACCAAGAAAACTACGGCTGAGCTTCCGACATCGACACCAAACCTCAGCCGAAGAAGAACCTTTAGATCCGAAACGACAGTTGGACTAAACACAACGAGGAGGCAATGAAAGTGAAGAGGAAGGTGAGGGGGTCCATCTCATGGTGGCGGTGAAAAGCACCGACCACCGGAGAGAGAGAGAACGGATCTCGGCATCAGAGGATGACTAGGGTTAGAGGGAGAGGAGAGGGATGGGAGCGTTTATTTTTTTTTATACGATAAATTTTCACATGAAAGTTTAGTTGTTTTACAAAAAATGGTATGCCTTTGCAAATTGCAACTATAATTAGCTTACATTGTTTTAGAATATAGCTCGTGTAGTCGTGTTTACATATTGCAAATTGGTGATACGTTTTTTTGTATTAACATATTTTATCATTTTGTTTTGTTTTTGCACACGAACAATGGAATTTTTTTTTAAAATAAAAGCGCCATCTTCATCTCGCTGTGATTTAGATGATCTACCAGAGGATCCTGCAGATCAAAAAAGAATATCAAGTATCATCTAAATCAAAGAGACGATGTAATTCATAAATATTGGATTAGAGACCCTTCCCAACCTCGTGGTCATATTTTTAAACAAAAACATATAGGAGGTGTAATGAGACGATTTAATCATGTTTGGTTTGATCAGTATAAAAACTGGTAAGAGTATAGTGTCAAAAAAGAAGCAGCTTTTTGCCTATGTTGTTACTTGTTCAAGGATACTATTGGTATGGACGGAAAAATGATGGATGGACCACTGAAGATTTCTCTAGTTGGAATAAGTTTAAAAGACTTTCAGAACATATGGGACAAGTTAATAGTTTTCATAACAATGCACTCATGAAGTGTGAAAATCTAATGAAATAAAGCCAGTCTATCGAGCATGCTTTGCATAAGCAGAATGATATTACGAAGAATGAGTATCGGATTCGGTTGAATACTTCAATTGAAGTTTCCAAATACTTATTGCGACAAAGACTGCCTTTTCGTGGTCATGATGAGTCAGGAATTTAAATCTGCTAATAGAGAAAACTTTGTGGAACTTTTGAAATACACTGCTGATCCAAATGAAGTTGTTAGTAAGGTTGTCTTAGAGAATGCTCATGGAAATAATAAGATGATTTCTTTAGAGATTAAAAAAGATATTGTGCATTGCTTTGCAGAAGAGATAATAAATCTATTATTGAAGAAATTGATCATGATGTTTTTTGTTTTTTGGTGGATGAGTTTGCTGATGTTTCTGATAAATAACAAATGGCAGTGGTATTTCAGTTTGTTGATAAAAGTGGGATAGTCAAAGAAAGATTAAGCTCTAGGAGTTTAATGATCGCTTTACTGACATAAACACTAAACTGCTTATTTGTGCTGCTTCTTAATTTATCTCCCATTGATTAGTTCTCTGAGTTTGACCTTTCAAAGTTGATGAAGTTAGCTAAGTTCTATCCATACGACTTTAGTCATACGAAGTGTATATCTCTTGAGCAGCAATTAAGTATATACATTGACAATCTTCAAAGTGATGAAAGATTTACTCAATTGGAGAATCTTGGAGATCTTGCTCGTATGCTGGTGGATACACGGAAACATTTATTCCATCCTTTGGTTTATAGGCTTTTGAAGTTAGTCTTGATTTTTTCTGTTGCAACTGCAACTGTTGACAGATATTTTTCAGCAATGAAGATCGTGAAGACAGATCGACGTAGTCGGATTGGCAAGCAATTTCTTAATGACTGTTTAGTTTGCTTTATTGAGAAAGATGTATTTGAGACAGTCACAAATGAGATGGCGATAAAAAGATTTCAAAATATGAAAGATCGCATGATGCTTTTATAGAATGATATATGAAATAATTTTTTTTTTGATTCATATTTTATTTTTTCAGATTTGACTTACATCCGGTAAAAAAAATTTTGAATTCGCCACTGCATATCAATATGTTTATATTTTATAATCACATCATCAAAAAAGAGAAGATCACAATAAAACTAAATTAAACAATTACTTACTACATTTTTATATTTATTATCTTTATTAAAAGAAAAACTATATTCCTTCTATTTCAACCCCACTCTTCCTAAGAGCTACCTTTCATTCATTTTACCTTTGTTCTTAAATAGCAAGCAGTCCGCACGATCCTCGGACGTTACACCAAAATAGACTCATACTTGCTTCCCGATTAAACTCAGTTTCGTGTGATGGTCTGATTTAAGCGTCAGAGAGTCTTCAGGAGGGAAGCCCCTTTTCATTCTCCTGAAAACCTTCTTGATCGTGTTACATGTGCAGGATTTACAACTTGTCCACCTGGTCATCATGCATGGCTCTCTAGACTTACGTGGTGGAACGATGCGTCTCATTTCTCCCCCTCCCAAAAAAAACGGAAATCATATCCGATGCTCTCAAGGTTGTTCCCAGAAGATATCCCATATCTAATGCATGAGATCTATGACCTCGTACGAAGGATCCGAAATCCAACCTGAACAGATAGAAATTACAAAAGTTAATATTAACTATATTAGTAAAACTAATACATTATATAAGAAATTTTAAATTAAAAAAACTAAAAAATCATAAAGAACAAAATTAGACAAACATAAATACATTTCAATATTAATGTAAAATAGAAAAATAGAAAAACAAAACACGACAAAAAATCAACATAGATAGATATGAAAAATTTAATGTTAAATATACTAGAAAAACAAAAAAATTATATAAGAAACTTTTAATTAAAAACTAAAAAGATCATAAAGAAAATATTTGAGACAAGCATAGATAAATTTCAATATTCGAAAATAAACATAAATGTAAACATAAATATATATAAAAAATACAAAAAAAAAATTAAAAAAAAAAAAAAAAAACTAATTCCTCTGTTTTATATTAAGTGATATTTTAACCAAATTTTTTGTTTCATTTTAAGTGATGTTTTTCAATTTTAATCCAAATTAATTGTATTTTTATTTTTTGTGACTATTTCTATTCTGCAGATTAATTTATCATTAGTTGAATTATTTTTAGAGAGATAATAAATGATATTTTAATTTAGAAATTTTTTTAAAATTCAATGATTTTTTAATATGTTTATAAAAAAGTTAAACATCATTTAAAATGAAATAGATGGAATAATAAATTATGTATCGTAAATAAAATGAAAGAACTAGAAGAAATATATATATATATATATAATGTAGATAGATTTTATCATAAAAGATAAAACCGATTTTGTGTAAGCTATTGACACATCGAAGATTGATGCATCAAGCATGCACATGTTGTTGCCTGTTGAGAGCTATATCTGTTTAACTAGTGAAGAAAAGAAAAAAGAAAAAAGAAAAAGACAACTATATATATATATATGTATTATTTTTTTGATCTTAAAACTAATTCCATCTTTGTTAACACAAAAGTTTAAAAACTTTTAGATACCTAAAAAGAAAGAAAATATGAAAAAATATAAGGGGAATTGGTATCAATATTCAACAAAAAATTAATAATTCACTATATAACTACTTTGAAAGAGTGGCTATGATATTGTATGTGTAATGTGTAATATTACACCCCTATCCTTAGCAATTTTTGACCATATATTTTTTCTTCTTCTTGATTTCTTTTATTCCATCATATTTTATTTATTTTGGATTTTTTCATATATATATTAATTTGATTTAGTTGGCATACTAAAAAACCTAGATTTTTTTTCGTACATATTATGGTTTGAATTTTTTAAAACAGATATAAATTAATAAAAAATGATATATTGATGTAATTAATTATATTTCATTCTATTCTATATAGAACAAGATAAATAGAATAGAATGCTATGGTTTTAAATATGATTATGAGATTTAATCACTTTAAATTAAGATATTAAATTAAAAATAAAAGATATGGATAAATTATTTGTTCTACACAGAACTAAACTAAATAGTATAGAAGAATAACATATGTTGTATATTCTCTGTACAGAACAAAACAAACAGTACAGTACCGAAAACAGAGAGGGTGATGTGTAACTTCTCTCACCACTAGCTCTCACAAGCCATTGTTACTTAAAGGAGGAGATATTTTTGTCTAAATTGCATTGAAATGGTTACTTGTTGCTTTATGTCATTTTCATGGTTACATTCTTTATTCTTTTGCTCAATATGGATATTGAGCAAATTGACCCAAAATATAAATTTTGTTTACAGATTCCTCCTCCTTATTATCCCTTTCACCAATTTCCACTAACGCTACCGAAAAAAACATGGAACTTGTTACCGAGGAATCCCTAGTAAATTCGTAGTAAATAAACTGTAGCGATGAATTTGCGACAGAAGCCAATTCGTTGCAATCGGTGCATCGCAATTTTTTTCCGTCGTAAATCCCTCGCAAATTTGTGAGGGAAGCCAATTTGTAGCAGTTCTGTTGCAAACTCTCCCTCACAAATCCGTAGAAAAAACTAAATCGAAAACTTTTGTCATTGCAGTACTTGCATCGCAAATCCATGGCTAAAATTTGTAATGGATTCACGATGGCTGATGTAGTTGCAAAGGCCCTCACAATTCCAAAACATATTTGCGAATAATTTTCTATGAGATATATCACGGCCCTCACAAATCCCTCACAAATTTGCAAGGGATTTATGAGGGAATTAATACATGTCCTCGCAAATCCCTAGCAAATTTGCGAGGGCCTTTCTATCTTTTAATTTTTTTTCATTTTTTTATTTGTTTTATTTATTTTATTAACTTAAATATCTGAAAATTATAATAATATCGAAAATTTTTAAAATTAAAATTTAAAACACTAAAAATATAAATATTCGAAAAATAAAATAGTTCGGTACATATTACAAAAAAAAAAAGCTAAGCACCGGATCCGCCGCGGTACATGGCTTGGAAATCCGGATCTTGTTGGCGAGGTAGTTGAAGTAAGCTTCATAACATACTATCTTTTACACATTTTGCTGAATTTGACTCGCCTGTGTTGCAATACACTATTCTGCAGCCGCTAGTTTCTTGGCAAGAACAACATGATTCTGACGGGGAGACGGTGAACCGGAAGGCACGGCAGATGCCTTACCTTGTAAACAACAGATTCCGTAAATCCTTCATTTCTTACGAGGAGCGACCTAAAACGAAAATGATTATTATAAAATAAATTTAAAAATATTAAATTCTAAAATAACTAAAATAATAGTTAAATATAACCCCGCAAAAATTGCATTCTTGTCATGAACGGTCAATTCACAAGACGCATGGCTCTTAGGATTATCATCGTTGGATAAATGAATCAGATCTTGCATCTTCGAGGTGACGCCGTTGAGGAGCTGCTCCGACCGTCCATCGACAAACAAGCCATCGGATCTCTGATGAGTCTCCTTGAGAACCGCCGATAAGTCGAGAAGTCGCCGGTCTTCTCAAAGTAAAAATATAAAAATTATAACTTAATTAAAATTAAAAAATAAGTTAGTAAAAATTAAAGATAAATAAATATTTACTATTTTCCGAACTGAGGTTTTAAATGAAGTATGGCCAGACCGATGCTTATGCGGTTTGTGGCCTTCCGGATCATAAAATCGAGTCGTGCGACTGTTGCAACTCCTATGTTCAGACTTCGGATCAAGCCAATATCGGACAAGTCCCGCCCAAACACTGTCATCTATCCACGTAGGCTTCGCGTTGTCGTCCTTCTTATTCTTCCACTTAATCTTCCACCGACTAACTTGGCTGGTCATGCGTGCCTTCACCTTGTTCTCGAACTTCAAGTGAACTCTCCCGCCTTATCGCGGAATCCCAGCTATACGTTTGCTTGAAAAAAACAAAAAATTGTTAAAATTAATTATGGAAAAATAAATTTAATTTAAATTTAAAATAAAATAAAATATAATATATTTACATCAAAAGTATGAAACCAACGTGTAATCACTTCATATAGTGTCTACGTCCAATTGGCGTGAGGTTCTTTGAATCTCTTTCAAATATCGATCGGACCTGGGCTGCAACGCATCCGTCGTCATCAAACCTTTAAAAAAAAATGTGTAAAAATTTAAAACATTAAAAAAAATTGCGAGGGATTTTTTTCCCTCACAAATTCCTTGATTTCTTATAGTGTAACATTCATGAAGGAAAACGCAAAATCAGACTAATTCACATCGTTATATTTAATGCTATTTCAGAAAATATGGCGCATTTGGAAATTATTATAAAACGATCAAAACAAAATTAGAAATTCTTATCACGTAAATCGATTTTTTTCAATCTGGAAATTATATTTAAGCTAAGAAAATACAGAGTCGGCGGAACTAATTAAAATTACCGGAAACACAGCGAGCATAACACAAATGTTCTCCGAAGACAAAACCCTATCTGAGGGAAACTTACGAACTACCAGCACAGAAAACCTAAAAAAAACACAATAAAACGTAAACTGCAACCGAGGCAAAAGAAATACTGATTTAAAGCCTAAATAGTTACATACACCAAGAGCTATACTCCTAAATTTCCCTGAGAATTTTGGCCCAAGACATACCAATGAAGCCAAACACGGACAATCTATCGATACGAACAACCTCCTATAGCGAATAAAATCTACCTCTCAAATTCTAATTTTTTAAGCTTCATACTCGAGAAAATCAGTGGCACACATCGTACCACAAGAAGTAATCGAAAGACGGTGAAATCGAAAGACTTGACAACGCTTCGATATAAACCAGTGAACCGATCATATCCTAAACTGGTATATATGATGTGTAGTAGTAAAGAGCGATGCACGATCTACTCCGGATAAAACCGAATTCTGATTAGAAATGACAACCGAACGGATCTGGAAAGAATCCAACATGTAAATCGATTTTAAATGCACAAACCAATTCCTGACAAAAAAAATATTAAAAAGGCATATACAAACCAATAAACCTAATATTAGTAAACAAAAATTGCATATAGTATAAAATAATGAATCTTAGATTACATATCCAATTTTTTTTTGATCAATGGATTAGGGTTCTAACTGATAAATATAATCGACTCATAAAATTCTATCCAGTAAGAATATTGATTTTTTCTTAAAAAAAAGAATATTGAAATTCTTGAATTGAAAGTTGATAAAAATTGTGGAAATATGAGATCAAATCAATAAAACAAAACACAGATAAAAATGCTACATGATATGTATTGTTTGTGTTTTAATGAAATGCAAAATTTATAGAATTACCTTTTTTAAAAAAAGACTAAACAACGGATCGAAAAAAAAAAAGATTCGCCCAAGTTTCTCTCTGTTTCTTTCTCTGCAGTAGCCGCTGTTTGCTTCAGTTTAGATGTTTAAATTCGCATCCGGCGAATTTTCCAGCGTCGCCGCCGATCCGTCTTCCTTTTAATTCTCTTAGTTGTCTCTGCTTGTTCACCGACTTTGTTTTTTTGGAAAATTCGGTGTGTTCCAGAGGTTTTCGAAGGAAGAGTGGATCTGCTTCTTGGTCTTGGTCTTGGTCGGAGTCTAGGCCGCCAAAAACTGGAAGCGTCGGAGCCTGATGTTCGACGATGCGCCTTGCGCAAACGTTTCGGTTTCGACGGGGTTATTTTGTGTTTTTGATCTTCTCACTGCCGTTGTTTCTCGGCAGGGTTTTGAATTGTCCAGATTCTCCTGCTGTGGCTTCCGCGTTTCTTCCTCTTATATGATTTTCTTAGGTCGGAGTTCAATTGTGTGTCCTTATCGCTTTTTGGAGGATTTCCTGATTTCTCTCTCCAGCTCGATCTCTGGTCGTACGGCATGACCCAGGTTAAGGTGTTCGGCTCCTTATTTCTACTCAATAGATCTGATCTGGTTTGTTCATCGGTTTCCAACAAGATGTTTACAAAGTCATCAATTGTCATGTCATCCATCTATGAGCGGTTGTTTGGACTTCGCCATAGGAAGATTCCTTTATTGGTGTTTGGGCTCGTTGTTGTTTGTTCTCGGTCCTCTAAGAGTTATAAAGGGTTGACGGTAGGAGTACTTGCTTGATTTCGGATCTATCTTGTTCCTTTCTGTTTGTTTTTGAGGATTCGTATGATTCTCTTTTTTAGAACTTAGTTTCTGGAAAAATCATGTTTTCTGCCCGCCGGTTTGTATCTTTTCCAAGTTTTAATATAAAATATAATTACCTATTTTTATTTGGACACCTTTATAGAATTACCTTTTTTGTTCAAAAAATTCTTTAATTAGTGAAATAAACTTTTACCAAAAGGAAGCAAAACAGAACCAGAAAACGAGAAAGAAATAACCAGTAACAAAAGTAAAAGTTTTAAAGGAAGAGAGAATGACCAAATTGATTGCTACTAAATCCTAACTACGCAAAGGAGTTCGTTATTCGAGTAATTCGGTTTGGGTTGATCGATTAATCGGTAGTTCAGTTCGAAATTTTTACTGAAAATAACCAAAATAATTTACGGCTCGGTTCGGGTATCGATTAGTTCGGACATTGAAAATTTTATCGAATTGAACCCAAGTTTTTGAAATTTTTGTTTAAATTCGGTTAAAATCGAGTAAATTCGGTTAAATTCGGTAAATTCGGTTAGTTCGATTCTAAATTTTAAAAACTTTATTTAGAAATTTGGTCTAAATTTGGTATAATTCGGTTTGAAAAACAAAAAACCGATCGATTTTGACTAAACCGAACCAAACCGAAAATCGAATTAATTTTAATATTATATCGACCGGTTCAACTGAAATAACCGAATTAGACCGAAAACCAAAAATATCAGTTCGGTTGGTTCATAAACTTTGGTTCGGTTTTTTATCCCACCTGTAATCCTAACCAACCAACAACTTTAATTTCTATAAATAAATTAAAAAAACCCAACAACTTTAATCGGTGAATATAGAAGACAATTTCTCTTCATAACCAGCTTTGAAGAAACAGAAAACTTTCATAAAATTACCTTAAAAATTTATTCAACGAGATCACATAATTAATCATATTCCTATACAAACATAATTGTATAACATTATATATGTTACTCAAGCCACATACTATTTTTCAGTCTAGATATTTTGCAACTGAAATTTTTACGAAAAGACAGTTGTATTTTTTTTTTCTTAAACAGAATTTACAAGTTTACCATTCTAATATAATGTGTTTTTTATTTTCATTTGAAATATTAATTATTTCTTATTAGTTATGGTCAAAAGACACCGGCAGAGTAATGAATAATTATCTTCTTATATTTTAATTATCGTATTTTTTTATAGAGGAAATTTGAAAAAAATATTTTTTTATGTTTTTTAATTTGAAAAATATATCTTTAAAAATTTTTTTTTTTAAAACTACACTTTTTGAACTATAAATTTACCGAAATAACCTCAATAAACTAAAAATAATTTATATCTTACATATTTTTAAAAATGAAATATTTTTTTATGATAATATTATTTTAAAGTAATTTCAATTTTATTCATAAAAAATATTTACTTATCTAAGATTTTGATGCTATGAAAAGTTTTGTATCTTTATATTTAATTGAACCAATGATCCAAGACGAATCCAATTTTTTGGGTTAGGATAATAGAAATTATGCTAAGTTTATTGGTTAAATTAAACTAATTAAAATTGAAAAAACAAATGATTGGTTTGAAAATAAAGAATCTAGGTTTTATTGAATGTTTATTTGTCTTCTTTTTAACAAAATGATGAATTTTTTTTATATATATAAAGTACGTAAATTTTTTTTTAAATAAATTTTGAAATATTTCAATAGATTTATCTAATAATAAATTTTAAATTTTAGTTAATAATACATATTTATTTCAAACAAAAAATATATTATTTTTTCGAATTTTAATTTTGATTTATTAAAAATTTAATTTTTAATTTAAATTAGAACAAAAAAAAATTTATCACAAAAAAAAACAATTAGTTTTTGAAAAGAAAATGTATTTTTAAAAATTTAAAACATAAATAGGATATTTTTCAAATTTGGAAGTATATTCATCATGCTGCATGATTGGGCCTCATTGAGCCCAAACCACAAGGCCTTCAATTTAAACTTTGTTTTGGGTTTCTACAACATGAAGTTAACATCTACAGCGAATCTAGAAAAAAACTTAAAACCAATCATACACATCCACGTGGCAGTCACATTGACTACTAAGTCAACGAGTCTCTTCTTCTCCTCCTCCTCCCAACTCGATATCTAACTCCGTCACCGGCATGCTACAAGCCGGCGGTAATCCGATAGAAGACGAAGAAGAAGAAGAAGGGGTCCTTCGTTCTCTGCTCAAAATCCGTGTCAAAGATATAACTCGACTCATCGGTGACCTAAACGAGTGACTCCGAGTCAAATCGTTCTCATCCGATTCTCCGAGATTCCTCCTCGGGATTTCAATCGCCGCCGGCTTTCTCCGGGAATCTGCATGATCCGTATCCTCGGAAGTCCCAGCTCCGAGACGGTCCGTGTCGGATCTCGAACCCTGGTCACCGGAAATCGAAATCGCGACTTCCTCCGCCGCGGATTTCACTTCTCCGGTGATAGGTTCGACAAGAGATCGACAGAGAGGACAAGAGGAATGAGAATGAAACCACATATCAATGCAATCAACATGAAATGTGTGTTTACAATTGGGTAAAACCCGACCCGATTCGCACTCTTCGAATTCCGAGAGACAAACCGCGCATTCGATCGCGTTTTGGGCGGTTGCGGTTGCGGCGGAGAAAGTGAAAATTGGAAGAGATTTGATGACGGAAGGGTCGAGGCCTCGAGTGGTTACCGCGGCGGTGGAGGAAGGGTCGGCGAAGAAGATAATAGCAGCGGCGGCGCGACGACTGCGACGGAGATGGAAGCGGCGAGAGCGGAAGAGATACCAACGAGAGTAGAGGTGGAGAGAGACCATGAGAATGACGACGAAGAGGATTACGATTATGGCGGTAAGCATGATTCTACTGTTTATGGGGAAGGTGACAGGTTCCGAATAGGATCCGGGTGGGCTTTGTTGATTCGGGTCTCTAAAACTCATGATTTCCGATTTCGGGTCAATCTTGGAATGAAAAAATCGAGACAGAGAGAGAGTTGTCTGAAAGAAGTGAAAGAAGGTTTTGGGGTTTTAGCAATGGCGACAAAGAGATAAGAGAGATCAGTTTATGGGTCTTGAAACTTGGGGTTTTGAAGACGCCAACGTTGACTATTTTAGTTGAACTTTTTGACCTTTCGTTTGGTTTTTTGTTTGTTTGATTGATTTTTCTTGTGATATTTCTTTTAAGAGTTTTAATTTGAGCTTGACAATCTTTTGGTGTGGTAAGCTTTCATTTTCTTCCTTTAAAGGCCGATGGCGAAATATGTAGGAACCAAAATATCGGATATAACATGTAAAACAAGTATGTTTAATGCGGATGAGACTACATTTTTTAACTATCGGAATATCACATAATTAAATTAAATTTCGTTTTAAGTATATCACATTCAAGAATTTTATTTCGTTTTGGATTTTATACTTTCAGTTTTTTTTTCTTTAATCTGAATGAAAATTTTACTGATAACCAACGAAGAAATCAAAGTGACAATGTCCAGCTCATTGAAACATAGCAAGACAACTAGAAAAATAGAGCAACAACAGAGGAAAGAAAAACGCAACGAACAATTACACATTGATATTCGTTTTCTCCTTCTCAAACAGATCTTTGAACTAATTCGGATATCCTTGGGCTACATACAATGGATTTTATAAAATATTATATTTTTTCCTTCTGACCAAAAACAATATTAAAAGGAATTGATTGTTCCGCTTCGTATAGGGGAGAAATTCAAGCGATAGTTATTAAGATAGGGGGCACATTCCTGATGAATCAATCTGGAAATAGGTTCTCCAAAGAGGTTTATGGCATGTTGACGATTGTTTGATGTTTGTATCAACTTGGACTCCTTTATACGCTATTTCTTTGCCGGAAATAACAATTTTCCCTGTTTTGTTGACACTAAAAATATCTTGGACCAATTCTATTCAATCATAGGTATTAAGTGAATTGCTTCTGGTATTAGTAAACCAATGCTAACTAGAAAGCCATGGCTTGACCCAACACTTTGAGAGAAGCAAAAATATTAGTTGAGGTAAAGCTCAATAAACCATTTCCCCAAGGAGTTGCTCTAGTAGATAAAAACGATGCAATCACAATGGTGGATGTTATTTATTCGTGGTTATCCTTTGATTGTTGTATTTGTGGACAATTGGGTTATAAAGCATCTTTACTTGCTCCGTAGTGAAAATACTGTTTATGTCTCTGCTCCAATCGACAAGGTGAATACCGCTGTCTTTGACTTAAGCAAAACATTAATGTGTGTACCACCTCTTGTTCATGTTGTTGTCTCGCTTTCAACTGCTATTAACTCTAAAATTGGGCCCCAAAAAGAGACTAATCCCATTGCGACAACCTCTACTAGTTCTCCATGTTCTGCTCGCTTCACCCATGTATCTGACTTTGAAACCATTATTGTTGTTACTACCATTGGACCAAGTTCTATATCAACTACCTCAAAGATCTTAACTTCTCATGTGGTTACATGTGACATTAGCAACAACAGTTTTACTACTATGATTTTGACAAAAGAAAACTTCGCTTCCCAACAAGTCTCTTCTCCTTATGCTCAAGCCGAGCATAGTATTCACAGGATATCGTCTAGCAAGGATTTTGGTACAAACTGTTTTTCCTTTTTGGTATCTTTAGATGAAGACGAAACTGTTTCGGAAAAATATTCTGATCCGATGGATATCTTGACACCAGTTGATAAAAAAAATCCTTAGAAAAAGATCGGTTTAACCCTCAATAAAAACTAAAGAGATGCATTGGCAATTCGTAACAGTCAGTGATCTTGACTAACTCGATTCTCCAAACAAATCTTTCTATTAAATCGAAGCGGAAAACTTGATTTATTAACTAGTTTATTTGCATGTGATTTAAATTTTACTAGTGTAATCTATTTCTAAAAACAATATCTTTAATTATCACTTGTAATCGATATTAATAATAAAATATATATTTACGAGAAAAAACAATATTAAAAGTACATCTTTTAAGAGAAACAAAAAAATACTAGCAAGTTAATATTATTTAAAAATTTATAGGTCTATGTTAACAAAACTTTTCATGGGGTGTATAAAAAAATATATTAATGTGGATACATTTTATTTTATTTTATTTTAAGAGAGCTGATGAGATCCCATAAATAATTGATATCTATAATTTGAGTCAAACAAAGAAAAAAGTTGATGTCAATAAGACAATAATCACTGAAGTCATGTTGACTTAGTGGGACACCCGGCGAGCATGCCCGGCAACTACACTTCTTTCACACCAGCAAGGTTTTAGACTAGAAATATAATAAAAGTTTTCAACATTAAATTTTTGTATTGAACATTAAGATGGTTTATTAAATTTTTATTTTTTATATATAACTGATTAAAAAAAAAAATCTTGTGTTATATTTTCATGATCTCTAATTATTATTTTAAATTGGATGCTATACAATATATGATTTTTCTTTTTCAAATCATATATGGAATTTTTAACCCAAAAAAATTACTATACTGTATTCCAAATAATTTAAAATATAAAAATTTATTAAATATTAGTTTTTATAAAATATTAATAGTTTTTATTAAATTTTAAACGTACACTCATTTTTTAATATATTTTCCATTTGGTTTTTGGATTTATGATTTACAGATAAATTTTGATTTAAAACACTAAAAAATATGGTTTGATCTGAAAATACAATTCTTTCAAAAAAAAGACAAATGATAGATATTTTCTTCATATCAAATTAAGATTTCCTCCGCGATTAAGTAATTTTAAATGGTTTCCCAATCATGAGTTTTAAAGTTAGTTGACCTTTTCTGTTTAATTGATTTTTTGTGTTGGATATTATAATAATTTGACTGGTTGTTAAGTTTTTAAAGAAGGTAAGGCATGTCATGGTGCATATTAAAAGTGTGATTTAAGTTAGATTTCTTTAAATTGTAACATGTCTTTTATCGTAACAAACGTCTTATTTCATATTAATGCCAAATCTTCCCGATTGGTGTTAAAAAAGTGAAATTAATCCTAATGTCAAAGAACTTTAACTCTTATTTATAGCTTTGAGAAACTGCCCTAAAAGCTTGACTTTCTACACCATAACTAGACCTTAACCATAATGATAGCCTTCTCATTTGTAGAGCAAATCATAGACGTAACTCATTTGGAAATTTTCCCATTTAAAAAGAAAAAGTAATTATGATTTTTATTAGCAGTTTCATCTTTTGCTGCTGTTGATAGTCAGAAAAAATCAACTACTCTGCATCATAGACTTGTGAGTTTAATTACCTTTCTATGTGATTAGTCTCTACATACTAGTGGACTTATAAGAAATTGAAAACAATTTTTTATTTATAACCAATTACATTTCATACCATGCATATTTATTATTAAATTTCTACATATATATTTTATATATACTAATTTCTATTTATCTTTTAAATATTACACGAATACTAGTTTTAAAAATGCCACTTTGATAAATTCATTTTCAAAAATGTCATCATGAGTTGTCAATTTTCAAAAATGTCATTAATTAAGTGTAAATTGACTAAATTACCCTTAATTATTAAAATTATGGTTTTATAGAGATTATGGTTTATGGTTTTTAACCCTAAACCCTAAAATCCTAAAAAAGATTTTGATCCCTACCAACCACTAAACCCTTAAAACTAAATTCTAAATCTAAAATAGTTAATCAAAATCTAAAGGTTATTTTGGATAAATGATATAATTGTAGTGATATTTTTGAAAATATTTTTAAAATATGACAGTTTTGAAAAATGGTATTTTTGAAAATTTCATGTCTAATATTTTTGTTAATCGAATAAATTGTTTTGTCAATCATTTTTCAGTGTTATAAGGTTTTATTAACCTGCTTTTTAATGCAATTTACTAGTTTTTAAGTTAAATCATGTGTTTTAAGAAAATAGACAAAAAATCGTTAAGGTTTTATTAACCTACTTTTTAGTGCAATTTACTATTTTATGTTAAATTATGTATTTTAAGAGTACATAGATTAAAAAATCCTTAAGAAATAATATTTAGTTCTTTAATATAAATCTCCAACTTACTCGGTTTGAAAGAAAAAAAATCCAACTATTTCTATTAAAAAAAAAATCCTCAAACTTTTGGTGTATATTTTAAAAGTGGCTTTTTCAAAAATTCTCAAATTTTTGTTGATTTGGCGGACTTGAGAGGTCTTAACACTTAGTTGCAAAATGTTAAATTTGATTTAAGGGAAATTGGGCTCTATAATAGAAATTGGGTATAAAATTAAGCCTATAACATATCAGAATCTGAAATTTAGTAAGTAATATTTTCTTTTTATGAATTCTCGATTATACCCCCAGCTTATTCTGAAAACAAAATAGCTAACTATACACTAAATAGCTATTAGCTAATATAGATATAGTTAATTATATTTCCAACTATACATCCACATTATAGCTAACTATACACTAATATAGTTGTTATATTTACACGTAGTTATCTATATTTCTATTAAAAATACATGTAGATGTAAATAACTCTTTATATATCTAGTATAAGTAAACTTTATAGTTAACTATATATAAAACAAACTATATATCCACATAATTGTTTTGTATTGAAAAATATTAACTATATTTGTTTAAATAAGTAATTATTACAACAACATTTTTATGTAGTCAACTAAGTTCTGAAATCATTAAAGTATATAATTATGAATATAGTTAACTATGTTTTTAAATAGGTAGCTATTTTATGAAAATAGATAACTATGTTTAGATAGTTACAGAAATATTGCGATGTAGTTAACTATGTTCCGAGATCAATAGAATATGTAACTATGTTCCGAAAATAGTTAATATATGGGCAATTTCGTCAAAAAAAAATCTTCTCTTTGCTAGTTACCTAAAATATTTTTTCCACATATTACTTTCTAAATTCTCTCTCACAAATATGTTATTCTACTAATTAACCCTTGATTTAAAGGTGCAACTAATTCGACCAAGTCAACCCAGAGTTGAGCGTCTAATAAAATAGTTGGAAATTTTTGTGGCTAAAATGGGTAAATTGGAAATTGTTTTAGCTCTACACCATTAAAAGTTGGGTTTTCTTCGTTAAACCACTCCCACTATAGCTATCCAAATTATTTCCTCCTAAACTTTTTGGCTCATCGCTATACTACATAAACTATTGAATTTAATCTCTAAACAATCCAAACTATTTAATCTATGTAATTCAACTTACATAATTTTAATTGCATTCAATTACCCAAAAAGCGTTTTATTAACCACAACTAAAAATATCTCTTTCTCCATTCACTGAGATGATCGTCCATTGAACGCCATGAAAACCCATCAGAGAACCAAAATTTCGATATCTGGATATGTTTCTCTTGGGTTTCCGCAGAACACCATCGTGGTTTTTATTAATTTGTTGAAAATAACGAAAAGCATAGTGATAGAGATAATGATGAGAGGTAGATTTGGAGACCCTTCGTTTTCTTCGTCTCTCTCACGTTCCCCTTTGTTCTCCTATTTAAACCTCATGGAATCTCTATCCGGATTTCTCCTGGAATAAAAATCTCTTTCCCAAAGACTTGTCTTCGAGTTCGAGTAGATTTTGTTTCTGATCTTCGTCTGATTACTTGCTTTCGAGTTACTTCTCAAATTGTGTTTGTCCGAGGATGATTAATCTCAATTCACTTCTCCTCTATTTGATGGGATGATGATGAAGCATTATAAGAGTAGTGTTGTTGCTGATGAGTATAATCTGGGTGATCATGATTTGGGTCTTTGCAAAAGTTCGTCTTTTTAAAACAAGTTCTTTCTTTGCTAAAATTGGGATTTGAGTCTTAAAGATTCTATTAAAATCTTTAACCAAAAAAAGAAGAATATGAATATATTTCTTATATGAATAACATCTCAACCATTAAAGATACATGAATATATTTCTTTTTTGACCAAAAAAAGAAGAATATGTTTTTTCTGAGTTTGGACTGAGAACAACAGTGTAATTTGTGTGCTTTTATAGAACAAACGAGAAGTGATAGAGATGGTGATGAGAGATGAATTTGGAAAAGCTTCATCTTCTTCGTCTCATACTTCTCCACTGCAAACATCATGGAATCATTCTCCCAATTTCCACCGGACGATGAGTTCAGTTGATGGAGAAAGAGATTTTTTTAATCTAGGTTAATAAAACGCTATTTTTAGGTAAACGCAAATCACAATTTTAGTTGTATATGTTGAATTACTTAGAATTAAGTGGTTTGAGTTGTGTAACGATTAAATTCAATAGTTTAGATAGTGTGATGAGGGTGGTTATAGCTATAATGAGGGTGGTTTAGCGAAGTCAACTCTTAAAAGTTATATGTATAATTTTATTTATCAAAACTGGGTTAAAATGATTTTTTTTCTAAAAAAAATGATTTCTTATGTCAGTAAATAACCATAACGATATTCATATATAGCTGCCACTTTTGCAATGATATGAGATTTTGATAAATGATATAATACATATATCTATATAGTTTTTATTTTAGATTTTGACCCCAATACTTTCTTTTTCTTTTTCCACCACCATTGCTTCATGCAGTTCTCCGGCTTTCGCCATGTCATATTCCGACCATCAGAGGTCTCCGACGCAGACAAGTAATGCCTCCAATCTACAAGCACTTCTCTCAAATCATTAATTTTATTCTCTTGTCCTATACAACAATTAGCATGCATTGTGCAAACCTTATCCAAGTCCCGGCCTGGCTCACAAAATCCTCCGAAGTATTTCGTGTCGAGAAACTTCATTTTGAGTCCGATTTTCGCAATGTACGAACCGCCTTTGATTTCATTGAACACGTCTTGATCATGTTTATCCGGAAATCGCAGCCTCGACATGTACCAATAGTTGTAGAAATCTATGGTTCGTGGATTGGCTTGAACGTAAGTGAAACCACCATTGACGTCATTGTGGATGTCTGTATCGTCTCCATTAAAACGGTCACAAGCAATTTGGAAATCTAGATCTTTAGATAGATGAGGGAATGGATCTCGAAACCACATTATATCTACGTCCTACACATATTAATAATATGTTCATAAAAATAACATTGTCATATATATTATAAAATTCGACATCTAGCTACTAATTAACTAACTCCTTTTCTTAAGCATCAAATTTTATCTAATCCGAAGATGAGAAAAACCCCAATAAAAAAAATATTTTTGAGAAACCAATAGCGAATTTCATGGCGGGTCCAACTTAAACTATTTGAAGATCTTGTGTAAATTTTTCTTATTAAACTTATATTCGATGAGTTAAAAATAAATTATATATATAAAATCCCCCACAAAAATTTAAAGTTATTAAAAAAAAATTGAATTGACGTACGTCATTCTCGAATGCACTAGTTGTACATGTGGCCCTGATCCACGAGCTTGCACTATTCAAATCCTAATTTATTCATTTGTGATCTAAGTTTTGACAAAAAAAAAGGCAACATGCAAACAACGTCGTACAAAGAGGGAGAGAGATAGATACCGTGAAGATAAAGTTATATCCAAGCCTTAACAAAGCACCCAAAAACTCTATACGACGCCACATCATCTTGAGATAATCCGGCGTCATGAACATCTTGTCGCCGAAAAAATCAATTTCTGCGGTTTTCATGAAGTAGCAGTGACGGGGATGGACATCCAAGCACCGAGAATAGGCCTCCTTGTCGAGACACGCCACCACGAGGTGTCGGAGCAATGGCTTAGTCCCTTTTCCGACATGAAAACTTTCAAGAAACAAATCAAACGTGGAATTCGGCTCAGACCAAGCCCTGTTTAAGGTCGTTATTATCACCGTCTTATCCTCCGTCGCTGCTGCCCTTAAGATTCTCCCCAATTTTTTCACATCTTCTAGATGATGCTGTCCAACAATTAAAAAAAAAAGGGTATCATTTAAGAACAAATAAAACATTTAGATTACATAAATTTCAGTGAAATTGAAAAAAGGAAGATTTAAATACTTTTGAAAAATAAAAAAAAATAACCAAAACCATCATATACACAAATATGAAATATGCATAGATGATTAGAAATTCTAATTTAGAATACTAACGACATCGAAGAAGCTGAAAAACTGCGGAAGTGGATGAACACCAATAGGGTAGACCACTAAGCTCAAGAAACCGGCGATGACAAAAAACCCGGCGACCATCACCAGATCCCTCCGCCGCAACAGCTGCGGCATCTTCCTCAGTTCGCACAATCTTTGTGAATGGCTCATCATGAATCTCAAATCTATATATATATATACATTTTTTTTTTATTAAAATCTATATATATTTTACGTATATGCAAAATATTTAAATGAAACAAAAGGGGGAGATATAGAAAGGTAATTTATGGGAAAAGTGACTTTAAAAAAATCTTATTTTTAAAAATGTTCATTTAATACTCAAACTTTTTAACAAATTATTTTATTCATTTAAAATTTTTTAACAAATCATTTTATTCATTTAAAAGCAGAAAACTAAATAAATAAATACCAAATTTTTTAAAAAGTATTTGTTTAATATCCATATTTTTTCCAAAAAAAAATTTTATTCCTCTAAAAACAGAAAATTTCACAGATAAATATCAAACTTTTTTGTCAACTTATAAATTTCAATTAAACAAAAAATTTGGTTAACCAAACCTGTGAAACATAGTTTACATACATAAAATCAAAAGATGGAATGAAAATCGGTTTTTAAGCCTGGAAATACTACGAGTAACGTGGAAAAAATGGGACAAATCTCGGCATCTGACGCCATCTTCTTTAACTCTGAACAATTTATCTGGCAGGATATGGCAAACTCGCAATGCATCACTACGCAATCCATCGTCCATATCAAGGCTTCCAACTCCGCATGCAGAGGAATTAAACTTCGTCGTTGTTCCTTAGCGCCTATTAAGGTGATCACCCATTCGCATTAATCTTGCATTATCCTAATCCTGAGAATAAAAGTTCACGTTTACACGATCTATCTATCTGGCATATCAATCCAGGGGATGTCGGAGCAAATGGTGGAGCCAAATGGGATGTAATCCCTGATACGTCTTCCACTTCCCCTCGTTTGAATATTTTTGAGTGTGAAGCATTTAAAAAACGACTCAGAAAATGTAAATTTAAACACTCTATTTATCGCAATTTTTTTTCTTTTTAACTGGAATGCGTATTGTCATTCTGATTCTCATAAATTTGAGAAGTTAGCTAGTATTGGTCATATGAAGAATTCGATCATCCTTGCAGTGAACATTTTTTTCTCCATTACATGCCTCTTACCAATACCTAGGTTTTCTTTTTATTCATAAAATTAAAATGAGACAAGAAAAGAACGGCTATTTATCTCTTCTGATTTATCACCCAAATATTTAATTACAAGCCATCATGATTTATGGTAGATTTGGTTAAGTGAAACATGTAAGTTTTATTCAATTTCGTCAATTGCATATGCTACATTATCCTCCGTCAATGGATTAAAAACGGTGTTTTGACAATATGACGGAAATAAAATTTTAGGTCCAAAACTAACACTTTAAAAAAAAATTAGTATTTATTTGTGGAGTTTTCTGTTTTTAGAGAAATAAATAATTTCTAAAAAATTTAGGTATTAAATGAACACTTTTAAAAAGTAAAAAAAATTTTAGTCATTTTCTCAAAATGAAACAAATGTTAAGTTTGTGAAAAAAGACTATGGAAGGGGGAAAAATTATTTTTTTAACATAAAATGTAAACAAATATATAGGCCTTGATTGGTACGACTGATAGTAGAGCAGTAGCATTAAGCAACAGAAGCACTATGCTACTGAAGCTGTATGCTCTGGTTAATATACAAATTTTAAGTGATTGGTTGAGCTATTAGTGATTAGATATAAAATTACAAAAACTATTTTATTATATTTATTATAATGCATTATAAAGTATAGGTATATATATAATAAATAAACTAATGCTAAATATTAATTAAAAAATATCAAACTTAAAATTTAATATAATATAATCTATTTTTTTATGTTATCAAACAAAATAAATTAAATATATAAAATAATTATATTTATTTTAATGTATTAAATTAATTATATAATTATATTTGGTAAGTTAATTATATTAAATAATTTATATTTATTTATATTTAAATTAATTAATTATAAAAATAATTTATATGTATTTTAATGAATTATAAATATTGTATATTGATAAAATATAAAATATTTTTTTAATAATTTTTCAAATTTAAATTATATTTTATTAAGATATTATTATCAAAATAATAAAACAGATTATATTTTTCAAAATTTCTCAATATTAATTAAAATATTGAATTTTAGTTTTTTTATGTTATCTAACAAAATAATTTTTTTTGTATTTCTAATGCATTATAATTATATTTATAAATTATAACATAATTGTTTTATAATTTTCAAATTTAAATTATTATAATATTATTTTTAAAATAACAGAACAATTAAAATGATATTAAATATTAATTTCAAATATTAAATTTTAATATAACTCTATTTTTATGTTATTTAAAAAAATGACTAATATATATTGATTTTTATTTTTTTTAATATAATAGAGGTCAATGCTCTGCAAAAAGCTCCACATGAGAGCATAGAAGGTAGGAACATTTAATTACTAACAAATGTTGATTGGATAATAAAATGGGAAATTTCAAAAATGCCATTTTTAGTGTGTCAATTTTTAAAAATGACATAATGAGTTGTCCATTTTCAAAAATGTCATTTATTAAAAAAAATTAAATCCTAAAGCCTAAAATCCTAAATCTTAAAAAAGATTTTGATCCCTAACAAATTATAATCTCTAACATAAAATAGTTAACCCAAACATAAGTGATATTTTGAATAAATGATATAGTTTTAGTGGTATTAGTGGTATTTTTGAAAAAATTCAGAAAAATGGCATTTCAAAAATAGTATATTTCAAAATTTCTCATAATAAAAAGCATAATGCTCTTCTAAATTTCTGCCAATTAAGCTCATAGTATGTACTTGAAAATTATAATGAGACTAGTTTTAAATCCCGTACTATGTACGGGCAAATAGACGACAAACATTTTATTTATTTTGTATATCTAATATATTAATATTGTAATATAAAATAAATTTTTATTGAGTAATATTGTACTGAATATGATACTGAATTTAAACTAAATGAAATATATATTTTTGGTATAATTCAGTGAAAATTTCCAAAAATTCGTTGATTTGCACATTTTAAAAAGGAAAAACCATATATACTTAATATATGAATAATTGTATGTAGATTATGCTAAAATGTTATGATTTTTATGCTTTTTTCCAATTGCATGGGCCAATAAAAAACATAAAATCAATAGCCCAAAAAAAAAATCCATAAACAAGAAAAGCTTTTTTTTGTTTTTCAATTGTTCTCTTCTACGTCTCGTCCCTTACGTTTCTCGGTCACAAAATCATGATACATTTTTTATTTTGTTTTTTACCCCATTTTCTTCGGGGCCGGCCGTTTACTTTGATGTGATGTATTTAAATTTTCTACTGTTTAGAGTTTTAAACAGTAAATGTGAAGATTATTACCGAACAATAATTACTATATCGATCAGAGTTTTTTTTTTTAATCTTTAATTCTATAAAAAAATAATAGCTAGTAAAAAGGAATTGAATCTCCATTATCTTAAAATTTTGGCTGGACTCTTTTCATTACATTTGTTTTTCATATAAGAAGAGGAAGATGGAAGGAGAAGAAGAATATACAACCACAATCTTACACGTAATTTTACAATCCAGAAATTTGATACCGAGAAAAGAAATGTTATAGTAAAAATATGGGTTTTCTGCAAAAAAACCCGTCACAAAGTTTTATTTTGAAAGATTACCCTTCAACTTAAAAAAATGCAGGTCAATCTATCCAATTCAACGGTCACCTGCAATATATTCCTCGCCTGCGTATATGTTTTTAAATCTATATATCGCCGTGTATCTATCATCAAAACGATGCAAAAAAACCCGTCACAAAGTTTTTGTTTGCAAAATTATCCTTCAACTTAAAAAAATGCGCAATATAGCCCTCGCCTGTGTATATGTTTTTCAATCTGTATATCATCGTGTATCTATCATCAAAACGACGTAGTTTTGAATTTTTTTTAATAAACAAAATAATGTAAAAAAAAGGATTCGAACCCAGATTTCCTTGGAACATGTGGCACATACATGATCATTGTGTCATTAGAATTTTACTGTTACTACTAACAATTACATATATATATATAATACGAACATTAAAATCAATAAAATCCCAAAATTTTTGTCTTGTTCGTCGTTTTCAATACATATCACTGGAGAAGATGACTAAAAATCATTAAAATCAATAATGTTCGTATTATATATATGATTTAGTCATCTTCGTTTAATACGCTTTGGTTTTGAGTGGGTTTCTAAAATTGTAACCGAATGTCTTGTTAAGCAGGCTGCAGTTTGAGATCTTCTCGCTTTTGTTTTTTGAGTTTTTCAATATCCTGAACTAAAGAAGCAATTCTTTTAAAATTGATTGGTTAGAAATAATAATTGAATTATACTTTTATAATATGAAATGTAAACTATAAATGGGAAATAAAAGAAGAGCAGGCTAACCTCTGAAATATTTGGTTTACAACTTCCATAAAAGTTGCCATAATGTCATTGGTTTCTTCATCGCAATCTTTTTTTTTTTTTAATAAAAGATCTTCTATTTAAGAACCAAAATGTTACAAAGCCTACTAAATGCATAATTGGCTAAGTGCCACTCACAGTTTTGAATAAAAATTAAATCCCAAGTAATTTAATATGTCGAAGCCCACTTAGTAGATATGAAGGAGAAGAGGCCCAATTTCTGGTATCATCGAGAACAATTGAGAAGGAGCAGATGAAGGGGAAGACTGATCGGTAGAAAGTGTTAGAAGAAGATACACGAATGCTTTACAAATTCGCATGAAGCATCTCCATAAAACACAGAATCATAAGATTTGATGAAAAAAAAAATTTGGCAAATAGAAGAAGATACACGAATGCTTTACAAATTACTTTGGATCGGAGTAACAATTTCTGGTTTTCAAGGAGAATGATTTGAAGAAAGAAAGTAAATATAATTATTCTTGATTGGAGCTTATATATGGAAAATAAAGAGGTGGGGATCCTGGGATGTGGAAGAAAGAAAAAGATTGAAACTTCAAAGCCGATAAACCCTGAAAATTTTTAATTTGAAGAGAAAAACAATAAAAAGGGGAATTAGTCGACAAAAGTAAAAGTAGTAAAATTGGGACTTAGGACACGTGGTGAAAGGAGAGAGTTGCAGTTTTTAAGATTTTACTTGTGTTTTATAATAAAAAGATATATGATGTTTCCAATGTAAATGGAGAGGTCTTTGATTCTTTAGTGAGTGTGTAATCCGGTGATAATTGTTATGTGAAACATTCTTCAATGATATTTACGTCATATTATTATTGAAAATTACTATTAAAATTAGCAATTATAATTAAAACCAGTTGATTGGCATATATAATATATTGAAGAATTTCTTAAAATACCAATAAATTATGTTTTTGTTCCAAACATACCATCATTGAGTTTTTTTTTTCCAAAAATACCACTAAAAATTTTGTTTTTCCAAAAATACCACAAACACTAAAAATAATTTTTAAAGGTTTATAATTTAAATTTTTTGATTTGGGTTTAGTATTTTGGGTTTAGGGTTTAGTTTTTAGAGTTTAAGGTTTAGGGTTTAGTTTTGAGAGTTTAAAGTTTAGTTTTAATTTTGTGGTATTTTTGGAAAAAAAAACTTTTAAAGGTATTTTTGAAAAAAAACCTAGTAATGGTATATTTCGAACAAAAACTTATTTTTGTGGTATTTTTGAGAGTTTCCCATATATATTTAAGTTCAATTTTTTAGATTGCTTTTAAAGTTTAAAGTTTTAGTTTTTATAAATAAAATTGAAATGATGAATATATATGTTTTATCATAAAATGCTAAATCTGATAAAAATAAATAAAATTTATAATGCTAATTATGATAAATCTTTTTTAAGTTCTTTTTAATTGGTTTTATTTAGTTTTGTGTGGTAATGGATTCTCCCATAAAGAGGATTAATATTTTTCAAATTTTTCATCTCAATTAGCTTAAATGTCTTTTTTTTGTCAACAAATATTGTTTCTTACTTTTTCCTATATTTTCTTAGTCTTTTTCCTATCATAAATGTTTAGTAATGTACTTTGATTACAACTAGACTAGGATACACGGGTAAAAAATATGTATAGAGAAATTATTGTTGTAAATATTTAAATTTTGTAATTGATAATTCATGTAATTAGTTATGAAGATTGAACCGTGTAATAAGTTTTTAGATTTCGAAACACGAGTTTTTTTAATATTCAAATTTTAGTTAAAAGTCATATCGTAATAATTATGTATCTAATGATAAATTATATATTTTCGTTCTTTCAATTTAAAGTATATATCTTATCATATTGAATTGTTCTTACAAGTTTGATAATTCATCTATAATAAACATAATGACAAAATTTCAGACGTCAAAACTTCAAACATGAAAATAAAAACCAACTTTACATCAAACATATATTTTCTTACACAATATCATTCACAATCACATAAATTAATACTATTAATTATTATGGAAATAATTAACATGAATATAATAAAATGCACATTCATGATTACAATAACTATCATAAAAAAAAATCATGGTTTTACATAGTCACAAATTAAGACGTAGAAAAAAATGTGTGTAGTTTTCGTTATGAATCTTATATAGAATATGTATTTTTCATTTTTTTCGATTTTATAGTTTATATTTTTTGTACTTTACTTATTTTATTTAGAATTTTGTAAATGTAACTTCCATACATTATACTATCTTTGGTTGTTTTCAAAATTTAATATTTATAATTTACACACTTGAAAAAAATGGAAAGATAACAAAACCAATTCTAAAGCATGGAAGTATAAAAAAATAATTAGAATTGATGTAGTGATGATGGGTGTTTCTTTCTTTCCAAATATAACTTATGGTGGCTTAAGTGGCTATATAGGCATTTTGTTGGGATATCAATCCATCCACATCCGAAGATTATATAATAATTATCTAATATATAAGTCAAGTCTAACTTCATTTAGTATGAGATCTTTTGGGAAGGAGTCCAAAAAAAAAAAAGTGCCGGTTTATCCACTTGGCCCAAAGCCGATAATATCATACTAAGGGAGAGTTGGACATGGGCTTGCAGAACCCAACAATTGATATCAGAGTTTAGGTTCAGATAAGGTGGACCTAGACAAGTGGGTTTGAGTTGCATGTTCGTTGTGGGAGGAGTCTTCAAAGTGATCTCACGATTAAAGGGGTGTTGGTGCCTTGTGTCGGAAGTCTTTCTAACTGTGTAGAAGGCCAGGCAGCGAGTTCCGTTGATGAGAACGGCGGTACAATTATGGGTGCCAAGATAGATTCGCTGGGTGGATAAACTTCATGGTGTTATTCTTTTGGAATTTTCGGTCAGTGTTGGAGGTGTACTAATCCCTCTCTTCTAGCCGGAAAGACTTTCTAACCAATTCCACTAATAAGCTAAAGAGAAGTTTCAGAAGTACGGAAGTGACAGAGAAGTCAACCTTCTTAGCCAAGGCTTGCAGACCTCTGATACTGAACTAGATGCCGCAAAAGCCTATCGAAGCCACAACGCCAAGGTTTGTGTGGTCTTTGGTTTGAGGGAAGAATTGTTGGTATATCAATCCAAGTCTCATATCGGAAGATTAGTAATAATTGTTTAATATATAAGTCAAATCCAACTCTAATTAGTATGAAACATTTTAGGAAGGAGTCCAAAAACAAACCAGTACGGATTTGTCCAATTAGCCTAAAACGGACAATATTATACTAACTGAGATTTGGACATTGGGCTCAAACACCGTTTCAACATTGTGGGTATTGAAGTGGAATATTTAATCAATGGTGATTTGTATAATTTTAAAACATTATAAAATATTGCAATGAATTTACAAATCCGATTGATACTTTGTGTTAATAATAAAAGTTTGAGACCAACCGTGCCAAACTACTGCATGCAACTCGACTGGAGGCTGCTGATGGATCCCCCTGGTTGGACCTTCTTTCACTGATATAGTCAGACAAAACCGCACACCAACATCCAAATGCATAACTAATCGATCGATTTATTACTAGTACGCATTCATTTCCCATAAAAATAGTTCTTGTATAGTATCGTTACTTCTTTAGCATTGAGAATGTTATAACTCATGATCATTGTGAGACCGTTGTGTTGGTTTGTACAAGAACCCTAAAGCACATAATCATACTCGTATAGTCCATTATTATTGTTAATCATAAATATAATATTTTCTTGCATCTCTAAACCCTTGTTTTATTA
The DNA here is from genome assembly GCA_900406555.1 of Pseudoturritis turrita. Lineage (NCBI taxonomy): Eukaryota > Viridiplantae > Streptophyta > Magnoliopsida > Brassicales > Brassicaceae > Pseudoturritis > Pseudoturritis turrita. The sequence goes on from OVBL01000817.1 coordinate 448,978, forward strand.
GACTTTTTCACTCTTCCCCAGCAATTATCCGGTGATCGCCATGTCATTTTCCGGCCATCAGTTGACCCGGCTGCAGATAAGTAATCCCTCCAATCCTCAAGCACTTGTCTCAAATCAAAAATCTTCGCTTGTAGACCGGTACAACAATTGGCATGCATAGTGCATACTTTGTTCATCTCATGGCTCATTTGGCAGAATCCTCGGAAGTAAACTGTGTCGAGAAACCTCATTGTAATCCCGAGTTTTTCTGTGATATAAGGATCGTATTTGATCTTGTTGAGCACATCCTGATCCTTCTTGCCGCGGAATCTCCACCTGAAAGCGTACCAGTACTTGTAGAACTCGACCGTTCGATGGTTGGCTTGGACAAACTTGAAACCGGTATTGACGGAGTTTCTCTTGTCGGTAGAGTTGCCATTGTATCTGTCGCAAGAGACTTGGAAATCTCCTTCTGAGAATAGACGAGGGAAGGGATCTCGGAGCCACATTATATCCATGTCCTATTTTCCAATTTAAAAAACAAGTTATGATCAAATTTCAAGACTACTACTTGGATATAATTTATATATATTTTCATCATAATTAATTAGCTGGGTCACTTCAGGTAAAGCCTAAAATACAACAAAATTAGGACCAGCTTTTTTATATTACAAAAAAAAAAGCTTTTAGTACCACCCCGGATTGGGTGTTTAATTACATCAATAATTTCATTGGGTTTAGACTCCTATTTTTTTTATCAACAACATGCATTAAACGAGTTTGAATCTGAATGGTAATAGGGCGATAATACTATCACAAACCAGCTACATAACCCATCTAACTTAATTTTTTTCTCTCTCACAATATTATACTTTTATTTTTTATATGTTTGTTCAGAACTCGTGATTTTTGTTCACGCGAGATAGAAATAGATACCGTGGAGATGAAGCTATATCCGAGCTTCAAGAGAACCCAAGAACTCTATACGACGCCACATCATCTTGAGATAATCCGGCGTCATGTAATTCTTCTGGCCGGAGAAATCGACTCCGGCGGTTTTCAAGAAGTAGCAGCGGCGGGGATGGACTTCCAAGCACCGTGAGTAGGCCTCCTCGTCGAGACACGTCACCACAAGGTGACGGAGCAGCCGCTTAGTCCCTTCTCCGACGTGAAAGCTCTCTAGAAAGAAGTCGAATGTCGAGTTCGGCTCAGCCCAAGCCCGGTTTAATGTGGTTATTATAACCGTTTTCTCCTCCGTTGCTGCTTCTCTCAAGATTTCCTCCAAATTTCTCATATCTTTCGATTCATACTGCCCAAGAAAACAAGAAATAAAACTTATATGAGATACAAAAATAATTTATTAATCGCGTTTCCAAAACGCAATGGGACAGTTCAATGGATTACAAGTCAAACTAAAAGCGGTACATAAAACATATATTTGCATCTAGCTTTTTTGTGAAGTAGATGTTACTTGACGTTATTGTTGTTAGAATCTTGTTTGGTTGGGATGGGCAGAGACGCAAACGCGGAAAAAACCGAAAAGCTGCGGCAGCGGCTGGATGGGAGATTCCGAATGGTAGCACAGTAGGCACATCAAAGTAATGGCGGTTAAGAAAACTGCAATCCTCTTAATATCTCTCCTCCTGACCATCAACCGCTCTTGCCGCTGGGATTTGTTGTAGCCACCGTCTTCGGTAACGCTAACGCCTCGCGCATCAGCCATATGTATATTTCTCACCTCTATTATTTCGAATGGAATGTGAATCTTTTAAGTCATTTGTTTACGTGAGATCATATCCTATATTGGTGAGTAAATACAATTAGTTCTCGTCGATCCGTCAATCTTTTTCGATAGTTTAATATCATCATTGATAGATTTTTTCGATAGGTTAATATCATCATCGATAGATTTACGAAACCTTGAAGACGCATCTGGCTTTTTATTATATATGTTGTCGTATATGTTAATGAAATAATCTTCTTGAAAACTCTCATCTCCCTTTTTATGGCTCAGGAAAAAAACAAGTTACCTAAAATTTTAGGCTTTGAATGACTCCGCCTTTTGTTTCGGTCACATTATTTATAAAAAAAATTATACCATTTAATATTACAGTACGTATTTGCAATAAGTTTGATGATAAGTAAGAAAATGATAATGGATTTCTTTGTCTAATGAACAAATGGATTAACATACGTGTTGAGCGGTTTTTTATTTCTATCATATTATTTTTCCATACAATATGTTATTTATGAGAGATTGAATCGAATAAAACAAGCATTATACAACGTAAACACAAGTAGTAGGTTTTTTGAAATTCACCACTTTTAATTTTTACACAAATGTGATTTTTTATAATTTTTATTTTATTTTTAATGTCCATTTTTTAATTGATCACGTCAAATGATATTTTAAAAAAACTATTTTATAATATTAATAATTATCCAGTGATAATACATTTTGATTTAAAAGTACTTTATATGTTTGATTTATATAAAATGTTTTAATAATTTTGAAAGTTTAAAAATATGAGTTAGTTTTCAAAATAATAAAATTTTGAAATACTTTTACTAATTTCCTTAAAAGAAATTCTATATATATATGGTCCCCCACCCCCAATTCTTATCCTATGCGGATTGGCTTCAACTGCTAAGATCGGTAATTCTAAGCATCGTAAACTTCTGGATTAATGCATATCGTCTAACAATGGTTGTGTTAAAGAATTTGAATTTTCTTGTTCTGCTTTTCTTTGGTCGGGACCTGAGTTGAATACGAAAAAAGCAAAGCTCGCTTGGAGAGATGTATGTGAACCAAAAGAAAAAGGGGATTTGGATATCCGATCAATAAAAAAGCAAATCAAGTATCTTGTCTGAAACGTATTTGGCGTATTCTTTCCTCTCAACCATCGTTGTGGGTGATTTGGATGAAACATACTTATCTTTATAAAGACTCTTTTTGGACGATCAAAGGAACCACAACTAAGGGATCTTGGATGTGGAAGAAATTGTTGAAATATAGAGATCTAGCAAAATCTTTTATTCGGGTGGAGGTTCAGAATGGCCAAAACACATCTTTTTGGTTTGATGTTTGGTCGCAGAGGGGGAGACTATATGATCTGACTGGCTCTAGGAGATTTATCGATTTGGGAATCCCAAGAGAGGCAATTGTGGCTTCGGTTTTGATCACTCATCGTACCAGAAATCACAGGTCAGAGATACTAAATGGCATTGAGGAAGAAATAAGAAAACTACATTAGAAGCAACAACTTGGCGAGGAAAAAGTACTATGGAAACTGACGGATCAGAAATACTCGGAAAGATTCACTACAAAAGGTACATGGCAGTTGTTGAGAATCACTCAGTCGAGATGTGACTAGTATCAAGGAATGGTTTAAGCACGCAACACCAAAATACGAGTTCCTAGTCTGGTTAGCTATGCATAACAGATTATCTACGGGTGATCGGATGTCACATTTGAACATGGGGATGAGAACATATTTTGGTTTTTGTGGCAACCAAGTGGAAACTCGAAATCACATCTTCTTCTCATGTCCATTTCCTTCTCAAATTCAAGGTTCCCTAATGAATAAGCTGCTCTCGGATAAATACTCAACAAATTGGGACGAGGTTGTGAGGCTTCTTCATGTTCACATCTATGCAAACTCAAGGACTTCCTCCTTCAATATATTTTTCAATCAATGGTGTACCACATATGGACCGAGAGGAACAAACACCGGCATGGAGAAACACCATCATTGGCCACTCAAATCGTCAAAATGGTTGATAAGAATGTGAGAAACCAATTGAGTTCGATTCGAATATCCGGAGATTCCTTTTATAACGAATGGTTAATTGAATGGTTTGCCTCTAAAGCTCCCTAAAGAACATTCGCATGCTCTGTTTTCTTCACTCTATGTGTTCCGTCTTTTTTCAGAACTTCCCTTAGGATCTGTCAAAATTCTTTCTAAAGTTAAGTAACATTCATTGTCAAGAAGAGTTGGTTGAATAATATTTTTTATATTCATTCAAAAAAAAAATTCAATATAAGTTTACTTCACAGTACAGTCCAAAGTTATGTGATGCATATAAGGGCATATTAATTTTTAATTTTTTTTTATATATACCCACCATCGTATTTTTTTTTGTTAAATACGGCTTTTGATTTTCTATTAAATGAATAAAATCAACCGTTTAGAATACATAAAAACATAAATTTAAACAAAAAAAGAACCACATTTTACTTAGCAATATATTGAGTGAAGTGAGTCTTGAGCTATTTGTTGTAGATTTTCCAATACCCTTAAGCTGCATCAGTTTTGAAACCAAATCTGTAGGATTTTTTATCTCCTCCATTTCAAACCCGTTCTGTTGAGAGAAGAAGCCCTGGTTCGAACACAACGGTCAATGATCTTAAATATTGTCGCGTGAGATATTGGTTGTCTTTTTTGCAATCTTCTGTTTGTTTCACGCTAAGTCTCGTAAATAGCTGTTTGCCATGCAAAAAAAAAAAAAAAAAAAAAAGTCTTGGATCTCGTTTTATCTGATGTTGTTTGAGGGATCTAGTTTAGAATTGCATTCCATAAGTTTGTCGAAGATTATAGCCAAAGTTTAGACATGATCTTTTGCCAACTCTGTTGGGAATAACCACATTCGAAGAAGATGTGGTTTTTGGATTTCGGACCAAAGAAATTATCTATGTTAAGTCCCTAAAGTGTCATCTTGTCTTTGGTGGAATTCATCATGTTCCAAGCAAACAAGAACAGAACATGTGTTGTCCTAATTAACCAGTAGAATTATAAATTTCCTCTAAAAAATAACTCTTATAATCAAATAATACGACTTTCAATTTAACCGTATACGTTTCACATGTATTGTCTTAACCAGACAAAACATGTAATTGTATTATAAACCATAAACACGCAACACAATTTTTTAATCTAAACGTAAGACACATGCGGGTTTTTAACTACATTAATAATTTGCTTTTAAATAATATCGCTACAGATTTATCGAGCTGGACCGATATTTGTAGAAAATTCTACATATATTTTCCCATTAATTCGCATTACGGAAAGAAAACGAATAATGGTCCATTGGTGTATATACATATTGATTCTTTGGGTGACACAAATTCTACATATATTTTCCCATTAATTCGCATTACGGAAAGAAAACGAATAATGGTGCATTGGTGTATATACATATTGATTCTTTGGGTGACACAAATTCTACATATATTTTCCCATTAATTCGCTTTACGGAAAGAAAACGAATAATGGTGCATTGGTGTATATACATATTGATTCTTTGGGTGACACGTAAAAGTAGGTAAGCTAGCACCGTAAGCAAAATGAATGAGTTAAGAAAAGACGTGGATACCAATTTGTAACCATCAAGCAAATTAAAGAATACTATTTAGATACGTATTATTGAAAATAATATTCTAAATCCGAAATAGACATAAACTTTAAATAATATATGAAAAGATACAGAGAGATTTATTTATTGTTAATTAATTTTGAATTAAAAATTTATAAAATTTAACATAATATCAAAATTCAATTATACTGTTCAATCCGAACCAAAAATCGATTAGACTCAAAAATTGTTCCATTTAAATTGGTCCGATCCAAATTAATCTCGTCGAACCAAAAAATGTCAAGATAAATAATTTAAAAACCATCATCTCGAATAAGTTTATAAAAAATAATATTCTTTGTACGTGGACATAAGCTTTAAATAATAATATATAAAAGCTCAAAGCACCGCTTCTTCTTGCCATCAGTATTACAGGTAGAATTATTATTCGGGATCCGGTATTCAATTCGGTATCCGTTTCTATCCATTGCAGAAATACAGATATTCGGGACGTCCTGATCCGGATCCGGGTAGTAAAATTTCAAAATCTGGATATCCGGATCCGGATCCGGACACATTAAATATATTAAAAACATATAGTTTTACATATATTAAGTTATTTTTATATAAAAATATATTCATATATATATATATATTGATTTTAGTTTTTTTTCTAATATATCATATTTATTTTGAAAAAACATTATTCAAAAATTTAATTTATAGTTTAAATTTATAATTTTTTTTTAATTTTTAGTGTTTTAATCAAATTAATTTAATTATTTTTTTATTTTTTTCCGGATCCGGATATCCGCGGATATCTTAATTTTTTCGGATATCCAGAAGTCAGGGATCCGGATACTTTTTCCACGGATCTGGATACCCTTAAATTTCCGGATATCCGGATCCGTCCCACCCCTAATCAGCATCTTCCATTATATCAAAGTTTAGCAAGTCCGAACGAATATAACTGATATATAAGAATTGTGAGATTCGTTCCGAGATAATAAATTTTAAAAAGTTATCATTTCGAGAGCACATGTTAGAATATCCCACATTAGAAGTGGAGATAATTCAATATTTTATTATATAAAATAGAATGCGGTCAACGTAAACGCGACACAAACAAAATTGTAACTCACTAGATCGTGACACGTGTAATTGTTAATTTAAATTATAACACGTGTCAATTTGCACGACATGTAAGCAAAATTATAACCCATCAAATCACGACATATGTAACTGTTTAAATAATTTAAATTGTGACATTTCAATATATAAATATATTTTTTTCTTAAATTAATTATTCTTAAAATTTTAAATCAGATTATCGTTTAACTAAAATAAAATAGTAATAATAAATAAATAAATTAAAAATAAAATAAAACATATTAGTATGTCGTTAGATACAAGGTATATTTGTTAAAATTTAAAAATTAACATTTAACACATCATATAAATAAAGAAATTTTTCTTGATTTCTAAACATTGTTTCCCTAAAAAAGTTTCTATTACAATTTCAAATTATAAATGTCTATATTAAAAAAATGGAAATATAATCACATGCACAAATTTTTATCAGTAAAATGAAAACATCTCATGCAAGAATATGTTTAATTAGGAAGTTGAAAAATGGAAGCTTGACTATATCTAATCAAAGTTAATGTAAAAAATAGGATATATAAATCGAAAAATAAAAAAATAGAAACGATATGTAAATTCAATTTAAAATTTTAAAATATGCATAAGCATGACAAAAAAAAAAAAAATACCAACATTCAAGTACTTATGTTTATCAATAGAATATCACAAAGAAAATGAAAATCTCCTGTCTATCATAGTATTAGTACTTTCCAATATTAAAAAATTTAAATTGTATAAAATGACAATTTGTAAATATTCAAAAATAATAATATTATATTTACTATAACATTCAAGAGTGTCCAAGGTTGGCAAGTATAGATCTCTATGAAAAAGAAAACGATGACATCGATGGTAAACAATTACCAATCATGTATTTATGTGATGTTTGCTAACATTATTTATAAATATTTTTATAGATTTTTATGAGGTTATTAAGATAAAATTTACTCTTTTTCTTATTTTAACTCTACAATTTTTTTTTTTTTTTTACAATTTTATCACATAATTAATAAATATCGGGTAAAAATATGATTTTTTTTGTTATTGAGAATATGATTTGAATTCTGTTTATATATATTTTTGGATCTGCATGATATAATATAAATTGATCTCTAATGATTTAATATCCGCGTTTAAATAGTATTTTTAAATAATTTGACAATTAAATGGGTTACTAATTAAAATTTAAATATTTATATCAATAGTTTCTAATATGTTTACATGCATATCAACGATGATCTTAATCTAGTTAATATATAAAAGATATGTGAATCTCTACTAATTGCCAATTGATTTCAAGTTAGAATCTTATAATCTCACGTGTATCATCTTCGACCACCCACTGCAACCAAAAATATCGTATTTTCTTTATCTTAAAAACGTCTTCAACCCATTCATTTTCACTTTAAAATAAGTAACTCCAAAATTATTTAGGTTTCTCTCCAATCTAGTCTAAAGTAAAAAAATAATGTAATGAATAAGATTACTCCAATTCACTCTATTGTTTACTCTATTTTAAAATTGTAAATATAATAGAATTTGAAAATGAAGTTTGGAGTGAAAAATGAAATGGTTGTAAATTCTCTAAAAACAATTTTTTTAAAAAGACGATTAATAATTCCGATAATTAATTGCAAGATTCGATGTGACATCCCAGTTTCATATTTGCTTGGATAAATTATGTTTAGTCTATAAGATATCGGTTAAATATATTACCTAGTTTTATTTTAAAATGAGAGGAAAAAATAATGTAGTGAATAAGATTACTCCAATTCACTCTATTGTTTACTCTATTTTAAAATTTGTAAATATAATAGAATTTGGAAATGAAGTTTGGAATGGAAAATGAAATCGGGTTGGAAATTTTCTTTAAAAAAATTTATAAAATGACGATTAATAATTCCGATTATTTATTGCAAGATTCGATGTGACATCCGAGTTTCATATTCGCTTGAATAAATTATGTTTAGTCTATAAGATATCGGTTAAATATATTACCATCGTTTTAAACAATGTATTAGTTAATTTGTCGTATACAATAATACATAGTTGTTCCCCTTTTCTTTATTCCTCGTGACTCGTGAGACACATTTGGTTGGGCCATTTGTTCTATATCTTTAAAATGACCTGAGGCTTTTCCATACGACGTCGTTTCACAACCAAACAACCCAACCCAAAACTCTCTCATGTGCTTGTGTAGATTGCTCTCCCTTTCACGATTCCAAAACATTTTCCCTTCCAGATTCCTTCGTTTTCTCGAGAAACTAACAAACCCACCAGAGAAATCAATGTCGGCAATCGACGGCATAGAACACAAAACCCTCAAGGTTAATGGCATAAACATGCACGTGGCGGAAAAACCCGGATCCGGATCCGGATCAGGAGAAAGAGATCCAATCATTCTCTTTATCCATGGATTCCCGGAGCTTTGGTACACGTGGCGACACCAGATGGCTGCGCTTTCGTCCTTGGGATACCGTACGATCGCACCGGATCTCCGAGGGTACGGAGACACCGATGCGCCGGAGAAAGTGGAAGATTACACTTACCTAAACGTGGTCGGAGATTTGGTGGCACTAATCGACGCCGTGACGAGAGGAGACGAGGCGGTTTTCGTGGTGGGTCATGATTGGGGAGCGATGATTGCGTGGCAATTGTGTCATTATCGACCGGAGAAAGTCAAGGCTTTGGTCAACATGAGCGTTGTGTTTTCTCCGAGGAATCCAGATCGAGTTCCGATTCCGACATTGAGACGTGTCTTTGGTGACGATTATTACATCTGCAGATTTCAGGTATTAAACTTTTTAATTTGTTGCCCTAATCTTTTATTTCACATTGATTGATTTGGATTTGGAAGCTAAAGATCGTAACCAAACCGAACCAAACCAAAAGTCGACAAAAGAGGAGAAATGTTCCGATTGTTAATCTAAAGCGGTATAAGTTTTTCAGTTCTAAACTGTTACAGCAGAGTGCAAAGCTGTAAAAAATAACCTTAAGAAAAAACTATACAAGTAAAGTTTTTGGTATCGTTTTTGTGATTGGTACAATATAAAACGTTACAAATTGTAAAGTGACTCTAAGTTTATTAAATTTGTTACCAATCAAATACAAAATTAAGGGAAGGATTTTGCTGTGCTAACCAAAATTATGTTCAGTTTTAGTTTTTTTAGTTTTATCTCAAGTTTCAAATCAAATAACCAATTCAAAACAAAGTAAACCGGATCTGTCTGTGATGATTACGATGAAAAGTATTACAATTACTGTGATTACAATCCCGGATCAAACTAAGGTTAGTTTGGTTTGAGATTGGTTAGTTTCTCTCCAACCAATCTAAATTAAACCGATTAGAAGTAGAAATAAATTCAATTTTAAACCGAAATGTTTGTCTTTAAAATTTCCTAGGCCAATGTAATTTGTGTTTTTCTACATTACTGCACGTAGGAAGTTTAAAAATAAAACTTAAAAGTTAAAACACTCTAGCAAAAGATATTTTGTATGTTTTCTAAATGACGACGAGTTGATTTGATTGCTTTATCAATTATCATATAGCGATTTATAAATATATCTTTTTTAATAAATACTTTTTTTTTAAACCTGGAGAGAGTGTTGAATTTGTACTTATGATTTGATTGCTTTATCTAATCTTTTTTAATAAATACTTATGATTTGATTATTTTGTAAATAAGAAACCCGGAGAGATTGAAGCGGAGTTCAAAAAATTGGGAACAGAGAAAGTGTTGAAAGAGTTCCTCACCTACAAAACGCCTAAACCGCTCTTCCTCCCCAAAGACAAACTTTTCAAACGCTCAGAAAGCGCTGCGGTTGCGTTACCATCATGGTTAACGCAAGAAGACCTCGACTATTACGTCACCAAGTACGAGAAAAAAGGCTTCACCGGTGCCATCAACTACTACCGCAACATTGACCGGTACGCAGAGTATAATCTCAGATTTCAATTTTAACCAATTGGTCCAAAATTTGGTTTGTTATATTTATGTTTAACAGAAATTGGGAGCTGACTGCACCGTGGACCGGTGCTAAGATTGGCGTACCGGTGAAATTCATAGTCGGAGATCAAGATATGACATACAATTCGCCGGGAGCTAAGGAATATATCCACGGTGGCGGATTCAAGAGAGATGTACCGTTGCTCGACGAAACCGTCGTGCTCGAGGGATTGGGTCATTTCCTCCACGAGGAAAACCCTGAAGAGATCAATCAACACATTCACAGTTTCTTTCAAAAGTTCCTCTAAAATCGAAAACTACTTATCGAACAACAATTATCGTTATTAACACAATCAAATAAATTTCGGAACATTCGTGTCTTTTTACATCTATATATGTATGAATTATGGTCTTGTTCACTTGTGTTTCAAATTTACAGCAAATATCGGATAGAGGAAACCGGGAAATGGAATTTAAATGGATCACACCAAGTTTGATCGGACCGGTCTCGATTGCTATGGATAAGAACAATTTTCCCCCAAATTTTAAATTTGCGATCATTTCTCCTCGAAATTGACGAGCTTCTTCTTCTTCACTACGAATGGATCTTACTTTTCATCACAGTTTTGTGAAGGTTAATGGAATCAATATGCATGTCGCCGAGAAAAGTCCCTCCGTCGCCGGGAACGGTGCTTTTGACGGAGATTTACATCGTCCGGTGATACTTTTCCTCCATGGATTTCCGGAGCTTTGGTACACGTGGCGGCATCAGATGGTGACACTCTCTTCTTTAGGTTACCGGACTATCGCGCCAGATTTGCGCGGCTACGGCGACACCGACGCGCCGGAGAGCGTCGACGCGTACACAAGTCTCCACGTTGTCGGAGATCTGATTGGATTGATAGACGCCGTGGTCGGAGAACGTGAGAAGGTGTTCGTTGTGGGACACGATTGGGGCGCAATTATCGCTTGGCATCTCTGTCTTCTCCGACCGGATAGGGTTAAAGCTCTGGTGAACATGAGTGTTGTGTTCGATCCTTGGAATCCTAAGAGGAAACCGATCTCGACATATAGATCCTTCTATGGCGATGACTACTACATCTGCAGATTTCAGGTTTCCATGTTCTTCCCCTCAATAAACTCAAATTGAGCACAGTAGTTACTACTAGCTTGTTGATAGAGTAGTAGTAATCTCTGTTAATTGCTAATGTTGGATGTTTGAAGAAGAGAATAGTCATTAGAAAGAGATCAATTTGCTGAAAATCAGTTTGAATGTATATCTTTTGGTTGTGTTTTTTTTTGTTTCTGATTCAGTTTGAAACATGAAACTGATCATATTCACAAGCCAAACATTAGCTTACCAGTAAGAGAATTATGATCAGATTGAATGAAATTTTGCTATTATTGAAAGTTGTCATCAAGATTCGTATGTTGTAGTGTGTATGTGAATGAATAGACATTGGACTGTTTTGGTTGAGGTTTTATGTGGCGAGATTCAGAGCAGAGAGACGAGTGATTTTGTAATTTCTGTTTCCGTGAAGCTGTTTCTAATCGGAAGAATGGTTTTTACATTGCAGGAATATGGGGAAATAGAGGCGGAATTCGCCAAAGTTAGCACGGAACGAGTTCTCTTAGAGCTTTTAACATATCGTAATCCTGGCCCGATTCTCTTACCTAAAGGAAAAAGCTATGATGATCCTGTTTCACTGCCCTCTTGGATAACTGACTATGATGTCAAATATTACGTTTCCAAGTACGAGAAAAATGGATTTACTGGACCAGTAAACTACTACCGAAATATGGATCGGTATGTTTCCTGTAATCCTCGAATTACTCATCTATCACTACGCCCTATGGAAACTTGCTTGAATTAATTCACTTGCATGTATAGCTTTGAACATATAATTGTGATTCCGTTACTCTCAATTCATTTGGCCTACTTAAGTGACGAGTGCTTTAGCAAAATAGTCTTCATGTGTTGGGAATCTCATCCTGAAAGGTCTGCGAAACTACCTCGTTTTCAAACCCTGAAACAGCCTAAATCCGCATTGAAATTGTGGTTCTAAGCCTTTGGTATAAAGGTGCATCGAGTAGAACCTCTGAATTGTCTGTTTATAGATGTTGGTGACTATGAACTTTGATTCAGATTTCGGATCCATGTAACCGTATTTTCAGACTTAAAACTGGGATCAAGATCGCTGATCTCTCTGCTTCTGCAGAACATGGGAGCTGATGGGGCCACTCTCAAAAGCTCAGGTGAAAGTTCCGGTTAAGTTCATAATCGGCGACCAAGACTTGACCTATCACTTTCCAGGTACGAAGAAGTACATCGAAGATGGGCGGTTTAAGAGCCACGTCCCGTTGTTGGACGAAGTTGTGGTAATGAAAGGCGTTGGTCATTTTCTCCATGAGGAAAGGCCTGAAGAGATAAGTAAACACATTGACGACTATTTTCTCAATTTTTAGAAGCCATATTGTATTTAGCAATTACAAATGAAATGGACTAAAAAGATTATAGTATCTCCTTTTTCAATTGCAAGGAAAACAGTAAATGAAATGAAAATTAGAGATATGCCTTTGAGTCGTCCTCTCTCGCCACTGAAGGTTTCTTCACTGTGCTTGGTTTGTGTTTCTTAGGGTTTGAGTGAATTAAGTTGTTAAGAGCAAACATATAAGTATAGGGACTAAAAAGTAAAACATATAGTTTTTTGAGATTTTGAATAGTATAACCGACCTCAAATTTGAGGATCCACTATTCAAAACCTCAAATCAAATTTTGAAGGGCTTGTTGGAGATTAGGTTTCTTGGTTTGTGTTTCTTAGGATTTGAGTGAATTGAGTTGTGAAGAGCAAATACGTTTTGTATTTGATATTTATAGAATCCTCATCTGGCGTTAAAATCAGGCATGACAGTAAAAAAAAGGAGCTCCCTTTTCTGTTGATTAAAATTTTAAATCCATAAATTTATGAGCAGCTTTTAAATGTTTATTGGCTTTTTCATCACATCACATTTATTTCTGATTATTCTCACGATGGGTTGATTTAGAATGAGTCTATATGATAATCGATTTTGAGAACGAGGAACATGAACAACAGTCCATCATAACTAACATATAAAGGAAGATCAAATAATTAATGGGAAGAAGACAAGAATTCAAACAGAGTGATAGGGATGAGTGAACCAACGTAGGAATAATTCTCGACATCGATCTCTTATTTCTGGCCGCCACATTGCTTTTCTTTCTTAATTTAAAATAACTTACTAAGTAACATAATGGAGCCAAAAATAATTTCCACGTCGGGAAAATATACGAGTGATGATGATTCAAAATCTTTAAAAAAAAAAATCCCTAGAACAATAATCAATTTTTATTACCTGAAAGCGGCAAGAATCAAGAAAAGGAAAAAAAAATGGAAGAGTAATTATAAAACTTGCCATATATACATAAGAGTAATTTTTTTTTTATATAACTAGGAGGTTTAATTTTCTAAGGGTGGGTGTAACCGTCCACTACCCTATTCACCGGCTTTTCTAATGAGCTTAAAACATGACACAATTTCGACTGGCCAAATAGAGGTGAAAGTGTTCACAAAAAAATCGAAGAAAAGTAAAACTTGCATGCGAATAACAGAACTTTGTTGATTTACAGCAATGAACGGGTCTCCCTAGCTAGGTTCATTGGACTCCAACAACCGTGGTTCTATGATAAATACAGTAACATCTCTATCCCAAGTCCAATGGAAAACCCTAGCCGTCGCCCTTGCTTCGTGTTCAAGGTAACCTGAAACCCTAGATCTGGTTTAGGAAATCCTAAGGGTTCGGAAAGGAAAAACCCTAAGTTCTGGGAAGGGTAATCCTAACTTTTCAAGTTGGGAAACCCTAGAGTCTCGGAAACGGAGCCAATCTTTCCCGAAGTAGAAAGTTTATGGAAACTTTCCGAAAAAGGAAACTTTTCCGAAATGGAAACTTTTCGAAGAAGAAATGTTTCCTAAAATGGAAAGGTTGATCGAAACCCTAATTCCCTTTTGTGCTTATGCAGATTCGTAGCTGCTCTATCAACCGAAAGGCTAAGGTGAGGAGGTGATCTGTGGATACACATCACTCGTAACTCTTCTTGCTTATGTCTATGTCATGTCTAGGGATAGCTATGCAATGTTGCTTGTATTATGCATGCTAGGTTGATTGAGGCATGATTGGTGAGAATGATTATTGGTTTACTTGGTTGTGTGATGATGCTAAGTTGACCTATCACGGGTTAGGAGGCCGTGATAGTTGGTAGTCGGGCCGTATCGGATAGGATACCGAACATCCTGTGGTATATAGTGTAAATCTATTGGGTGTTGGATCCCGATTATAATATATTGAATGTTGGATCCCGGCTATGGTGTATTGGGTGTTGAATCCCGCATATAAATATATTGGTATTGTGTTGCGCGCACTAAGGGAGACAAAAAGCATACTAGTGGTATAATTGGTTGGTTTATTGGAGAGGTGGATATACTTTGGTTTTTTGTGACCATTGTGTATCTATTTCTAGATCTGGTATATGCGTATGCTGGATTGTTTGCGTGTTCTGTGTATCGTGTGGGCAGGGATGACCCATCCTCACTGAGTAACTTGTTACTCACCTCTTCATTACCCATTTTCTCACGTGATGAGTAGGAGCTTGGATCAGGGTTGGTCCGGTGCTATTTTGGGGAAATGCCACGTTTCTTTTATTTAAGATTTCGGTATTCTTTTGAGATTTTATTTCGGTTTAAGTTTGGATTTCAGTTTATTTTGCAAGACCTTTTGTATTCCGGTTTATTTATAATAAAGGCATTTCAAACTTACTTGTATTTATTCGCATTTATTACTTAATCCAATAATAAACCGCTCCGGGTTCGATAATCCGGGAGCGGGATGTTACAATTGGTATCAGAGTCCATGCTAGATCACTCCGGTTCTGACCCGGAGGGTCCGCCCTAACTCTTGTTTTCAAAACATTTTGATTGTTTTCATAAGGTTTTCGAGAAATGCTTTAAGATGTTTTGGAAACTTGAGTTCCAGTGTTAACGATCTTTGGGAACAAATGAGATTTCAAAAGTATGGGAAGCACCACCCGCGCCGTATCCAAGTGTAGTAGTCTTTTTGAGTATAGTCGGTTAGTCCCCGGGGACCTAGTTTTGATACAAGTATGTTATGGTATAGATGGCTCGTAATTTGAGAAGTGGGAATGGAACCAATGGGAGGAACATCGGGAACCCGCTGGAGGAACCACCGGCGAATGTGAATGGGTCAAGTATCACCGCCAGGCAAGTGCCCGTGGGAGTCGCTCTGGGTGCGGGAGCTGGAATGGGAGGTGATGCCGTACTGCAAGAGCTTCAGGGACTTCAGAACTTTTTTGGGGAGTTTCTTTAGCATCTACCAGTTGGGGGTCAAGCCCCGGGTGCCGTCGCAATGCCACTGCATGGAGCCGCTGGGGATGCACCGCCGCCACCACCACCGATACCGGGGCAAGGATCACCACCGGGTATCAGCTATTGGGATGCTCTGAGGCTCAACAGAGACCTTCAGTGGTGGTACGGATCCTCTTGTGGCGAACAATTGGAGGAAGGTTCTCGAGAGGAACTTCGAGTCCGCCAGGTGTCTCGTGGAGTTTCGGAGGGAGCTAGCGGTTAACTACTTAAGGGACTCCGCCCTAGCATGGTGGAAAAGTGTGTCTAGGGGAGCTCCTATAGGGTTTGTGATTCATTGGACTAGCTTTAGAGATGAGTTCAACCGGAAGTACTTTTCTCAGGAGGCGGTGGACCGTTTGGAAGTGGACTTCTTGAAGCTTGACTAAGTGGACAAGTCGGTGAGGGAGTATGAGCGCGAGTTCAGTCATCTTTTGAGGTTTGCAGCCACAAAGATGAATGAGCAGAAGCTGATTAAGAAGTTAAAGAATGGGCTCAATGTGGAGATCCAGGCTATCTGTCAGGTAAGGGACTATGCCAACTTGGTCGAGTTGGTGGAGAAGGCCGCCCTTACTGAGTCCGAGATCGACAAGAAGGGAAAGCAGATGAAGACCAACCCCGTGAAGGTGGTGAAGACGTCAGAGTCGACTTGGTTGGCACCGGTTAACCGGGGAGGAGGTGGTTACGCTGGAGGAGGCAGACACGCTGGTGGAGGCTACGGCCGAGGCAACGCCGGAGGTAGGTATGGCCGCAGAGGTTACACTGGTGGAGGCCGCGAAGGGGCTATGTAGCGTATGCGGTTCCTAGGTGTGGGAGGTGTGTCACCCACCACTTTGGGCCGTGTGCTGCTAAAAGTCTCGCATGTCACAAGTGCGCCAAGACGGGTCACGAGAGAAGAGACTGCCCTCAGGCGTTGGACACCTATTACCGGTGTGGGAAGTTGGGTCACCGTAGCATGGACTATCGGACAAGGCCGTGAGGACCTTAAGGGGGGAACCAGCCTCGGGAAGTGCTACCATCGCCGCCTAAGAGGCCAGCTCCAGGACCAAGGGCCTACGTCACAGAGGTGGTAAACGACAATGAAGAGGCCGAACCGAACTTCAAGTTTAATCAAAGGTCAATTAAACTTGAAATGTGTGCTTGTCTAGTACTTCTCGTCAAGTCTCTTAGAAAGTTAGGGGAACCGTGTAGGATCAATTTCTGTGGGAGGAGTAGCAGCTTACACCTTGTTCGACACCAGTGCCTCACATAACTTTGTGAGCCCGAAGTTGGAAAAGTGTTGGAAGTTTAAGGGAACTTCCACCGGTACCTCAAAGAAAGTGAAGACCGCCGGAAATGAAGCTGTGAGATTTTGAGGGACTTACAAGGAAGTGGAGATCACCATCGAGGGAGAAAAGCTACCAGAAGACCTCATAGAGTTGGAATTACGGAGATATGAGGTGATCCTCGGAATGGATTGGCTGACCCACACCACGCAGTTCTAGACTGTTTACGGACACGAGTCAACTTTGCCCGAGAAGGGAGAAAGTTAGTGAAACAAGGGGTGTGGGAGTCGAAATCAACACAATTAGATTTGTCGGAGGTTTGTTAAGGGGGATGAAATTCCTGCGTATGAACCACGAAAGCGAAGATCCAAAGATGGTTTTTATTAAGCTGTTAAGAAAGCTGTTTGCATACAAGAATTTGTAGAGCAAAAGTCTAGGGTTTTTGCTAAGTAAATTGCGGATCCCTTTTTCAAGAGATGTACATGAGTATATATACTAGCTTGAGTCGGCCAGGTCAATCCCCAAGAGATTAGGAAAACGTCCCAATCCTTCGGGATTTTCGTTTTAGCAAGTCGGCTTGACTTCGTGGGCCTTTGCATTGTTGTAGGCCAAAGATGGGCTTGCTGTCTTAGTATAGAAATGGCTTCAGCCGCGTTGTCTTCTAGCCTCGTATAGAAATGAATTCGGCCAGGCAGCTCCGTATAAACTTGACTTCGGCCAGGCAGCTTTGTATGGAATTGACTTTGGCCAGGATTATCTTCGGCAGCTTTGACTTCGGCCAGATAATTTTGTGTGGAAATGACTTCGGCCAAGCAGCTCCGTATAGATTTTACTTCGGCCAGGCAGCTTCGTATGGAATTGACTTCGGCCAGGATTGTCTTCGGCAGCTTTGACTTCGGCCAGATAGTTTCGTATGGAACTGACTTCGGCCAGATAATTTTCGTATGGTTTTGACTTCGGCTCGACAGTTTCGTATGGTTTTGACTTCGGCTAGGCAGTTTCGTGTCACGGCCGAAGTGGGTCATTGCCGAAGTCTCCGTGTTTGCCTAAGTCTCCAAACTTGCCGAAATCTCCGTGTTTGCCTAAGTCTCCAAGCTTGCCGAAGTCTCCGTGTTTGCCTAAGTCTCCAAGTTTGCCAAAATCTCCAAGCTTGCCGAAGTCTCCGTGTTTGCCTAAGTTTCCAGTGCTTGCCGAAGTCTCTGTGTTTGCCTAAGTCTCCAAGCTTGCCTAAGTCTCTAGTGATTGCTGAAATCTCCGTGTTTGCCTAAGTCTCCAAGCTTGCCGAAATCTCCAAGCTTGCCGAAGTTTCCGTGTTTTCCGAAGTCTCCAAGCTTGCCGAAGTCTCCAAGCTTGCCAAAGTCTCCGTGTTTGCCGAAGTCTCCAAGCTTGCCGAAGTCTCCGTGTTTGCCTAAGTCTCCAAGCTTGCCGAAGTCTCCGTGTTTGCCTAAGTCTCCAAGCTTGCCGAAGTCTCCATGTTTGTCTAAGTCTCCAAGCTTGCCGAAATCTCCAAGCTTGCCGAAGTCTCCGTGTTTGCCTAAGTCTCCAAGCTTGCTGAAGTCTCCGTGTTTGCCTAAGTCTCCAAGCTTGCCGAAATCTCCAAGCTTGCCGAAATCTCTGTGTTTGCCGAAGTCTCCAGTGCTTGCCGAAGTCTCCAAGCTTGCCGAAGTCTCCGTGTTTACCGAAGTCTCCAAGCTTGCCGAAGTCTCCAAGCTTGCCGAAGTCTCCGTGTTTGCCGAAGTCTCCAAGCTTGCCGAAGTCTCCGTGTTTGCCTAAGTCTCCAAGCTTGCCGAAGTCTCTGTGTTTGCCGAAGTCTCCAAGCTTGCCGAAGTCTCCGTGTTTGCCTAAGTCTTCAAGCTTGCCGAAATATCCAAGCTTGCCGAAGTCTCCATGTTTGCCGATGTGGAGACAAGGCTTGCCTAAGTGGAGACAAGGCTTGCCTAAGTGGAGATAAGGCTTGCCTAAGCGGAGACAAGGCTTGCCTAAGTGGAGATGAGGCTTTGCCGATGTCTCTCCTCTCTTTGCCGAAGTGGAGCAGAGCTTTGCCTAAGTGGAGACAAGGCTTGCCGATGTGGAGACAAGGCTTGCTTAAGCGGAGACAAGGCTCGCCTAAGTGAAGATAAGGCTTGCCTAAGCGGAGACAAGGCTTGCCTAAGCGGAGACAAGGCTTGCCTAAGCGGAGACAAGGCTTGCCTAAGCGGAGACAAGGCTTGCCTAAGCGGAGATAAGGCTTTGCCGATGTCTCTCCTCTCTTTGCCGAAGTGGAGCAGAGCTTTGCCTAAGTGGAGACAAGACTTGCCTAAATGGAGATAAGGCATGGTTGGAATGGCCTATATCGTGCTCAAGCGGACTCGTACAGAAATGACTTAGGCATAATTCCAGCCTTGTCCGATTCTTCGTATTTCCACACTTAGCCATTTTTCCATTGATCGCGGCTGGGTGGGTTTTGACTCCAACAGTTAGCCCTCCAGCTCGGTAGTTTCAGTGATGATAGTGCTGAGGTAGAGAAAGTCCAAGCTGGGATCAATGTGTCGTGTTGATTGGTGCGAGCTGAGCCGACATGACACTGAGTCCGTTGTTCTTGATATCCGCCGGGTTCTCTGTCTTCAGACTGATAATCTTTTTTCCAGTAGAAATTTCTTCATTCAACTGTGTTTTGGCCCAATTCCGAATGCATGATGACATCATCTTTTGCTTTATGAACCTATATATGCTTCAACTCCTCCTCTCTTCCTCTTCACTTCTTCATTTCCTCATAAACTCAAGGTAACTTCTCTCTTCCCTTCTCTCTCCTTCTTTTGAAGATTTTTTTTTTAGGTTGTTGTTTTTTTTTTTCCGTCTCTGAAATTGTTTTCAGCCGAAGCCTTCTCTGCCGAAGTAGCCCTTGCCGACATCTCTTTTTGCCGAGGTGACGCCCGTACCGCAGTGAAGTGTGGTTTCGCCAAAGATCCCTTCCCTGTAGAAGTCCTCGCTTGCCGAAGTGATCTCCCCCTATTGCCGAAGTGATTCCCTTCCATGGATGAAACGGAGAATCCTTTCAACATAAAAGCCGAAATGGAGAATTGGAGATCCGATTGTGCTAGGATGAGGCAAGACGCGAGTCTCCGGACGTGTTCTTCAAAGCGGCGAGTTCCTAAGGGTGGATATAAGCACGAGGCACCTGATCCACCAGGATCTATTCTCTCCACCGCCGAATCTTTGGAGATCCTTAGGCACCGGTTCAATATTTCCGAAGAAATTGAGCTCATTCCTCCGTCATCATCGGATCGAGCCAATGAGCCTCCAAAAGGGTGTTTTACTTTGTGTGAGAGCTGTTTCTACATGTGCTTTCTGTGGTTTCCAATACCGAGGGTCATCCTTGAGTATCTATGGAAACATAGATTGGCCTTGATGAAAATAACTCCGCGGGAAATTCGACACCTGGTTGGGACCGTGGTTCGTAGCTTCGAGTGTGGCGAGGAAATTACCGTGGATCACTTGTTGAACCTGCTATCCTTTCGGACATTTCGTTCCAAAGACTCGCTTTTTTACTCCCTTACGAACATAGCCCACCACAAAATTATCGGAGGATTCCCAAGTAAAGATAGATATTGGGAAGATTATTTCTTTTTTGTATCCATTTCCGAGGCTTCGGTTGCTGCAGACTGGGTTAACAAAGTTAGGACAAGATGGAGAGAAATCGGTAGCCGATCTTTAGCTTTGCGACTTTTTCTGTTTTGTTGAACATGTCGTGACCTCCCGCTTTGTTTGTTTGTTATTGCAGTTCCTAATCCGATTCCGACGTGTCCTCCAGAGGTAGTTACACTCCGCGAAATTCTAGCTTCCGGAGAGTGTGATTGGCAAAGAGATTTTACTCTTCAAAGAGTAGAGAGAGCGCGGGCTCAACACTTTGGATACTATTCTTCGAGCTCAACTTCTTCGTCTTCCCCCACCAGTACGAGGAGATCCATGGGAAAGCGATCGTCGGTTCGCGAGAGGATGGAGGCCAAAACTCGTTCCGCAATGGATCAAGCGGAGGTTAGCCAAACTGAGATCTCTGCCGAGCAGCTTAGCGCTGCCATAGCTTTTTCCTCGGGTGATCCATCCGTAGAGCCGTCTATGCTGGCTCTGCCCCTCCCCAATGCGCCAGGGATTGTGCTGAGTCTTGGGCGATTGGATTCATCCATTCTTCATACGAGAGAGATTGTGGCGGGTCTTAGGCGATTGGCTTCGCCTCCGGTCCACCGTAGAAATGGTAAGGCCGTTGCTACGAGTGAGGATGCCGATCAGGTGAAGCCTGCCCGAAGGCATGCCGCGGCAAAGACCAACAAAGGGAAAGACCTTGGTAAGGATGATGCTCCTAGACGAAAAAGGCGTAATGCTCCAGTTTTCGATGCCGCCACGAATGAACTGCCTTCGGAGCCCGTATCTCTGCCGTTTGCTTCCGAAACAGTTTGTGATGATGCGTCAGCATCGGCCACTCTTTTTTCCAAAATTCTGTCTAAGGAGGATTGCTTTCCTCCTCCCGATACTCATTCTCGAAGCAGGCCATATGCCGACATGTCTCGTCACGGTACTAAGGTAATTCTTGCCGATCTTCGATTCTTCTACTTTGTTGAAAATGTGATGTCTAAGTCTTTTCCCTCCGTTCAGTTTCTGGCCTCCATTAACAAGATGATGGTCGGCTATAAGGCGGATGCTCGAAAGAATGCAAGGAGAGCTGAGCGCGCATGGAAAGCGTCCGAAGAGCTGAACGCCAAGCTCGACAAGGCCGAGCGCGAGCGTGCCACCTTGGTGGAGAGAGTATCAAAACAGAGAGAAGACTTGGAGGCCGAAGTGGCAATTCACAAGGAGAGGCATGGACGAGCTGACGATATGATTCTTTACCTAGAATCTTTTTGTGTCCATCAGGAGGCTCAGGTTGCCGAGCTCCATCGGATGTTAAGCTCGGAGAAGGCCATGACCGATAAGAAGGTTGAAAGAGCCAAGAAGGTGGCGATGCGCAGAATGGCCAAGAAATTTCAAGCTAAAATCGACCGAGCCAAGGAGAAGGTGAAGAGTTTGGGCGGATCATCGAAAAATAGCGTGGTTGACCTTGCCCAAGTTGACGGCAACCTTGAAATTCTTGCCCTGCTTCGTGGTGACGAACCACCTTCGTTGGATGCCGAGATTGAAAAGCTCCAGGGATGGAGAACTAAGTATGCTAATGCCGATGATGAGTTCGACAGATTGGTTGCCTCATTGGGGGATGACCTAGTGGTTTTGCCGATCCCTCAAGATTCGGCCGATGTTGCGTTTGGCAATGATTCAGTCGAAGTGTTAGCGGCGGATGTCGGCGTTCGCACTTTCTCTAGGTCCAACAGGGGTTATCCTGATTTGACTTTGCTTGGTTCGAATAAAGCCTCCGAATCTGAGACAACGCCCGAGTCCTCTGATAATGATGAGGGTGTATCTTCAAGGGATAAGATATGATGATGATGGGGATACGCCTAAAGCTGTGGCTTGGCCTATCTTGTTCTATTTATGCTTGATGTTATGTTGGACATGGTGCCTGGATGGCTTTATCCGTATTGTCTTATTATGTTCGCCTTGTGGCTTTTGCTTTTGTTGTGTTGTTTCGTTGTTGTTGAAACTCGCTGCTTGAATG
Organism: Pseudoturritis turrita; assembly: GCA_900406555.1. Classification (NCBI taxonomy): domain Eukaryota; kingdom Viridiplantae; phylum Streptophyta; class Magnoliopsida; order Brassicales; family Brassicaceae; genus Pseudoturritis; species Pseudoturritis turrita. Next base: position 471,725 of record OVBL01000817.1, read on the forward strand.
CTTTTTATCAAGGAGGATCGATCTGTTTCGCTATATCTTGTGTTAATGCTAACGTCAACGATTCGTTAGTTGGGTTTGACATGATCATTCCGATCTACGGACATGTTAATGTAAGCATACTTGTTTTGATTAGGTGTTTTGACCAACGATTTGTTTTGTTGGGTTTTCGAATGAGCATTTCGGTTTACGGATACGCTACCATAAGCATATCCGCTCCGATAATGGACATGTAGTACTGTTGTGACCAACGATTCATTTGTTGGGTTTAGGATGAACATTTAGGTTTACGGATGCGCTACCGTAAGCGTATCCGCTCTGACAATGGACATAATTATTTATATAGCGCGCGCTTTTAATCCGCTAGGATGTAGTAGTCCGTAAAGGATGTAGTAGTTCGTTGTTGTGGCCAGCAGCAACGAGGGTGAGGAGAGGTGCCTGTTTATTTAGGACTTCAAGTGATTCGTGATTGGTGCAAATGTGATGCCTGTTTCTGTTAAGGCTTTTAGTAACCCGTGAAAGGTGTGATATGATGAACGTCGCTTCGAAAAGCTTGTATTAAGTAGACGCAGAGCCTATTACAAAGGTGGGAGTATACGAGTATACGTACCCACTCCCCCCCTTTTTTTAAAGAGAAGGGGGGGGGGGGGTAACTGAACCCATCCGAAGATGAGCTGCCTACGTACACTTTGGAGGGATCAAGCCGCCCCATAGTTCATGTGAATCATCCTAAGGATAGTACTTCTTGAGATGCATTGCATTCCACGAACTTGGTATTGGAACGTCAGACATGTTGGCGAGTTCGTACACTCCAGGTCGGACTACTTTCGTGACCTTGTAAGGTCCTTCCCAGTTTGATCCGAGTTTGCCGGCGTTTGGCTTTGCAGTATTCTGGAAGACTTTCCGTAAGACAAGGTCTCCTTCGTAGAACTGTCGATTTCGCACGTGAGAGTTGTAGTATTTTGCAGCTGCGCTCTGGTAATTCTGAATTCAGATCAAGGCCTGATCCCATCTTTCGTTGATCAAGTCCAGCTCATCAAGCATCAACAAGTGATTGAGCCCTTCTTGTTCTGGGAGTAGTCTTCGGCGGACTCCAGGAAAGTGTATCTCTGGTGGAATGACGCATTATGTCCCATAGAAGAGAGCGAACAGAGTTTTGTTGGTTGCTCATCATGGTGTTGTTCTATGAGACCACAATACTCCTTCTAGTTCGTCGGCCCACCGGCCTTTCTTTTCATCGAGGCATTTTTTGAGGCCGTCGAGAATTATTTTGTTTATTGCTTCAGCCTGGCCGTTTCCTTGTGGATATCGTGGGGTGGATTTGCTTAGTCGGATCTTCAACTTCTCGCAGAAAACTTTGAACCTTGTGGAAATGAACTGCGATCCATTATCGGTGACGATCTCGTATGGGACTCCATGTCGGCATATGATGTTCCTCCATACGAAAATTTCGACTTGTGCGTCCTTGATGCTGGCATACGAATCAGCCTCCACCCACTTTGAAAAATAGTCTGTCAGGACCAGTAAGAATCGTTTCTGCTTTGACGGATGTAAAGGTCCAACGATGTCCATGGACCATTGCATGAAAGGATAGGGCGATGATATCGAGGAAAGCATCTCGGTTGGTTGATGAATCATTGGTGCATGACGTTGACACTTCTCGCACCTGGACGAGTACTTCTCACAATCTTGTATCATGGTCGGCCAATAATAGCCGTGTCGTTTGATTTTTATCGCCAGGGCTCGTCCTCCTGAATGGTTACCACAGGAGCCGCCGTGGACCTCCTCCATGATTGCTCTTGCCTCCTTTTCTTCGACGCAGGCGAGTAATAGCCTCGAGAATCGCCATTTGAAAACATTGCCGTCGAGCAAGATGTAGCGCGCTGCTTGCGCCCGAAGCTTTCGAGCTGCCCATTTGTCTGAAGGTAAGATACCATCGTAGATGTATCCGTGGATGTTGTCAAGCTACCCTTTATCACAGCCGTACTGTATGTCCGTACACGCTTCATCCATCTCGACAACTCTAGTTTCGTGACAGGGGTCGACGTTGGAAGGGAGGGGAGTAAAGTCCTCGTCCATAGCCGTTGCTTCTTCTGCAGCATTTGCAGGATTTTCGTCCTCGTCGATTGTGTCTATTTCCATTTGAGGTTCGGGTCTTTTTTCTGGGGTGTTCGACTCATCTTTGACCATTGAATCGTCGGGTATGGCTTCTCGGTTTTCGGCGTCGTCTGCAGCCGTGGTCGATATACTGAGTTTCTCCTTTGCTTCTCTGGCGGCTTGAGATCGAGTAACTACACTCACTGTTTCCGTAAGGGTGATGCTTGGGCGCTCGATGAACTCTACCGGGATAACCCGCTTCAAGTCTGGATCGGAAGTAGATCCGACGGCCGCCAGCGCATCAGCTGAATTATTTTCTCTTCGAGCGATACGCGTTAGTGTAAACTCTTTAAACTGCGTAGTTAAGTCTTTGACGACTTTCAGATATGCCTCCATACGATCGTCTTTAGTTGCATATTCCCCGCTGAACTGGTTCGCAACTAACTGCGAGTCGCAGAATGCGCGAATGCAATCAATCTTGAGTCCTTGCGCAAGCTTTAATCCGGCAATGAGGGCTTCGTATTCTGCTTCGTTGTTGGAGGTGCAAAAGCCTAGACAGAAGGACTGCTCAAGTATCTCGCCCATTGGTGATGTCAGACGTATCCCAACCCCTGAGCCGTTTCTGGATGACGAGACGTCAACGTGGAGTTGCCAAGTCGAACTCGGGTTTCCTTTGGCAAAGCTCTCTTCTGGAAGTTCGATCAAAAAGTCGGCTAGGACTTGCGATTTTGCGCAAGTTCCCCCGCGATACTCGATGTCGTACTCGCTCAGCTCGATAGCCCACTTGGCCAATCTCCCAGATTGGCTTGGAATGTGCAAAACAGACCGCAGGGGGAAAGTACTAAGGACCACCATAGAGTGTGATTGCAAGTACGGCCTTAGTTTTCTGGCAGACATGACGACTGATAAGGACAACTTCTCCATATGCGGGTATCTTGTCTCTGTGTCGGTAAGTGTCTTGCTGACGTAAAAAATTGGTTTCTGCTCTCCCCGTTCGTCTCTAATAAGTACTCCGCTTACTGCTGTGGTGGAGATTGCGGTGTACAAGAAGAACGGCTCTCCCTCGACTGGGTTTGCAAGCACTGGGAGACTGGCAAGGTATTTCTTCAAGTGCTGGAAAGCTTCTTCGCACTTCTCTGTCCACTCGAATTTCTTGTTTCCTCGTAAAGTATCGTAGAATGGCAAGCATTTATCGGTGGAGCGCGAAATAAATCTGTTGAGCGCGGCCACCAAGTTATTACTAGAAAACATATGAGTGACGACAATTCAAAATCAAAGAAGAGAAAAGTATAACAAAGAATACCACATATTTTCGGGTTGTAGACGACCGATGACAATTGCTAAGCAGATATGCCTGAACACACATATATATGGATAATAAAATTTCTATCTCTGTTACAAAATCGAAAACATTTAAGCAAGCTGTGGTTACATATATTGTTTGGAGAGGTTCTATGAATTAAGAACTACATGCTATGGAACATAATAAAACATGGAGTATTGAGTCATTACCTCATGACAAGGACATTGTAAGCTGTATGTGGATCTACACAGTTAAATAAAATGCGGACGGAACGCCTCTTACAGATGTACTCTCCATGGAGTATAATTTACCTTTTGGAGCTCGTAGATCATTGAGATGAAAACTATGAAAATGACGGTACATCCATCCACTACAAGAAAGCCAATTCCAACGGCCAAAAACGTAGGAAAATCGTTGGAATTGGTATTTTCCGACGAAGTTCCGATCACAAATGCCGTCGGAACTGTAGCGTCGGAAAGTGAAATCCGTTGAAATTGCGTCAGAAAATTCCGACGCATTTTCGATAATAGTATTCGGTCAAAAATTTCCAACGGTTGAAATTCCGACGGTTTTATGTTGGATTGTTCGTCAGAAACGTAGCGACAAATTATCGACGTAATAGCGACAGCTATTTTCCGACGTAATTCTGACAGACTATATCCGACGAAAATTTCCGATGGTTACCAACAGAATTTCGATTACCAACGGAAACCGTTTAATTTCCGACGGTTCTCCCTACATCCCTGGGACCTAGTCCAGACACAATTCCCCTATGGAATAAGAAATTAATACACAATTGCAAACGCGAAATCAAAAACAACTGTTTTGATCTACCGCCTTTTTCTATAACATGGATTCAAACCTGACGATCTTCGTGATCCCTCAGAAACACCAATGGCAGATTTTGTTCTTGTGATCTCCTTTGTTGTGATGATGCCACACACACATGTGTGCCTCTCTCAATGATACTCTAGGCGCGTGAGTGTCTTTGTCCATACTTTTAGGTATTTATAAACACGTCCTTAAACCCTAGTGACTCCACAAGTCACGTGGGCTTCAAGGCCCGTGGCTGATCCAGTTAGCAGATCTCTTAACACATCAGCCCAAGCATATGCCAAGTCTTCTGCTTCCTTATCTGAGTGCAGCGAGTTGATTAGCTCAGCAAGTCTCCTGATGTAGAAGCCTCAGCTCCACATCACATCATCTCCCTTCTGATCAGAAATATGCGCGTATCTCCAGCTCCATAAGTCCCTTGATGTATCATCTTTTGCTATTCATCAAGCCTCTGCAAGTTGAGCTATGCTTGATGCTTTGTCTGATTCTAAAGCTTTCAAGCTTCCAATCAGACAGACCTCATCCGGGTCTCCAGTTCTCAGGTTAACAGCTACCTGATTCAGGTTCTGATGCATTTTTTTTTCTTTAGCTTCTAGCTCACAGACACCTCGCATCTTGATGTTTTGTCTGATTCTGAAACTCGCATGCTTCCAATTAGATATACCTCATCCGGGTCTTCATATCTCAGGTTATCAGCTGCCTGATCCAGCTTCTGATGCATGTTATATTTCTTCAGCTTCTGATGCATGTTATATTTCTTCAGCTTCTGATGCAGGTTATATTTCTTCAGCTTCAACTTCTAGCTTATAGACACAACCCAAAACACATCCTCCAGCCGAAAATGAAGCAGTCGAGATGGAGGAAGATGCAAAACCGACAGAAATAGATTACGAGTGTGACAAAGAATGGATGGGTGCCATCCGCGTATATATCATGGATGGGAAGGTACCATCAGATAAATGGGCTTCCCGAAAACTCAGAGCTCAAGCTGCTCGATATGTCCTATTAGACGAAATGCTCGATATGTCCTATTAGACGAAAACGTCTTCAAGTGGAGATTCTCAAGGCCACTAATGGCCTGTGTTGAAGGCATCGAGGCTAGAAAAATCATAGAAGAAATTCACAGGGGATCGTGCGGCAACCATTATGAAGGATGAGCCCTGGCAATCAAGATCAAGCTCCACGGTTACTATTGGCCAACTATGGTGAAGGACTGCGAGAAGTTCTCCGCTAGGTGTGAAAAATGCCAGTGACATGCCCCAATGATCCACCAACCAACGGAGTTGCTATCGTCAATCTTAGCCCCCTACCCCTTCATGCGTTGGTCAATGGATATTGTCAGATCTCTACATAAATCTAAGCAAAAGAGATTTCTGTTAGTCTTGACAGATTACTTCTCCAAATGGATCGAGGCAGATTCTTACGCTAACATAAAGGACGCCCAAGTCGAGCACTTCGTCTGGAAAAATATCTTATGCCGACATGGAGTTCAATACGAAATTGTTACCCACAACGACTCACGGTTTTTCTCTACAAGGTTTGAAGCTTTCTGTGAAAAATAGAAGATACGACTCAACAAGTCTACGCCACGCTATCCACAAGGGAATGGACAAGCATAAGCAGTGAACAAGACTATCCTGGATGGCCTGAAAAAATGCCTTAATGCAAAGAAGGGATGCTGGGCGGATGAACTCGAAGGAGTTTTATGGTCACACCGAACAACTCTGCAGTGGGCCACCGGTCAAACACCTTTCACCCTTATCTACGGTGTTGAATGTGTCATCCCAGTTGAAGTCCAATTTTCTGGAGTCCGCCGCAGACTTCTTTCAGGGTAGGAGGGACTGAATCACCTCATGTTACTCGACGAATTGGACTTGGTCAACGAGCGACGAGACCAAGCGCTGGTTCAGATTCAAAATTATCAGCAGGCACCGGCTAAGTATTACAACACCAACGTTAGAAGTCGCAAGTTCAAAGAAGGTGATCTGGTTCTCCGTAAATTTTTCAGAACACAGCCGAAGAAACGCTGAAAAACTAGGAGCAAACTGGGAAAGACCTTACAAAATCACCAAGACAGTCCGACCAGGAGTGTACGAGTTCGCAACATGTCTGACGTTCTGATACCAAGATCTTGGAACGCAATGCACCTAAAGAGGTATTACCACTAAGACATTTCGCATAAACTACGGGACGAATTGATCCCTGAAAAAAGGGTACGTAGGGAGCTCATCTTCGGACGGGTTCAGTTGTCTGCCTCCTTTAAAAAGGAGGAGAGTGGGTACGTATACATATATACTCCCATGTCTTGAAAAAAGCGACCTTTCGCCTGACAATTCTCAAAGAGAACAACTTTAAACTTTTTCAAACACATACTCGTGTCCCTCGACCTACGCAAGTCACAAACTTTACATCCTTCGCGGATATTCTATCACCTCGTTTGTTGCTGGCCACAACAGATGAACAACCACATCCTTTACAGATCCTAACCACTATCTCTATACAGGATATGGTTCTCAAACACCCTCTCACGGGTATAAAAGCGCGCTATATAAATTATGACTGGGTATATCCCGGTCTAATATCTGAAAGGTATATCCTGAAGGATATTCTTACAATTTTACTTTTGAGAGGCACCCGTAAATCAAAAACTCGCAAGTCTTAACTCGAAATAAACTCTTAAACCCAGTAAACACCTCTCAGTACACTGGTCGTAAACATCTCCGGAATATGATACTAACCCACCAATTAGTATGAGATTTTAAACATGTTTCATCGTAAAAAAATGGGAATATAAGTCGAAACACCGCAAACCCTAAACTGACAAACATAGCACTTAAAACAAAAACAACCATGCGTTTCCTAAAACGGTGGTTCACGGCATATCACAACCATTACAAAAACTTAGCGGTAATATACAAAAGCCGCGTGGATAAAAGCCGTCCAGGCACTTATGTTCAAAATACCTTACAAAAGTTCTGAATTAAAGAAACAAAGAGAGAGGTCAGTTGGGAGGATCCAGCTCGGCAGTCGTGTCCTTGACAAGATCCATAACTCCAGGTGTGCCGACATTCGAGCTTGCAAAGTCTGTGATCCCGACTGTTGTCGCTGCGTTCTCCGTTGGTTCGGCACCAAGGAGAGTGCCTACAGAGTCGGAGGAAACCGACGAAAGCATCAGATCTTTCTTCAACTTGGCCTCAATCCTCTCAAACTCATCAGCCACGTCAGCCAAGTCAGCTCTCCACCCTGTCAGCTTCATCACCTCGGAGTCAAGAGCAGGCGCGTCCTCTTTTTGTAGAATCTCAAGCAACTGAAGGTTGCTGTCGACCTGGGCTAGATCAAGCTCCTTTTCCTTCATTGCCTTCAGCTCATCAATGCTCTTCTCGATCTTGGTAAGCCGTTCCTGAAACTTCCCCGACATCTCTAGCCTCGTTGCTTTCTAGGCCTTTTTAACATTCGCCTCGTGTAAAGCATTAGCAGCGGTGAGTTGTCTTTTCAAGGATTCAATTTTCAACAGCTTTCTTCTCCTTAGAGCGGTTCAACCTCATTGCCAAGTCACCTGCCTTATTCCACTCGTCCTTGAGAAATGCCTTTTCCTTCTCAAGAGCCTCGATCCGAGCTGAAGCAGTCGCCAGCTCGTCAGCGTGTCTGTCCTCTAGCTCGGCAACCTTTTTCTTGAAGAAGGATGCGTCTTTGCGAGCATCTTTGATCTAGCACGACGAACTGATCATAGGAAGAAATAATCAATACTTAGTCTTTTTGCTTAGTGAAATATGCGATCTACAAACGTACCTTTGTGCCTCGGAGAGACATATCAGTATACTGGTCGCCATGAGATAGCACATCAAGAGGCGGCAGTCTATCTCCTGAGCAGGGAACCTGCGAGAAGAGGGTCGCTGAAGCTTCTCCGTCATTACAGATCGGTTCGGATCCTTCATGTCTGAATGACGCTGGCATTGGCTCGGCAGCAGAACGTCTCTTCCTGCAATCTTTATGTTGGGATATCACCGAGTTAGAAGGTCTAGCAACAGAAACAAGTGCTGAAGCCAATTCCCCGGCTTCGGCATCGAGAGTTGGTGGCTCGGGAAGAGTTTTACGCTCTGTCCCGGCGTCGATCTCACCAATCATTTCAGGATTTGGCTCAGCGACTTGTTCAACAACATCAGCGGCTCGGCTGGCAGCTTCCTTTTCTTTCTTCTCCTTCAAAGCTTGCTTATCGCGGATCGTCAGTCTTTTTCCATAGTTTTTTTCTGGAGGATTTTGAGATGGAGAGTCAGATTCCGAGCTGTCAGATAATTCAACACCGACAAAGATGGCTCGGGCTTTTTCAACTCTCCTTAGAGAAAATGATTTTCCCAATGGCACTTTCTGGCAGCGAGCGTGTTCCGAAGCGTGAGTGTATCTTCTGGGTAACGAGGGAGAATCTGCCGAACTGCAAAAAAAAAAAAAAATGTTGGTCAGGTAGCCACAAATTAAAACCTTAGCAAATCTCCTGAAAAGTCTACAGCTCGTCCAACAATAGTTCCCCACTCCGCCTTGTCGTAATGGACGCTTTCGGCTTCGACCGTAGCATCACTAATAGGAACAAAGAAAAAATAATTCCCCCAGTCACTGTCTTTACTTCGAAAATCTTCGATGATCTTTCTCTGCTTCTTGTTAGAAATATAGTAGCCTTTAGAGTTTTTGATCTTTCAAAATTCAAGAAACTGCCGAAGATGAGAGATACGAACGGTCAGTTCACACTCATAGCTCCGAACCAGAATCCCAACCAAGTGACGCATCCCTTGAGGAGTAATTTGGCTCGGCGCTAACCCATGTTTGGACAAAAAACGGATGATCAAACCGGGAATTGGAAACCAAAGCAGACATTGGTAAAAGAAACAATCATAGAGAGTGAAATGCCCAGGCGGCGGAGATTCAGCTCGGTCTGTTGAAGCAGGAACAACCAGATCAATATCTTATGAAATATTGAATCGATGCCTCAATGCCTCCAAGGACTCAGCGGTGCACAAAGATGAACCAGGTGGGTCAGGTCATCTCTTAGGGGCTTTCCTCTTAGGTTTTCTCCTCGTCGATGTGCTAGCTTGGTGGCTCACAAACAATCTCTCCAACCACACCTTTTCCGCCTCGTCAATAATGTATTCTTCTGGTTCGGCTTTAATTTCTTCGAGGGCTTTCTGTATCAAGTTCGCCTTGGCATCTGCTTCGGCATCAAAAGCATCATCAACCAGAGATGGAATATCAATATGGAGCTAACCCAGTGGGGAACCAGGTTCAACTGGTTCGGTAACCTGCAGAGACAACACAGAATCTTCCAGCTCGGCGGTGTGAGACATCAGAGATTTTGGCTCGGGAATACGCCGATGCTTGGCAGGAGTTGGAGAGATTTCAGCTCGGAAGCACGCTGACACTTAGCAGAAATGGGAGGAATTTTGGCTCGGAGATACGGAAAATCACACTCGCCGGTTGAGTTTGAAGATGAATCGGGAAATGCAAAGGCTCGCCGGATAAGTTTGAAGATGGATCGGATGAATTAAAGAACCGCCGAGCCATGTTTGAAGATGGGTCGGAAAATCCAAAGGTTCGGCGGCGGAAGAGAAGAAATGATAAAGACCTAGCCGGAAACTTAAGCAAAAAGAGAGAAAAGAGAGCTACATTTTTCCGGATTTTTGGAGAAGTGAGTTATGAAGAGTGAGACAAGGATCTGAATATATAGACACCTAAAAACACAGCGCGTGACACCACGCGACCTCGAGAACATGCGAAAACATTTACGGTTCCCAATAAAGTTATGGTTGCGATAAACGTTCCGATAATTGAGCCAATATTATTTACCGAGCCAAAAAAAAATCCAATTCGGCCAGATAGCTCGGCAACATGTCAAAAGATGGCTCGCCAATCTAATCTACTTAGCGGCATCACGAGCCCAAAAACAGCTCGGTCACACAAGTGACAAGTTGGCTCGGCAACATGTCAAAAAAAGATGGCTCGGCAGTCTAATCTACTTAGCGGCATCACGAGCCCAAAAACAGCTTGGTCACACAAGTGACAAGTTGGCTCGGCAACATGTCAAAAGAAGTCTAATCTACTCAGCGGTATCACGAGCCAAAACAGCTCGATCACACAAGTGATAAGTTGGCTCGGCAACATGTCAAAAGAAGATGGCTCGGCGACATAACATGCTAGTATGGCTCAGTAAGAAAAAAAATCAATCAAGCAGGATGCCAAGTCAAGAAAGCATGCCTCGACCACATGACTGCAAAAGATAGCTCTTTGAAACGCCATCCGGTTCGAAGATACAACTTCGGTAACACTATCAGTTTGGCTCAGTAACCCAAAGAACGTTGATCTCGATCTTGACTCTTTACCTCGTTACTATTATCAATAATACTATCTAGATGGGGGCTAACTGTTGGGGTCGGTTTTCACCCCATGGAGATCAACTGCTAAAAATACTAAGTGTAGATGTTGGGCATGGCCAAATGGAGAGAAAACCTAGCCAAAGATGGAGACGAGCCAGACACTTGGCTCGGCGATAGAGGAAAGCAGTGACGAGCCAAACGCTTGGCTCGGTGACGAGGAAGAAGCAGCGATGAGCCAAACGCTTGGCTTAGCATCAGGAGGAAGTAGCGACGAGCCAACACTTGGCTCGGCATCACAGAGAGACAGTGGCGAGTCGTAACCCTGGCTCGGCATCACAGAGAGACAGTGGCGAGTCGTAACCCTGGCTCGGCGTCAGGGAGAGAGCGACAAGTCGCAACCCCTAGCTAGGCATCGGGAGGAAATGGTGACGAACCAAACACTTGGTGACGAACCAAACACTTGGTGACGAACTAAACACTTGGTGACGAACCAAACACTTGGTGACGGACCAGACACTTGGTGACGAACCAACAAACGGCGACAAGCCAACATGTTGGCAGACCAACAAATGGTGACGAGCCAACATGTTGGCGAACCAACAAATGGTGACGAGCCAACATGATGGCGAACCAAAACCCTTGGCTCGGCAGCAAGGAGAAGCATTGACGAGCCAACATGTTGGCGAACCAACAAATGGTGACGAGCCAACATGTTGGCGAACCATAACCCTTGGCTCGGCAACAAGGAAAATTGTTGATGAGCCAACATGTTGGCGAACCAAAGCCATTGGCTCGGCATCAAGGAGGAACTTACGAGCCAAAGGCCAAGTTGAAGAACCAAATACTTGGCTCGGCATCAATGAGAAATGATGACGAGCCAAACATCTTTGTGGTGCGCCAAGATAGCGGTGACGAGCCAAACATCTTGGTGACGAGCCAAACACTTGGTGGCGCGCCAACATAACGGCGACACGCCAGAATGTTGGCGATAATCCAAACGAGTAACCGGCTAAATAGACAAAGTTCCAAGCAAGAGAAAGAGACGACGATCCGGATCTATGGTGACCCAACAAAGCGGCAAGCCTAACATCTTGTTGGGCCGAGGCAACGAGCCGCAAGAGGTTGGTGGGCTAAGTTAGCAGGTCAAAGCAAGAAGCCTACACCTGAGCCGACTTAGGAAAACCAGAGAAGAAAGGAAATCCCGAAAGAATAAAGAAGTTTTACTTATTCGTTTAGGAAGAGACTTAACCGACTTATTTGTGTATAAGTAGACAATGTACCTCTTGGTAAAAGGGATCCACAATTTTACCTAGCATAACACTTGTTGTTTTCTCTGCAATAGCTGTGTAAACAGCTTGAATAAAAATCATTATCTTTAGATCTCTGTTCTTGGTTTCTTTTCATAGAAGTTTGTCGAATCCCTAAATTTTCTTAACCAAGTTTAGCTGTGTGAGTTTCGACTCCCACAAATACATTTACAATCTCCTCCTTGATGACTGAGTTTTAGAACTCAAGTACTCAACAAATACCTCAGATGACACAACACACAGTAAGATACTTAGATAGTCTTTAAACTCCCCCTCAGTCAAATCTTCTGGTGTGTCAGCATTAAACTCACAATTTATAACATTTTCATTATCCCCCTTTTTAACTTAGTTTGATACTCAAACATATGCGTCTTGATTTCCACAGCCTCTTGAATTTTGTTCCTTGCTCCTCCATAAACAATGCTTCCCCGAGAAGCCAAAAAAAAATTACTAAATCTCAAATTAGTGAACATACCTTAGAAACAGCTGTCCCAACATCAAAAGATACTGCTGTCACCAATAGAACATGATCTAAGCATGTCGTACGCACATGACAGTTTCTTGTTGACATGGTTGCAGGTCCAGAACACATAACATATCAATATCAATTAGCATATATCTCCCCTGCTTGAGTGCATAACTTAGTTAAAAACTCTCAAGCTAATCAAGTCACTAAGACATAAAACACATTCTCCCCTGTGTGGATTCTAAAACCTATTTTCTTAAAATCTGTCTCTGTTCTGGGTAATGTTCCAATATCCCTCTCTCTTAAATCTCCAAACTGTCGGTGTATCTAATTCCCAGACAATCAATCTTCTTATGAGACAGCTTGGCTCTCCTGCATTCACGCCTTGTTAGAACAGCTCACAAAAATCTTGCGTTCTAGCAAGAAATTTATTCAGTCTCAGAACATTTAGAAAATCACACATAACCTTATGATCTGTAATGAAAACAGTACTAAGACCTTGTATTCCATCACGAGTTTGGTTCCATTAACAATGCTGATAGGAAAATTATTCCCTCATCAATAAATATCATACCTTGTGGTTTTGCAGCAGAATAAAATAATGTCTCTTGAGAACATTGCTTCTTACGAAACTTCACACACTGATATTTGAAGCTCAAATTGGACAATCTTCTGCTCACAGCAAAAACACACTAAAAACCCCACAAATTTTGATTCTTTTAGCACGATTATAAGTTCAAGCTCTTGAGTTAATAACCCAGAACTCAGGCTTCAATAATCAGAGACCAACTACACTTGTCAAAAATCTATATAACATAATAGCCTTGATCTAACTTCTTCTCAACATAAACAAAGCTTCTTCTTGTATTGACTGGTTTTTTGCCTTAGTCACATAGACTATCCAATCTTTTGTTTGTAGCGACTCCATCTTCGCTACTAAACTCACTAAGCAGTCACCTTTTCTGTCTCTCACAAACCTTCTAACGTGCAGCCACACTACTGTCTTGTACAAGACCATGATTCACCAAAAACCCTTTTGAAAGCTTACCACGAAAAGTATCTTGAGAAGCCTCTGATTTTCTCTTATAGATCTTGTCTATATGACTTCTATTTCAACAACATCTTAAGATATAACCCTGAGATGCCCCAACAGTCTTCCCTCTCTTTCAACAACTTCCATGATGTGATTCACACATCATGTGATTTTCAGCAGATGCATGCCAAACGTCTCCAAGCTTTGAACCTTGAAAATTGATGGGTCAACTCTGATCTTCATAACCTTGAGTCAATACCACAATCCACGTCTTCCTTGAAATAGTTCATCTCAAAATAACCACCAATACTTCTGGTCTTAAAGTAAGCATGAATCTTCTAGTAAACCAACTCAAGGCAATCAATAACCATGATTTACTTAAGACACCATCTTCTCGACAATCTTGTTAAAACATATTCCAAATTGAGCAAATTCATGATCACATCCTATTAAAACATAAATTTCACCAGAAAAATTATAGCAACTTTGCATCACTCATCCCACATATTTTGACTCAATCCTTATCCATATCCAGATTGATAATCACCATGTCTTGATCAAGCTTGCGGTGCATGTTTCTGTCCATGAAACACCTTCTTGAATATGTACACCTAGCCAAGATTTATTTGATCTTCAAATTCTTTTGGTTGTTCTACAAACACTTCTTATTGTTCACATCCATCTAATACAGCTTCAATCACATAACACACGCAATACCAAACCAGAATCTAATCGACTCAAATCTTGCATCAAGAGAAAATATTTCATCGGAATCAATACCTTCCATATGTAAAGATCCATGTGCTACCAGCCGTGATTTTTTCCTCGTACCAACTCCATTCTCATAAGTCTGGTTCTTGAGAATCCATTTGGTTCCATTATCAGCTTTTGAAACACCTTATGGTACACTTGATGTGCATACAAATTCTCTTCATATACAAATTCTCCTTGATTGGGTCCAGACATGCCTTTGAATGTTACAACATCTATTGTCACAGCACAAAACGTCTTGGTCACATTCACTTCATACGCTCTGATTAGGCCAACAATTTCATTGAACTTGATTTTGACACGGTCGATGCATGCACCAATTACCAACGTCTGTGATTCAACCTGTTTTGGCAAACTGGTCAGGAATTGTTTCACCAGCTTCTTCTCGCTGTATTTTTTTCTCAGAGCTTGCACCTTACAAGCTAGTGTATTGATTCTTATTCTTCCACTGAAGTCTACAATAGATTCACGTTGATTCATATTGGTAGCTTCAAGTTTAGATGTCAGCATATCTATCCCTACATCTCTTTCATCTTTGAAACCCTCAAGAGTGTTTTGCAAAATCTCTCATGCTTGTTTTGGCAGTTCCATAATCTTTTATCAACACACAGAGTTTCTCTTCAACAGCCTTGAGGAGCATTGACAGGATCCTCTCATTGCATCTTTCCATATGCAATCCATCATCTTTCCATATGCAATCCATCATCTTTCCACTCTTCTCTGGTTTTCTTCACAAAGTGATCATCAACAGTAACTTTCATAGGTTCTTCTCATCCTTGATGTGTCGAATCCCAAGCATCATCATCAACAGATTTGATATGTTGAGTCATCCTCTGTCTCTCGTACCAGTAGTTCTGTTTCAAGAAAGACACACAGATTTTCCAGCATATACCTTCTCTGATTCTTCTTTCTTTAAGTACGAAACTTGATGAAACCTATTCTCATACTTTGCTCTTCAACCTCATCCACCAGCACCAAATCCTGGATCATACCCAAAAATAAGAACAAATCTCTATCGAGTCATTCTCTGATACCAATTGTAAGTGCATATTTGGGTTAGATCTATACACTTGCGTGTATAACGGATATGTATGAGCATAAAGTAAAGAACACATAGAGTTTTTTTATCGAGGTTCGGTTCTCCCTACATGCCCGGGACCTAGTCAAGAAACAAATCCACTATAGAACAAGAAAGCAATACACAATTGCAAATGCGTAATCAAACACAACTGTTTCGATCTACAGCTATTTTCTATAACATGAATTCAAACCTGAGGATCTTCGTGATCCCTCAGAACTACCAATGGCAGATCTTGTTCTTGTGATCTCTTTTGGTGTGACGATGCCACACACACATGTGTGCCTCTCTTAATGATACCCTAGGCACATGAGTGTCTTTGTCCACACTTCTAGGTATTTATAAACACGTCCTTAAAGCGTAATGACTCCACAAGTCATGTGGGCTTCAAGGCCTGTGGCTGATCCAGTCTGCAGATCTCTTGACACATCATCCCAAGCTCATGTCAAGTCTTCTGCTTCCTGATCTGAGTGAAGCGAGTTGATCATCTCAGCAAGTCTCCTGATGTAGTAGCCTCAGCTCCACATCATCTGCCTTCTGATCAGAAACCTGCACGTTGCTCCAGCTCCACAAGTCCCTTGATGTATCAGCTTCTGCTATCCATCAAGCCTCTGCAAGCTAAGCTACGCTTGATGCTTTGTCTGATTATAAAGCCTTCATGCTTCCAATCAGACAGACCTCATCCGGATCTCCAGTTTTCAGGTTAACAGCTGTCTGATTTAGCTTCTGATGCAGGTTCTGTTTTTTCAGCTTCTAGCTCACAAACACCTCATATCTTGATGCTTCCAATCATCAAGATATGAGGTCTTCATATCTCAGGTTATTAGCTGCATAATCCATCTTCTGATACAGGTTCTGTTTCTTCAGTTTCTAGCTTACAGACACCTCGCATCTTGATGATTTGTCTTATTCTGAAGCTTACAGGCTTCCAATCAGACATACCTCATCCGGGTCTTCACTTATGTCCTGATAACTATATCAGTCTCTACATCAAGTACTGCCTCGGGATCTATGTTAGTTCTGCTTCAGTGTCTCTGTCATCTCTCTTTGTCCTAATGTCTCTATCTCAGACTTTGTGTCTCTTCTTGTTCTGATACATTAAGTACATGGAGCGTACATCCCCATGGAGTATACATCTTATATGAAACGCGAATTATTGTTGCTCGGCTAGTATATGTTGATGATATCTTAATAGCAGGTAAGAGTGAAGAGGCTTTTCAAAATTTGAAGAAGGTTCTTTATAGAGAACTCACGATTAAAGACTTAGGAATTCTAAAGTTCTTTTTAGAACTTGAGATTACCAGGAATTCAAGTGGTATTGCAGCCTGTCAGAGAAAATATGCTTTGGACATATTCGCAAATACTCGTTTATTGGCTTGTAAGTCTTGTTCAGTTCCTATGGATCCTACATTGCCATTGAGTAAAAAGACACATGCACTCCTCTGGCTAATGCTTACTGGGAATTCATTGTATGTTTGCTTTATTTGACCATCACTGGACCTGGCCTTACATATACAAAGAATAGGCTAAGTCGATTTCTTTTATGTCCTATAGATGTACATTTACAAGCAGCTCACAAGGTGCTCATGTATATCAAATTCAATCCTAGTCAAGGATTGTTTTATGCTGCATACTCTGAACTTTGTCTCAATGCATTCTCTGATGATGATTGAGTTACTTGTCATGTGATACACTCAGGTTTTAACCCAAAAACGTTATTGCAAGTGCACAACAATATACAGTAGTATTTAGGGATCGAATCCACAAATACCATGATTACACAACAAATCTTCAAGAGTATAATTAAGCTAAGATAAACTATGATTGTTTTTTGTTGTAACAAGCAACAAAGATTGAATTAAGTTCTCTGTTTTGCTCTTATTGCAGAGCATGGAAGCTAATGAGGTCACTCTCAGACGATCAGGTGAAAGTTCCGGTTAAGTTCATAATCGGCGACCAAGACTTGACCTATCACTTTCCAGGTACGAAGAAGTACATCGAAGATTAAGAGCCACGTCCCGTTGTTGGACGAAGTTGTGGTAATGAAAGGCGTTGGTCATTTTTCTCCATGAGGAAAGGCCTGAGGAGATAAGTAAACACATTCACGACTATTTTCTCACTTTTTAGAAGCCATTGTATTAGCAATTTATAAATGAAATGGACTAAAACGTTATATGACTGAAAACAGTAAATGAATGAAATTATATATATATATATATATATATATATATATATATATATATATATATATATATATATGCCTTTGAGTAGTCCCGATCTCGCTGAGACTTTCAAAATTATAAAACTCAAATACGATTTATATGATTGTTCGAGTCACATAATCGTGTTATAATCATAGTAATTCTTTGAGAAATACATAGTTAATTTAAATTTATCATAAATTACATTACATTGAGATATTTTCATGACAATACAAATCATTTTCATATCTTTTGTTATTCTTATCGTTGTTCGTTAAGAAAAAAAGTATACATTTAGAGTAACGAAACGAATATATCATCCTACTAAAATTCTTTCTGGCGGCACGTATTAGGAAAGAGTGATAGTTTAGAAGAAAAAAATGAGATAATTCATTCGTTTCAGTTTATAAGATGTTTTAATCAAAACCGAACAGTTAAAAAACTACATAAAATATATTTTTCTAATTTCATTTTAAAAGATGCTTAATGTAAAAACACATATTAGTAAATTACAAAAATTATGTAATCTTTTGTTTTTTTAATATTAAAATATCATTTATTATATTCAAAAACAATTCAATTAATAATAAAAAAAATGCGAGATACAAATGATCACAAAAAATAAAATAAAAATTAATTTTGCATTGAATAATATGAAACAAATTTTTTTTCTAACATCTCTTTAAAAATGAAACATGGTGAGCATATAACATATATGGTCTGATTGGTAATACAAGACGGTACAAATTTTTTGATGATATGAATGAGCGGTACAAGATGATAGTACAGTTAGAAACAGTACAAATAGTGATAAAAAATGGTACAATTAAAAATAGTGATATTATTTTTCGTAACGCTACTTTGTTGATTGGTTACATAAAAGATGGTACAAGTTGTAATGCAATGTTTTAATTTTAAATTTACCAGTTTTTAAATGTTTATTGGCTATTTCCTTACGTCACATTTCTGATTATTTTTGATGGTGTCAGGATTAGCACCCATCTTAAAGATTCGACCAGGATTTGAACCGATCCAGAAAGATTATGGAGGTCGATCTAAGGAGGCAAAACGAGTTGGGCATAGACGGGCTGAAAAACCCACCAAACGATCGCGGCCCACAACAACGACTAGATTTGCTCTTATTGTATAAATATACATGTAATTTTAATAATGAAAGGTACCGAATAATTAATACAAAATCAACTTTTCAAATTTTTGGCTTTCCAATTTCTTTACTTCAGTTTTTAAATTTATTTGATAGATCCAAAATACCTAAAAGTATTCGTCCGATGGACTGATTTAGAATTATTAATCAATTCGAACATGAATTTTGAGAACGAGAAACATGCACAACAGTCCATCATAACAAACAAAGATCAAATAATTAATGGGAAGAAGACAAGATTCCAAACAGAGTGATAGGGATGAGTGAACCAAACGTAGGAATGATTCGACATCGACCCCTGTTTCTGGCCGCCAAATTGCTTTTCTTTCTTAATTTAAAATAACTCACTAATTAACAAAAGGGAGCCAAAAATCATTTCCACCACGTTATTAGGGGAAAATATATGAGTGATGACAATTTAAAATTAACTAGATAATCCCTAGAACAGTAATCAATTTTTATAGAAAATATTTTTATAGCTACACGAAACAAAAAATAATACATGATTAGTCATCTAAATTAAAATAATGTATTTTTAGTTACAAAACAAAAATATAATATATGAATACATATAAGAACCATATGACATTACATAGATATATATATATTTGAACTAATACAATGTGTTTTTAACTACATCAACAAAAGTATAATGCATGGTGATATTCACAAATAAATATAAATTATGTTGAATTTTGTTAATTTTTGCCACGATTTTTGTGTAGCCACGATAGAAACCGTTATTTTAGATCAAAAATAAACTAAATAAATTTGAAAATCAATCCAATCCCAAATTTTAAAACCACATAAATCATACAAAACTCACATTTAAAACAAACCCATTTGTCAAATTGTCACGAAAATTGGCATAACTTTCGATCGCGCTATTGGAATGATCTCAAACTATTTCTAAATGAAATCTAACTCGTTTTGGTCAATGTGTTAAAAAAAAATAAACCGGATGATGGACCATAACTTTTTTGGGTCATCAGGTTATTAATCGAATCGGTCAAACCGGGGCTAATTAATTAATAAATATTATGTTGATTTTTATGAATATAATACTTAATTTTTCTATTTGATAACTAGGGACTGATACGGGTTTTTTACCATCCGACTAATTTTCTCAGGGTGAGTGTAGTCATCGAGTAGTCCATTCACCGGATTTTCTAATGGGTCTCAAGCATAACATCATTTCGACTGGCCAAATGGAAGTGGTTAGATAATTCCACGCTTGAGTGATCCATGACTTAGATCAACATGGCAACTTCTCCCCAAGTGGAAACCACTAGCCCACTATAGCTTGGTTTATAAAAATTAGTTATCCAAAAAATATACAAAAATCATGATTGATTAAATAGTATAACCCTTTTTAAATAAAAAAAATTGGTAATTACGTATATAATCTTTTGAACTAGAAACATAAAAAAAGATATATATAAAACAATTGATGTCGCTTGGGTTTTTTTTATCAGGATTGTTCAACCCGGAATCGATGTCGCTATCTTTTTCTAATGTAATCCTTTATTTTAAAAGAACTAAAAATCAGAAATTACTAGATTTTGAGGCGCGTCAAACACATGATTATAATACTTGAAAACAAAACTCATGATTTCTTTTAATATATCGGAGAAATTAGAAATCGCAAGATTATGTGTTACATCTCTCATATTGATAAATATATTTTACTTTACAAAATTTAATTTGCGTGACACTTGGCTTTTATGTAAGTATTTTTGATATAAATCGAATATGTTTGAGATCAAACAAAAAAAAACGATAGTATGTGCAAATCTTTTAAAATAAAAATGCAAAACTAATGATTTTTCTAAATTCAAACTTATTTTTTTGTTTTCAATTTATTTTGTATAAACTGTTTGGATTTCACTAATATTGATAATCTGTACATATGGTTGATAGTTTTATAAGCCCCAACAGTTTGATTGATAGCAAACAGAGCAATGTTTCTTGTATTTTCTTGTAATAGAAATTGTCAAGACCATTAGATATATATATATATATATATATATATATATATATTTGTATCGATCAACCTGTCGTGTTTTTCATCGTTAAAACATTATGTTATATAAGATTTTAAAATATTAAACTATTATGATTTAGTTGGGTTTAAATTTGTAATACATGTATTTGTGGACTTATGTTACAAATTTAATGAGAATATGTAGATATTTTTACCTGGCATATAGAATTAATTGAAATGTTTTGATTGATTAATTTAATTGATGTGTCCCTTAAATTCCTCTTTAATCGACACATCGGATTTTTTTCACTTATGTCTTGTCAATAAATATATAAAGGATAACAAATTAAGAGAATGTTTTTTTTTTGTGTGTTATTATTGTAGAATATGTTATTTATGATAGACGTTATTTGATACACATTCATTTATTATTGGATTTATAACGTAATTAAAATGATAGGGTTGTCTTATTTTTATTCCCCTAATTTATAGTTTGTTAGCAGACTCATCTACATGCCCGTTCAATGTCATGATAATTAAAGCGCTAGCTAGAAAACATAATTTTATTTTATTTTATGGAACTTAAGAACATGCGTACGTACGGGTATTATCTCAACCCATTATTTTAGGCCATGGAGGCTTTACATTACGTGATTTTGATATTTGATTGAGTAGTTGACCAGTAAAACGGGAACATCCAAGACCTAAATTGTCAATCCGACCGTGACACTCTTTCGACTGGTCAAATAGAGGTAAAAGTGTTCCAAAGAGAAATTAAACTTAGATTGAAAGAGTTTACTCATTTTCCTAAGTTTTTTTAACACTAGGCCACCACCACTTGGTTTATTTATAATTATTTGATACATATTTATATATTTATTTATTATTGGAAAATGTTGAATTTATAGCTTACGTAGTTAACATGATAGGGTTGTCTTATTTTTATTTCCCTAATTTATAGTTTGTTAGCAAGCTCATCTACATGCCCATTCAATGTCATCATACTATTATTTAGCAAGTGCGAAATCCTACGTGGCAGTTACAGAATCACTCTCAAACCTGCTTTTACCTTTATGCCATTAATGAAATCGTTTAATTACAATCCCTTGCCATCGAAATTTTATGACTAAAATATCCTTATTTCGAACGTATATAATTGTTATGGGTTTGGATATGTTTTTTTATTGTGGTCCATCTATTTTACCCGTTTTGGAGTTTTAGTGTTTATTTTATTGGCCCTTTTTTGTGTCGGTTGTTTTAAAACCCTAGGTATTATTTTTATCGTTTGTTATAAATACGATAAAGACTACACATATTGTTTGTTCTGTAATACCTTTTCTCTTTTTTCCCTAATGATATCGTTTTATTTGTTCTGTTTTTTGGTAGGTTATGTCGCTGTCTTCGAGATATTATTTTTGTTCGTTTTTGTGTTTATAGAATATATAATGCACATGTTGTTAGTTTTGTTGTTTATTCGTTTATTTATTTTTATTATTCTACTAATTATCGTTCTATTCGTTTTATAGATTTATATCCTCTTCTTAGAGGTATAATTCGTTTGTATATTTGTTGTTTATGTATATATGTTTTGTTATCTATTATACTATTTATGTTGTTTGTTATATCATGAAATAGTTATTTATTTTTTACTCAGGATTATCGTTTTATTCTTTTTTATAGGTTATAAACTCTTCTTTGATGTATAATTTGTTCTTAAATTTATGTGTTTTGTTCTATATTATACAGCTTGTGTTCTTTTTATCTTATACTTTTTATTATCTTAATTATTATCGTTGTATTCGTTTTATAGGTTGTAACATTTTCCTTAATTTCAAAGTAAGTATAGTTTGTATTTTATATATTGTATTATTTTTAACAATAATCAGTTATTTATTTCTAACAAAACATTATTTATTATAAAATCTTATTTATTATTATTTAATTTGGTATGTTTATATTCGTCATTTTGTTCTAATATTTATTTTAAAATTTTAAATTAATATTAATTTGTTTATATGTCTTGAATATATAATGACATAAATTTTTAGTAATTGTATTTTTGTGTTAGTTCTTTGATCTATTCATT
This sequence comes from Pseudoturritis turrita, assembly GCA_900406555.1. Classification (NCBI taxonomy): domain Eukaryota; kingdom Viridiplantae; phylum Streptophyta; class Magnoliopsida; order Brassicales; family Brassicaceae; genus Pseudoturritis; species Pseudoturritis turrita. Next base: position 494,406 of record OVBL01000817.1, read on the forward strand.
TTCTTCTTCTTGCTATTGTAATGATTCTTATTTATTTGTCTTTTTTTCTAGAATTTGACCTTTTCTATAAGGTAATTTTCTAATCATATTATCTCTACATCTTTTCATTTTTCGTTGAAAGGAGTTTGTTATCTAATCCTACTTCTTCTTTCAGGTTTTACCTCTTCAACAAGATATATCCTTATAATATTTTTATCCTTTATATTTGAAAAGAATTTGTTATATGAACCTATACCTTTTTTCGTGTTTAACAATGCTTCCTCTGTTTTTGAGTCTTTTATTCGATGAAGAGGTTTGTTCGGATTATGTCTGTTTTGAGAAATAATTCATAGTTCCGATTGTGTTTTTCTCATTTAATTTTTTGTCATCTAAATGTTTTTTTCTTTCATTTTATTTTTTATTTTACTACTTAACAGGTTTGTTATTATTCATTCTCAAGGTATGCAGTTAGGGAATTGGTTTAATATTATTTTGGTTGTTTATATTCGTTTAATATTATTTTGGTTTTTTTATATTCATGATTGGCAAGTGATTGCTTTGTATTTTGTTTCTCGGGTTTTTGTTTTTGCTTCTCCTTTTTATTCGATTCTTATACTCTCGTGCTTCTCGAATTCTTATATTTTTGTTCGATTAACTTACTTTGTAACCGGTTATATTGAAAATGGAGAATAGTTTTCTTTTTCACTTGGATTAATAAGTATTGTTCTAATTCAGAAACGGGGTTGTAGGTGATTGTTGTAAAGGTTTGACAAGGTGATGATCCTGATATTTCTTAATTTAAATTCAGAAACGGGTTTGTTGATTGTCTCTTGTCCCTTTTTGTGATATCATAATCTTGAAAAGTTATGCTTACAAAAACATAAACACGTTCTCACACTTTCTTTAGGTATCCCAGTTGATCTAATCGTTGATCAAATTGTGTACGTGGTTCGAAAAGAATCAAGCATGGAGCCGAGAAAGACATCTTCGTCTTTGTCAAGAACACATTATCTCCCAACGGTAAGTCTTGATACTCTTACACCATTCAAGACCAAAGTTTCATTCGATAGTTGACAAGTGAAATATTTTTTGTGTATAAGAAAAAAATTCAAATTAATCTTGATTTCTCACTTTAGTTTGAACCCTAAAAAATCATGGTGATAACAAACAACTTATAATTTCAAATATTTACCTGCAGGACAATTCTAAACAAAATACGGGGCTTATCTCATGCCTAACGGAACGTGATGATGTGGTAAAGAAGTGAAAGGAGTCTTCAAAAGTTTTAGAGCTGTGCAATTGCTTATAAAATAAAATAAAAATATGTAATATGTATTTTTTTGCTCGTGTAGAGCACTTATGACGAGTAAAATATTCACTACGGCCAACATGTTAGTGACGAATCTGATGATACTTTTGGAGACTTATGGTTACACTCTTAATGGTGTTAGAGCTTATTAGATTGACATGAGGTAGTGATAAATATTCATTTTCTTTTTGTCTAGTCATTGGACTATATATTAGAAAATAAATGTTGTGTTTATATGTTTTAATTGTTAAAAGCCAACCTCCTATTGAGCTCAGTGCTCTATGAGATTTATAATGTAATCAAAGACGAAGAACTTGTGAAGAAAGCAATACATGTGCTTCTCAAAGAGTAAAGAGTTTTTGGAACTCAGGTTAGTTATTTAGTTACAATGGTTTGGTTTAATTATTATTAAATTTAATTTTTAGATATGTTGTCTTTTTTTTGTATGAAAACATAAAATGCTTTTTACATACGCTAATGGTTATGATCACATTTTAGATCATTATTACGTTTTCTGAAACCAGCCACGATCTGAATCATCTTTTTGTATTTTTTTTTTTGTCTCTTTTGCTTGCAAATTGTTAGGATCTTAAACTCGAATCACACTTATCACAAGTTGATTCTTCACGGATCAAACACAAATATAAAAGTAAATTGACACCAAGATTTAACGAGTTCCCCTCCGCAAGAGTACATCTCGTGTGGGAACCTTCTCCCACGACATCCGCTATCAATCAAAGGTTTTAGTCTTAATTTTTTAGACTTGACTAAACAGGCCCAATGCCTTCGCCTTCACGTTTTCCTTCTCGATGACAAAAGAAACGAAGCGTCTTCTTCCTTACGGACAGCGACAAACACTAATGCAATTCCTTCCAAAATTTTATGTAATTTCCGGTGAATCTTCTGTTTACGTGTATTTATAAGGGTTTAGGCTTCCATGTTAGGGTTTAATACCTCTTATTTAAAAATAAATAAATTGATGTTACAATGTTAATGACTTATAATGTTCTCTTCAAAAAATTATTAACAAAAAATATAAATAAATACAAACATTTGCGGTGAGTAAAGATAATAAATGTGGACACTGGAAAAAATGATAACAATGATAAGAAAAAAATTAAAATATCAAAAATAATGAAATTGGTTATCAACAAAATGAAATTTTTTTATCTTATATAAAAAAATAACAATTACTTATAAAATTAAAATACTGATTTTAAAAATTAGATCTAAAAATTAAAAATTGAATAATAAATATCAAAATGGTATAAGTGGCATCATTTTCGTAGGAATCATTTTGGTGTGAATGATTATTTTTAATAAATTGTTAATAAATTATTTTTGAACTCTATAAGTTGGTGTGAATCATTTTGGAACAACACATGACATTCGTCGATGCGAACATAAAACATTAATTTAATTATGAATTTTGTTTACAACAAAAGATATACATTTTAAAATAATACACTTTAGATTTTTTTTTATAAACGTCCTAACGATTCTTTCAATCCGTCCATAGAAAATTTAACATGATTTGTACTTATGTTACAACTAGATTTTGACATGCGCTAAGCGCATGATTAAGTGATTAAATAGGTTGATTAATCGATTTTAATATATATAAATTTTTAATATTTAAACGTGTATGACAAAGCATATAAATTCTAACATTTATAAACGTCCAAAAAATATGTATTGTGCATAAATGTAATAAAATTGAATATTTTTGATCAAACATCTGTTAATGCCATTAGTTTTAATATTTTATGTGTAAAACTAATCAAAACATATGCAAATATTATTTATTTCAATATATTTTAAGTGTAAAATTGATTTTCATTATTCATGTAAATTATAGAGCATGCGATAAATCAGATAAATTTAATATTTATATGAATTTGTGGGACATAACAAACGGAAAATTGTATTGTTAATATATATAGGATTGAAATTGTATTGTTAACAAACGTGTATGACAGCTATGATTTTTTTGTGAATATCTCCTCTATTAATATATATAGGATTATATTGTTTAAACGAGTGGTATTGAATTGAAGAAAATGAATGTGGTTTATAAGAAAATATCTTAAAATCTCTAAGATTTTGAGTTTTTAGTTATTTTATGGAATTGAAATTTTCGTTAGTTCTATTTATAAATTATCTATTTCTATTTTGTTTTTTAGTTATATTTTAGTATTTTTTATTCTAAAATATGGTGTTTACGCAAAAGTTATATATCTATATTTCCAATATCTTTTTTTAGTCAATTAGATCCATATTATTTGCAACTACATATAAATATGGAAGAAGTTATATGTTATATATCATTATACGACATAAGGTGTCCGGTTAAATTGATTTTTATGATTTTCAAATATTTCTCCGTAGTATTCAATACAGGAAAATGTCGTGTTCGATTTGTATGTTATATGGAAGAAGTTATATATTATATATCATTATACGAGATAAGGTGTTAGGTTAAATTGATTTTTATGATTCTCAAATATTTTTTCGTAGTATTCGATACACGAAAATGTCGTGTTCGATTTGTTTTATTTAAAGATGTATTTTTATAAAAATGAATAGATAATCAAAAAATTTATATTTAAAATGCTTGCTAGAAAACATAATTTTATTTTATTTTGTGGAAATTAAGAACATGCGTACGTACGGGTATCATCTCAACCCATTATTTTAGGCCATGGAGGCTTTACATTACGTGATTTTGATATTTGAGTAGTTGGCTAGTAAAACGGGAACATCCTTATAAGACCGAACTTGTCAATCCGAGAAGTAGAAGTAGTAGCCGTAGTAGCATCACCAACCTTCTTGAATTGGACGATTAAGGTCTTAGCATCATCATCATCATCATTGGGGACAACTAGTTTTGGTGCACCACCAATTCCTTTAGGGACGGTTCCAACGGTTCCGATAAAGGTGGTCAACTTGTAAGTGTTTGCTCCTTGTCCGACTTTCTCAATCTTAAAAGAGCTATTTCCGCTCCCGCGTTCACCACCGATGAGTATAGGTCGAGGCTCCTCGGAAGCCGGTGAGGTATTATCGACTTCCCATAACTTGGAAAATTCTGTGCAAAACGGCCAGAGGTCAGACTGGAACTCGATGGTAAAATCGGTAGATGTGTTCACGACGATGGTGTCTATGTCCAAGTCTGCATATGCGAAGGTAACCGGTAGGCCCGGTTGGGACGGAATGAGTGCTTGGTTGATGTCAAGTGGACAAAAAGGAATTATTCTCGAGGCTGGGACAAGACCACCTCCGTTGGTGTTGGCCGGCTGGATGAAGTATTGTTGACCGGTTTCAAGTGAATTACCGGCAGTGTCTTTCACCGGTTCTTGTCCTTGGATGCAGACAGATCCTCCAGCCAACAAGAGAGTGATGAGAAAGGAGACCAATGGGGATGATGATGATGACATCACTGTGATTTTTTTGTTTTAAGGGTTTGGTTTATTCTTTTTCTGTTTGAGTGAGTTGAGTTGTAGAGAGCAAGCACATTTTGTATCGGTATTTATAGGAAGCGTGAGTGACAGTACAAAGAAAAAGATAAGCCTCTCAATTTTTTTTTTTTTTGGTTAAATATAACCCTAATTTTATCATATTTTAAATGTTTATTGGCTTTTTCCTCACGTCACATTCGGATTATTGGTTTCTATCTTTCTACTGCAGTGAGGGTTGAAAAGCGGGGTTTAAATTAGAGACTACGGTAATCGATTTCAAACATCGATAGATTATTAGCACGAGGAACATGCACATTAATGCGCCATATTAGCTAACATATAAAGGAAGATCAAATAATTCATTGGAAGAAGACAAGATTTTGAACAGAGAGATTGGGTCCTTGGGATGATCGAACCACCACCGCACGAATGATTCTCGACATCCATCTCTGTTTCTGGCCTCATTGTTTATTTCAATTCATTGAAATACTAAAAACAAGAACCAAAAATAATTCCACCACGTTATTACTAGAAAACATATGAGTGACGACAATTCAAAATCAAAGAAAGAGAAAAGTATAACAAAGAATACCACACATACTTTCGGGTTGTAGACGACCGATGACAATTGCTAAGCAGATATGCCTGAACACACATATATATGGATAATAAAATTTCTATCTCTGTTACAAAATCGAAAACAATTAAGCAAGCTGTGGTTACATATATTGTTTGGAGAGGTTCTATGAATTAAGAACTACATGCTATGGAACATAATAAAACATGGAGTATTGAGTCATTACCTCATGACAAGGACATTGTAAGCTGCAAGTGGATCTACACAGTTAAATAAAATGCGGACGGAACGTCTCTTACAGATGTACTCTCCATGGAGTATAATTTATCTTTTGGAGCTCGTGATCATTGAGATGAAAAACTATGAAAATGACGGTACATCCATCCACTACAAGAAAGCCAATTCCAACGGCCAAAAACGTAGGAAAATCGTTGGAATTGGTCTTTTCCGACGAAGTTCCGATCACAAATGCTGTCGGAACTGTAGCGTCGGAAAGTGAAATCCGTTGGAATTGCGTCAGAAATTCCGACGCATTTCCGATAATAGTATTCGGTCAGAAATTTCCGACGGTTGAAATTCCAACGGTTTTATATCGGATTGTTCGTCAGAAACGTAGCGAAAAATTTTCGACGTAATAGCGACAGCTATTTTCCGACGTAATTCCGACAGACTATATCCGACGAAAATTTCGGATGGTTACCAGCAGAATTTCGATTACCAACGGAAACACGTTTAATTTCCGACGGTTCTCCCTACATACCCGGGACCTAGTCCAGACACAATTCCCCTATGGAACAAGAAATTAACACACAATTGCAAACGCGAAATCAAAAACAACTGTTTCGATCTATGGCCTTTTTCTATAACATGGATTCAAACCTGACGATCTTCGTGATCCCTCAGAAACACCAATGGCAGATTTTGTTCTTGTGATCTCCTTTGTTGTGATGATGCCACACACACATGTGTGCCTCTCTCAATGATACTCTAGGCGCGTGAGTGTCTTTGTCCATACTTTTAGGTATATATAAACACGTCCTTAAACCCTAGTGACTCCACAAGTCACGTGGGCTTCAAGGCCCGTGGCTGATCCAGTCAGCAGATCTCTTGACACATCAGCCCAAGCATATGCCAAGTCTTCTGCTTCCTTATCTGAGTGCAGCGAGTTGATTAGCTCAGCAATTCTTCTGATCTAGAAGCCTCGGCTCCACATCACATCATCTCCCTTCTGATCAGAAACATGCGCGTTGCTCCAGCTCCATAAGTCCCTTGATGTATCATCTTCTGCTATTCATCAAGCCTCTGCAAGTTGAGCTATGCTTGATGCTTTGTCTGATTCTGAAGCTTTCAAGCTTCCAATCAGACAGACCTCATCCAGGTCTCCAGTTCTCAGGTTAACAGCTGCCTGATTCAGCTTCTGATGCATTTTTTTTCTTTAGCTTCTAGCTCACAGACACCTCGCATCTTGGTGTTTTTTCTGATTCTGAAACTTGCACGCTTCCAATTAGATATACCTCATCCGGATCTTCATATCTCAGGTTATCAGCTGCCTGATCCAGCTTCTGATGCAGGTTATATTTCTTCAGCTTCTAGCTTATAGACACATCGCATCTTGATGCTTTGTCTGATTCCAAAGCTTACAGGCTTCCAATCAGACATACCCCATCTAGGTCTTCACTTATGTCCTGATAACTGTATCAGTCTCTACATCAAGTACTACATCCACATCTATGTTAGTTCTGCTTTAGTGTCTCCGACGTCTCTGTCTGTCTTAGTGTCTCTATCTCACACTATGTGTCTCTTTCTGTTCTGACAACTTTTTAAACCAGGCAGCAATACATTAACAAACGATACATCAAGTACCTGGAGCGTACATCCCTATGGAGTATACCTCTTATATGAAACGCGAATTATTGTTGTATGCTAGTATATGTTGATGATATCTTAGTAGCAGGTAAGAGTGAAGAGGCTTTTCAAAATTTGAATAATGTTCTTTATAGAGAGCTCACGATTAAAGACTTAGGAATTCTCAAGTTCTTTTTAGAACTTGAGATTGCCATAAATTCAAGTGGTATTGCAGCCTGTCAGAGAAAATATGCTTTGGACAGTTTTTGATATCTCGGTTTGTAATCTCGGTTATGGCCATGTCTGAACCCTTCTGGGTTACCTCTGGTTCAACGTGGGTCCTTGATGGGCTAATAATGTAGATCAAGTTGGTTCTGGGATTAAATCCTCACGGTTAGCCCAAAATCCTTCAAGAGAGATCAATATGAATTTATCGGGCAATTAGAATGGTTGCATGATTTTGGGCTCGTCTTCCTTGGGTCATCACTGGTATGGGGTCTTCAGAGGCTGGTAAAGACATGCCAAGGTGCCTTGGGGCATGGCTGATTCATCATGGATTTGAGGTCCTCATCATTCTCTCCCTTTTCAAAAGGATTTGTCCTTAAATCTTGACCATCTTCTTTCGTGATACATATGTTAGGAGCCTCTGGTTTTGTTGGAGGCTCAACAATTCTTTCAACCCTTATGCCCCTATTTTCTTCGAAGCGTGTGAGCTTTTAACTAAGTGTTTTGCTAAGTATTTTGGTGGATTCCATTGCTTAGAAAATGTGTGAGTCTCTGTCTTTGTGTGAATTCACTGAGGCTTGGACTTATGTTCTTATCACAAAGACTTTCCGCAACTTTGTGTGGCGAACTTCGACCGATCAATCTTGTTAACTCTCGTCAACGTCGCTCATGAAACCATCTGGTAAGAATAGATCAGATCGTCTCAAGAAGACGCATAATAGGATACTCACGACTCTCTTTCAGCAAGGCGTTCAAAGACTCCGCCATGTTTGATGTCATGATGTTGTACCGATTGGAAGACGCGTGAGCACGTGACCATTTCCAGAAATCCGCTTTCCACAGATAATCTGACAATTGTGGATTTGCAAGGCTGAGTTCCTGAAAAATGAGCAAAACCATGTGTTCTGTAAACTTTCATAACTTATAGATTTCAAACTTATAAACCTTTTAAAAATCTTATAATAACTTATGACAGACCTGAAAAGATCAAAACCACTTATAAATCAAACTTATAAAACATTTTAAAAGCCTTATAATAACTGATCACTTGCCTGAAAAGATGATCAAACTCATGTAGTGTATAAGCTTTAGCTACATCTTTCACAACAGAAATAAGCGCAGAACCCCTGAAACGGGTTTTAAGATTTTTTTCCAAATGAAAATTGCAAGTCCCATGATGAGTAGCTGGATAATTGATCAGAAGAGCATTCGCAATAGATGTTGCACGATCATACACAAAAACTAAATCAGACTCATCATGGATAATAGTCTTCAAAATATTCAAAAACCAGTCCCATGATGCATCATTCTCAGAATCCACTATGCCAAAAGCGATAGGGTACAACTGAAAGTTCCCATCTTGCGTTGAGGCACTAAGCAAAGTCCCTTTATATTTTGCTTTCAAATGTGCACCATCAATAATAAGCACTTTCCTCATAAACTTAGAACCTCTAACTGATGCACCAAAAACCAAAAATGCATATTTAAACTTATTAGCACCATCAACCTCAATATGAGTCACAGAACCGAGATTCTTCACCTTTACCATGTGGAACCACCTCAGTAACATCTCATATCCATCAGCAGGTGTACCCCTATCAATTTTGGTTGCATGTTCTTGAGCTCGCTATACCTTTAAATACGAGATTCCAAGTCCATGATCATGCCTAAATTTTTTCGATCAACTGTTTAGGGCTAAGTGCAGTAGTCCCTCCTTCAAAATGGTTACTTACCATTTCAGCTAATGTCTTTGCAGTTTCTTGACGATTTTTAACATTACTTAAGGAAGAATCACAACCTTGCTCGCTAATATACTTTTAAATCACAAAACTATCTGACGCATGAACCCTAATTGCACGAAACTTCCAATTACATTGTTCATAAATGCAATTAAGAAAAACTCTACTCAAGTCTGATTTGTAAGTCTGAAACTCAAAGCCATGCTTAATTACAAATAACTGCAACTCTCTTGACATTTCCTTTTGTTCTTAAACATCTTCCCACGATATAAATCATCAACATTCCTATCAAACGAATTTGAAAAACCAGTTTAACCCCCATCAGAAGCTGAAACTTGAGGTAGCAGTTGTTCAATACGATCAGCAGAGAATGACGTTTCTGATCCAAATACCCCATTATTGTTTGAGTCCAACCCTCTCTACACAACCAAAATATATGCAACTTTGGAATTATAAATTATAAAGCTTTTATAAAAGCTTTTACAATTAATCTTATAAAACCTTTGAAAGCGTATAATAACTGATAACGTTATAATTTTAAAAAACTTTATAAGGCTTTTATAATATTTTATAAGATAACTTATAAAATTATTTGCGCAAAAATACTTCATTCCGAACGTGAGATATAGGAACAAGAGCAGTGAAAAGAAATTCGTTGTTGTCTTTCTCTATCATCGGATTTGAGATCCTTTGTCCCTATAAGACAGATTTTGAAGGCTTGATCAATCTATTTAAAAAAAAGTGACAAAAACTTCAAACAAGGAGTCAAAAGAACTAATTTGTAAAAGCAGCAGTAGCAAACTGAACTTCATTTCTAATTTCGATGTTGCTTTGCTCTGTCGTCTGATTTGAACTTGTATGTCCCTGTTACAGAAAATTTTCTAACTTTATAAATACAGTAAACAAACTTATAAACAAATAGTTTTGATAAAACATACCTTGTGGTTTTGCAGCAGAATGAAATAATGTCTCTTGAGTTTGAGTCTCCTTGTAACTACAACGGCTATAGACTAATTTCTCATCAATATCCTCCAAGGAGAACATTGCTTCTTACGAAACTTCACACACTGATATTTGAAGCTCAAATTGGACAATCTTCTGCTCACAGCAAAAACACACTAAAAACCCCACAAATTTTGATTCTTTGAGCACGATTATAAGTTCAAGCTCTTGAGTTAATAACCCAGAACTCAGGCTTCAATAATCAGAGACCAACTATACTTGTCAAAAATCTGCATAACATAATAGCCTTGATCTAACATCTTCTCAACATAAACAAAACTTCTTCTTGTATTGACTGGTTTTTTGCCTTAGTCACATATACTATCCAATCTTTTGTTTGTAGCGACTCCATCTTCACTACTGAACTCACTAAGCAGTCACCTTTTATGTCTCTCACAAACCTTCTAACGTGCAGCCCACACTACTGTCTTGTACAAGACCATGATTCACCAAAAACCCTGTTGAAAGCTTACCATGCAAAGTATCTTGAGAAGCCTCTGATTTTCTCTTATAGATCTTGTCTATATGACTTCTATTTCAACAACATCTTAAGATATAATCCTGAGATGCTCCAACAGTCTTCCCTCTGTTTCAACAACTTCCATGATGTGATTCACACATCATGTGATTTTCAGCAGATGCATGCCAAACGTCTCCAAGCTTTGAACCTTGAAAATTGATGGGTCAACTCTGATCTTCATAACCTTGAGTCAATACCACAATCCACGTCTTCCTTGAAATAGTTCATCTCAAAATAACCACCAGTACTTCTGGTCTTAAAGTAAGCATGAATCTTCTAGTAAACCAACTCAAGGCAATCAATAACGATGATTTACTTAAGACACCATCTTTTCGACAATCTTGTTAAAATATATTCCAAATTGAACAAATTCATGATCACATCCTGTTAATACATAAATTTCACCAGAAAAATTACAGCAACTTTGCATCACTCATCCCACATATTTTGACTCAATCCTTATCCATATCCAGATTGATAATCACCATGTCTTGATCACCGCAAAAACCAGCACCAACTGAACTGTTTTCCACCACAAGAGATGTTCTCTAGCCAAACCCCAAAGCATGGGCTGCATCTTTGAACCATTCACTAAGATTTTCCTTGTGACTTGAGACTACGTGATGATATATTTCAGACCATGATCATCACTAAATTGCAAACTTATCAGAATCTCAAGAGTTGGAAAAATTACCCCAAAGTCTTACCTTGCTCCAAAAACCTTCTCAAAACTTTAATTAAAACATGGTGCCTTCAAAGATCTTTAAACTATCTTTTTGACTCAACAGATTTCTTAAAGCATGTTTTAAACCCAACTCACTTGCTAGACCTGAAACTTTAGTCCAAGTGTCTAAATAACCTTTCTTATCCAACATCTTTATCTATTCTTGGCTCATAAACATGTATTGTTGTTTTCTCCATATCTGTTTAAACAGACCACACAAACACATCCAACCTTACAGCCTTGTTGCATTCACTTGCCATCACATCAACATACGTCATTTAACAAAACTTGAACCTTACTGCATCAGACCTTAACAAGCTAGGTTAATCCCAGCAACGCTGAATTCCAATACTACAAACTTGCTTACTTCTGTTAGAGGTGAACAAACAAACTTATGGTTTGTCAAACTTGGAGTCTTCTTACAGTGCAGATCAAGAACAACTTGAAACATCAGTATTGATTATCATAGAAAATCCTTTGATGCTCCAAAAACAAAGTTATCCACATGAATATGTACAATCAGCAATTATCTTCTGATTTCAAGCTTGCGGTGCATGTTTCTGTCCATGAAACACCTTCTTGAATATGTACACCTAGCCAAGATTGATTTGATCTTCAAATTCTTTTGGTTGTTCTACAAACACTTCTTATTGTTCACATCCATCTAATACAACTTCAATCACATAACACACGCAATACCAAACCAGAATCTAATCGACTCAAATCTTGCATCAAGAGCAAATATTTCATCGGAATCAATACCTTCCATATGTGAAGATCCATGTGCTACCAGCCGTGATTTTTTCCTCGTACCAACTCCATTCTCATAAGTCTGGTTCTTGAGAATCCATTTGGTTCCATTATTAGCTTTCAAAACACCTTATGGTACACTCGATGTGCATACATATTCTCTTTATATACAAATTGTCCTTGATTGGGTCCAGATATGCCTTTGAATGTTACAGCATCTGTTGTCACAGCACAAAACGTCTTGGTCACATTCACTTCATACGCTCTGATTAGTCCAACAATTTTATTGAACTTGATTTTGACACGGTCGACGCATGCACCAATTACCAACGTCTGTGATTCAATCTGTTTTGGCAAACTGGTCAGGAATTGTTTCACCAGCTTCTTCTCGCTGTATTTTTTTCTCAGAGCTTGCACCTTACAAGCTAGTGTATTGATTCTTATTCTTCCACTGAAGTCTACAATAGATTCACGTTGATTCATATTGGTAGCTTCAAGTTTAGATGTCAGCATATCTATCCCTACATCTCTTTCATCTTTGAAACCCTCAAGAGTGTCTTGCAAAATCTTTCATGCTTGTTTTGGTAGTTCCATAACCTTTTATCAACACAGAGTTTCTCTTCAACAGCCTTGAGGAGCATTGACAGGATCCTCTCATTGCATCTTTCCATATGCAATCCATCATCTTTCCACTCTTCTCTGGTTTTCTTCACAAAGTGATCATCAACACTAACTTTCATAGGTTCTTCTCATCCTTGATGTGTCGAATCCCAAGCATCATTATCAACAGATTTGATATGTTGAGTCATCCTCTGTCTCTCGTACCAGTAGTTCTGTTTCAAGAAAGACACACAGATTTTCCAGCATATACCTTCTCTGATTCTTCTTTCTTTAAGTACGAAACTTGATGAAACCTATTCTCATACTTTGCTCTTCAACCTCATCCACCAGCACTAAATCCAGGATCATACCCAAAAATAAGAACAAATCTCTATCGAGTCATTCTCTGATACCAATTGTAAGTGCATATTTGGGTTAGATCTATACACTTGCGTGCATAACGGGTATGTATGAGCATAAAGTAAAGAACACAGAGTTTTTTATCGAGGTTCGGTTCTCCCTACATGCCCGGGACCTAGTCAAGAAACAAATCCACTATAGAACAAGAAAGCAATACACAATTGCAAATGCGTAATCAAACACAACTGTTTCGATCTACAACTATTTTCTATAACATGGATTCAAACCTGAGGATCTTCGTGATCCCTCAGAACTACCAATGGCAGATCTTGTTCTTGTGATCTCTTTTGGTGTGATGATGCCACACACACATGTGTACCTCTCTTAATGATACCCTAGGCACATGAGTGTCTTTGTCCACACTTCTAGGTATTTATAAACACGTCCTTAAAGTGTAATGACTCCACAAGTCATGTGGGCTTCAAGGCCTGTGGCTGATCCAGTCTGTAGATCTCTTGACACATCAGCCCAAGCTCATGTCAAGTCTTCTGCTTCCTGATCTGAGTGAAGCGAGTTGA